>CM076570.1:1221640063-1222166768 GCA_034641835.2 Pinus albicaulis | reverse complement strand
AAGAAGATATAGAGGAATATAAGTTAGGCAGCCTAAGAAAGCCCAAAAAGATTAAGTTGTCCAAAACCTTGTCATTACACACAAAACTGAAATACATAAGGTTATGCAAAAAGTTTCAAGATGCTCTTGTATATAGAAGTAAAAGCATAAAACCTCATGACATAGAAATTGTTCCTAAGGGGTCCTCTTTTAAGAAAAACCATGAAAAACTTGAGAAAATTATGTCATTGACAAACAAAGCAAACGGATGCAGGATGTCTATAGACTTTAGGTACCTAGGCAAATCTTCCAAGAAATACAAATGCCCTCTTCCCAAGATAAATCTTCCTATGCCAAAGGTAGGATTTTCTAACAAAGTGACCTTGCTTGGTAGTGTTTCAGGTTATCATGAGATGATACTACTTCAAATCAATCAACACAAAGACATTTTCAAAATTCCTTGGAATGAATACATGTTTGACCAAATTTTACCTGGGATGAGAAGTACTTAAGACACCTTTCAAAGAATCAAGGCACTTGTTGTCAACTTCTTCACTATTATATACATTGATGATATCCTCATCTATTTGGAAGCTGATGAAGAATTCTTTTTTCGCCTAAGGAATTTATTTTATAGAAAAAAAGTTTGGAAACAAAACTCAAAAAATAAATATAAAGGAAAGAATAGCATATTTGAAGATTTTTGGGAGAAATCTTGCATCATGCCCTCAAAAACAGGTAGCCATGTTTTCTACCTCAAGAGCTGAAGGCAAAAGAGTGGTTTGGTGATCCTATTGATGACAGAGTCATCAAATATCATAGCTATTAAAATTTTAGTTTAAATTTCTCCTTCATGTATATACCATTGTTTAAAAGAAAGTTATAAAAAGAAAAACACAAAAATAGGAAAAACAGAAAAGAGGGAAAATTTGAAAAGAGGTAAAGCCCCATACCCAAAAAATAGTACTACTGAAAGGGAGAAACCTTAAATGCCACTGCTGGTTCAAAAAATAAAGTCTTGTTTCAGTCATACAGCCTAATCATGGCTGAAACGTGTTTTCAATTTTTTGTTGATAAGTTCGTGAAATATAGTTAGTCAAATTATGCAAACTTGACTTGTCAAAAGATAGATTAGGGAAGAAAGATACTAGTTCCATATGCTTAAAACAGAACCAAGGAGAAAAATGGGGATAAAGAGCAAACAATGTATCACATCCCTAATTTTTCTAGTCTTATTTTGTACAAAAATGACATTTGTGTGCAGCTTTTTCTTATGCCACAAAACCATGGTAAGTCAGAATGTCTAATCCTGATTTAAACCATGTTTTCAATTTCATGTTTATAACTTAGTGAATGAATCCTGTCAAACAATTTAAGCTTGACAGTTGAATAGTCTAGGTAGAGAATAAAAAGTTCATTAGCATAATATGGACTTTTGGAGGAAATAAGATAGAAGTAGATAGTTGGTTTTGCTTTCAAAAGAAGAAAATGTCAAGGGTTGGTAAGTCCAAATGCACCCAAGGAAGAAAAAATGTTAGGCAAGTAGATTGGGTAGGTAGAGATGAAGATGATTTGATCATTTTTTTTAATATATTAACATCATAACTTCACAGCATACATCAACAAGAGAAAATAGGTATAAATATGCCCAATGGATGAGGCACTGGTCTCCATTAAGCCAGAGATCTAAAATTTCTAGACACCTCCTGAAAAGTAGTTTCCCTCCCCAAGTGGAGCCACTGTTAGTCATCAGTAATTTTTTCCTGGGTAGATGACTAAATGATTGCCCTAGATTTCTAGAAACAAAGTTCATGAACATTGTGATTTCTAGAAATCTCACTGCCTTCATCATCCTTAAGATAATTTTTTCACTATTTCATCATCCCATCATGTCAAGCTCAGCTCACCCACCCTAGAAGACCCATCATGGCCTCATGTCACTCTTTTTGTCTCTATTGTTCACCTCTGACCTCAATACTCTATTTTTTTTTGGCCTAAAAACCCCTCTACTGCTACCTAAGGCCACCAAATAGCCATCTCTCCTACCTCTCCATAAAATGCCTCAAGCATTGATGATCTAAAAACTGTCTCTGTAGGATCTTTAGAAAAACCAAGTACATTGGATTTTGGATCTTCAATACATCATTCTATAAAAACTCTGTTTTACCCTAAAGATTCCAAAGTCTAAGTTTTTAGTCCAAATCCAAGTCCAAGGAACCTTCCACTAGGTCACCTAGGGTTTCACAAGTCATAGGGTGGTTTTGGTGTCCTAAAAATATTTGTTTTTCCTGTGTAAAGAGACTGCATTCAAAGAAGAAAAGGAACAAATGACTTTGTCCAAAACTAATCAAAGGGTCATTCAAGAAAGGCTTCCTTGGCCTAAAGCAAAAATTCTGCAAGGGACAGCTGCCCTTGCTCACATTTCTACAAAAAGATCAAGATGGCCATCAGCATAGCAAGAGGTAAGGTAATAGGGTGAAATCATCACAATAAGATATCCACAGTAAAGAGAAAGGAAACAGGCTTGTTTTTAAAGACAAATCAGGGATTTTATGGTTGATTGACAAGACAGTGTACTAGGCAAAGAACCATCATAAGGACAGAAGGCACCTCAACACAACCAAGTACTCATTGAAGATTTTCAGAAGTCATGAGTGAATAAGGGAAAAGGGGTGAGGTGAACTGAACAAAAATGAATGAACTTGAAAGAGCTATAGAGAACTTAGAAGACAACACTGCTTACTTTTCTCTAACAGCCCTAAAACCTAGGATTTTGGAAAGATGGACAGAACAGGTCTAGACAGATGATAAGGCCTCCTTATTAACAGCAGATGGCATCCAAAGGAAACCAAGGTACCCTCTAGGGTTTTTCAAAGCAACATTACTTCACTGCACCAAAGGAAGAAAGTGGTAAAGGGTATCAGTATAAGAGGCTGAGTTTCCAAATGCAATCAGAGGATCTTCAAAATGATCAAAAGAAAGGCATGCATGAGGTGAGATTCCCAAGGAGGTGTTGGAGTCCTGTGATTTGGTAGATTGGCATACCAAATGGTAAGGCAACATGAAACCAATCTTTAGAGTTCTAGGACCTAGCCTTCCTTGACTCAAAGAGGGATCTCTCAGGTTGTTTGCAAAGATGTGTGTTTGTTTGCTTTTGGGGGTTGATTTAAAGCTAGTTATGAAGTATGAGGTTTTTTTGTTTGTTTGGTTGGGTATGATGATCAAAGAGCATAGATAGACTGGGAAATATCTAATTCATTGGGCAATGGAGTCAAATGAAAGTCATGATGAGTTCATCAATGGATCAAGGAGTATCATAGGGAAAATCTAACTTGGCCAATGGATCTTCAAATGTTAGGATTATGAGGTGAACATCAAGGATAAGAATGAAAAGTAGGAAAAAGAGAAATTAAGAACTCTTTATCATGTACTTTAAACAAGAAACATCTTTCAAGGCATCTATTTTGAAGCAAGCCAAAGGATAGGGAAAACCATAGACTTCTTTGGACATAATTTTAATAAGCAAACCTTTCAGATAACAATCCAGCAATCAAAAGACTACTTTTAGATAAGAAATCATATAAGATAAACAGTAAGAGAAACCTAAGATCAAACATAAATAATATAATATGTTTTTGACCAACTCTTTAGGAATCTTTAAAGCAACCTTTTGAGGCAGTCCAGAGGACAGGGCACACCATAGGCTTCCTTGGTTTAGAATCTACTTAGCATACTTTGAAAATATTTTTAGAAACAATATCTCAAATTGTACTCAAAGGAGCATGGACTCACCACTTAATTTCCCTGGTTTCACTCTATTGAAATCATTCCTCCAAACAACCTCTCAAGCCGTACTCAAAGGGATATGGACTTACCAAAAGGGAGACTCCTTGGTTATATTCTATTGAATCATTTCTAAGATTTACAAGCATAGATGGAACTGAAGGGAAATTAAGAATCCTTCAATCAGACCTTGCAGAAGAAAACATTAAGACAATGAAGAGTAAACAGAACTAAGGTGCTTTCAAAAGACATTTCTTATCCTAAAACTTATACTCTACTGTAACAAAGAAAGATGGAACATAATGAAAATAGGAAATAACAATAACAAATAGAAGTACTTCACCAACAGTCAAGCTCAGGGATCCAATCATCTAGCCTCTTCCATTAACAAACAAATCAAAACATTCATGAGATTCAAAACTTCAATTTCCTTCAACTTCCAAGAGACTATGTATTACTTCAAAGAGTCATCAAATGCCAAAAATACAATGAGTTCAAATGCAGTATTTATGCTGAAAATGAGGAGGTGAGGTTAAGATAGGGTTTGGGTATCATTAATTACAGAGAAAATGCATTCCTGACCTTGAAAACCATGCAAGGTTTAAGGCAAAAATATCTGCAGCTACTTCTCTGTTTCAATAACTCTGTCTTAGATTCTAAGAGAAAATAGGTGAAAATTTTGACTTTAAGGCCTATTCTTAACTATTACAATAATTGCCTTGACAGATAAAAATATCTTCTGATTGTGTAATAACTGTCCAAATGCCTTTATGTAAAGGAAACATGCTACAGGTGGCAGTTTGATATTTTGGAGGATTAACTACTTCCTTGCTGAGTTATTTCGAGGCTATATTTGGGTTATATGTCTTTGTTTTAATCACAAATATGCTTTTAAAACCTTTAAACTTTGATTTATCCTTGATACTTTGTTTAACTACCTTTATCTTTGTTTCTACTTAAAAACTGTTTATTCATTCATTATTTATGCTTTAAACCTTTGACCTTCATCTTTAATCACTGTATTAAAGGCCTAATCCTTTTAATTGTCTTTGATCTTGAATTAGCCCTCAAAAGCCTTCTGTTCTTCATGTCTTCACTGATGCTTTAGTGTATTTGTCCTTTATGTGCAGGGAGGATTTCTATAGTACTAGAGGGTTCTGTAACCCAGTGATGATCATGATTCATCGAGGGTTAAGATTTCATGCAACCCTCCTAGTCCTTTAATGTAAATTCTCCTCACGGATTGTCATCCAAAGGACATTTTGATCATTGTAATGCCTCCATAAGCATTTCTACCATTAAACTTGCAACAAACATTCAAACATATTAGTTTTTAAAGCCTGCAGAGGGGGTAAACTACTTTTTTAGGGTTTTTGAAGCATCGGGGTGATTTGCAGAGGAGGAAGGGATGCAGAGGGAAGGGCTCTGTATGAAGAATCAGGTGGAAGGATGAAGAAAATTTAATTTCGGCGCGGGAGGAGGAAGGTGGTTTTGGAAAAACTACGGTGGTTTTCGCACGGGCTACAGGCGGTAAGTGGTTTTGGCTTGGGATCATGCGATACCATAGATTAGCTTCCATGTGTCCTAGGCTAAACCGCCCATTTTGCGCGGATTGGGGATGTTAACCCTCGGCAACAAAAACCACACGATATGCATTTCTGACCGTTATAACTTGGGAAATGAGATCTACGGTGCAGATAGTGTCTTGGAGAGGGGTGAAAGTTTGGCGGAGGGGGAGTGGAGTATATGTGGTGGATGAATATTGGAGTGCAGGATGGAAGTGGAAGGTGGGGCCGAGGTAGTGACGTGAGCACTTTCGTCAGGTAGCGCAGAGCTATGATGGGAGATGGGATGAAGGGCGGTAGGATAAGGGCTGTTGGATTGTGGCCCAAGGTCTTTGATCGACGATGGAGATCGTCTAGGAAAAGATGGAGTGGTGGCGTAAGGTAAAGGAAAAAGGGGTTAGGAGATAGGCGAGGGAACGGTCCTGTGGTGGTAAAAGGTCTGGGGGGTTTGGAAAGAAAGGACTTAGGAAAGTAGCGGAGGGTCGGTGCTTAGGGTCACATGGGTAGAAAGGGCTGGGGCTTTAAGTGAATGAGGGCTTAAGGCCTATTATGTGCAAAGGGTGGGTTTTTACACAAAAATAGGGTTTTTGTGATACTTTTCAAACTTCCGATAGGTTAAGAGTTAGGATAAAACAATGCAAAAGGGATTTTTACATTGTTTTAAGGGTTTTTATGAAAAAAATGATGAATGAAGGGGGTTTATGAGGGTTTTGAGAAGGGAAAAATGGGGATGAATGAGACGGTAAATGAGGTAATGAAAATGAGGAAAATAAGGTTTAGAAAATGTAGTTTGCTTTGCAGTAGGGCAGGCTTTGAGAAGGCAAAAGATAAGGTTTATAGTGAAACAGTTAGGTGTAGGGTAATGAAGGCAGTGAGATTTCTAGAACTCACGATGTTTCTTGGAATATTGTTTCTAGAAATCTAGGCTTTACAATTTAGTCATCCTTTGATATAAGCAAAGTTAATGATGACTAACAGTGGCTCCACTTGGGGAGGGAAACTTTCTTTTCAAGTTGTCTAGAACCTTAGTCCATGAAATCTCTGAGTTTTAGCAGATCAATGCCTTGTCCATTGGGAAGATTTTTCTTCTTTTTACTTGCTCATATTTATTTGAAAAAGACAAATTTTTAATAATCTGTAATATATGATTCCTTTCAAACAATATTTCTACCTACCCAATGCTACTTGTCCTAACATTTTTTCTTCTCTTTGAGCACATTTGAACTAGCAAAGTCTTTGACATTTTATTTTTGAAAACATAAATAAACTATCTAATCCTATCCTTATTTCCTCCAAGGGTTTAGATTAAACTGTTGAACTCTTTTATTTTCTACCTAAACTACTTGGCTGCCAAAATTAAACTATTTGGCAGTCTTGATTCTCTAGCTATTGACATGAAATTTAAAGCATGGTTCAAATTAGGATTAGACAGTCTGATTAACCATGGTTGTGGCATTTGGAACAAGCTGCACACAAACATTATTTGCATAATGTAAATTCATAAAGATAAGGTTGTGATTTGTCATTAGTAATGCATCCTTATCTATCTCTTTGGTTCTATTTTGAGCATGTGGAACCAACATCTTCATATTCTCCTAATCTATCCTTTCTGATAAACTAAGTCTAAAATAATCTTGACAATCATTGCTTCTACTAACTTATCAACATAAATTTAAATCATGTTCAACCATGATTATGATAGATGACTAAACAAGGTATCATTTTTGAATCAACAGTGGCATTTAGACTTGCACACTTTCAGCAGTACTGTTTTTTGTGTATGGGGTTGTACCTCTTTTGAATTTTCCCTCTTTCTCTCTTTCTTTTCTTTTATTTTTTTTTTACTTTATTTGATTTTTCTCATGCTATGTTATGTATAATGAATGAAGTCTTTGAATCTAGGACTCTTGACAAAAATAATGTTTAAGCATCTTGCCATTCATAGGACCTTCAAAAAGTTCTTCTCCATTTCGTCCTTCCAAGAAGAAAGCATTATGACCCCTAATTGAGTGAATGATATAAGGCCCTTTCCATAAATTCTCAAACTTGCCATGTTTACCTTTATCTTGCCTATTTGAATCCCACTTTAAGACTGTATCTCCACTTGAAAATTATTAGCTTTAGTCCTTCTGTCAAATATATTCTTGATGTTTTCCTGAACTGATTGTGTCCTTTTGTACACTTCTTCTCTTGTCTATTGTAAATGAATGGTTTGATTTAGCCTTCTCTACATGTCATTTTCTTCTGCTTGTACTTCTTGGAGAATATTTATGATGGAAATCCCAAAGATGTAGGGAAGACTGCATCTAGACCATATACCAGTTGATAGAGGGACATATTTATTGATTTTTTGGTAGTCAGTCTATCAGCCCATAATGCATGAACAAGCTTACTATGGCATGATTTTTTATTTTGATCCAACAATATTTTGATAATATTGATCAGGCTTTTATTGGAGGATTCAACTAGGCCATTTCCTTGGGGATAGTAAGCTATGGAATGTCCTAAAGTGATATGATATTTATAGCAGAAGTCAATCATTTTCTTGGATTTGAAGGCAACAACATTATCTGTAATGATTTTTCTAGGACAACCAAATATGGATAGTATGTTGGTTTCAATGAACTTGATAATAACAGAGTCAGTAGCATTCCTAGAGGATTTAGCTTCTATCCATTTGGTAAAATAATCAGTGGTAGTTAGGATCCACTTATGTTGGAAAAGGGTGGGCCAATAGTAGCCAGCTCTAAGAATCTTATTTGTTGTGGTCTTCCAGTAAATATGGCCTCCACATTCTCCCTCATGTAGCTCATGCTTGATTTTTCCTGCACCATTCTCAAGAAAACATTTAAGCAATATGCCAATAGCATTTTTCCAATATAACACTCCATATAAAATGCAATAATTTAAAGCTTTATGTTTCAAGAATATAGCTTTAGTCTTTGATAGAGAAGGAGGAGTATTAAGATAGAGAAGAACATAAATGATATCAGCATACCAAGGTGAATTCAAAAATATTTCTTCAATGTATGGAGATGTGAATTCTTTTGTTTCTTCGAAAACATCAACCATGTTTATATCTAATGCTTGGAAATTCGATTCTGCCATGAGTTTTGCTAATCCTTGCCCTTTAATCATCTTGGTAGGCCTAATTTCTTAATCATATTCTAAGATGATTGCAATCCATTTCCCCCTTTTACCATCAGGGTCTTGATTTAGAATGTCCTTGACAACAGTATGTGGGACAAAATCAATGATGTGAGAATGTAAAATGTAGACTTGGAAGTCTTTCAATGCTTTTACCAAGGATAAGGCCTATTTCTCCATGATATTATATGTGAGTGGAGCATCTCTTAAGGCTCTACTAAAAAAGGATATTGGTTGTTCTTGCCCTGCATTATTCTTTTGCAGTAATACTACAACAATTGTATGTTCAGAGGAAAAAGAGAAAATGTAGAAATTATTAGTGAAATCAGGACTAATAAGAACTGGTGTTTGAGTAAGAGCTTGTTTAACCAGTTCAAATGACTATTTGTATTCTATGGTCCATTTAACCTCTGTTTCCCTTTTGATCATATTCATGATATTCCTTAAAATTTTAGTAAGGTTGGGAATGAACCTTCTCAAAAAATTGATCTTTCCAATGAAAGACTGCAATTCCTTGAGGTTTCTAGGATGGTTGATATTCAATATGCCTTCAATCCTTTTAGGGTCTACTTTGATTCCCTCTTCAGAAATTATGTGGCCAAGAAGTTTCCCTTCTTGGAGACCAAAGAGTGTCTTTTTGGGATTCAAATATAAGCCATATTTTCTACATTTCTCAAAAACTTTTTTCAATGAATCAAATGTTCCTTATCAGTTTTGGAGAAAACAGTGATGTCATCAAGGTAAATTATTATGAAATAGCCTATGTATTCTGAAAAATCTATGTCCATGGCCCTTTGGAATGTGGCTCCTACATTCATCAAACCAAATGGCATTTTAACATACATGAATGTACCCCAAGGTGTGGTAAAAGCAGTTTTGTGTTGGTCACTTGGGAGTACTATTACTTGGTTGTAGCCTGAGAAACCATCCAACAGTGATATTCTTTTAGATCCAACCACCTTCTAACGTATATGGTCCATTTTAGGCAAGGGATAATTATCTTTTAGGGAAGTTGTATTCAGATTTCTGAAGTCAATGCAAAGCCTGATTTCTCTGGTCTTCTTCCTAACAGACACAAGGTTGGAAATCCATTGTGAATATATAAGGGGAACTATGATTCCAGCATCATACATCTTCTTAATCTATTTCTCAACTAAAGGTAATAAAACAAGGTTTATCCTTCTTAGTTTTTGCTTGAAAGGTTTCTGATTTTCATTAAGAGGAATTTTATGTTGAATAATGCTAGTATCATATGATTTTAGATCTTTGTAACCCCATGCAAACACATCTCTGTACTCCTTGAAAATTTCAATATATGTTTGTTTGATATGAGTAGGGAGAGTGTTAGATAACTTAATCATTTTGGATTCATTTATGCTTGCTATGTTATGTTCTTCTATATTACTTTCTGTAGGCTCCATCTTTTGTTTTTTAGCCACATAATTGAAGTCAAAAAGCTCTTCTAATGGTGTAAGGCCCCTTGGTATTGAATCATTTTCAATTTGTAAAATTTCAAGGTCCTTTTGGTTTGGTTTGTTTAGAAATTCTGCCTTATAAATATGTTCAAATTGGTTTATATCAGCAGTAGAGGACAACTCTGTTCATGGGTTCTTTCTTCATTAGAATAGTCTTTCTCATGGCTTGTGCTAGGTGTTGGTTCAGCAAAATCATTTCTTGATTGTAGGAAATCATCAATGTGTTTGTCATTCTCAAACACTTGCCAATAATTTTCATTGTCAGGGACTATAGGCCTGTTTTTCACTTTGACATTGAATTTTTCATTTGCCTGGGGTATTTGGCAATTGCTGGCAGCAAAGGCAAGTTTAGTTGTAAGGTGGTTTTGAGCTCTAGGGATGAAGGGAGGTCATATTTTTCAAAGGTTTTTAAGAGCTCTAGGGCAGCATTTCTATATTGTCTTAATCTTGGGTTTTTGGCTGAATACTCCCCTTTTATCTGCCTCATAATTAGCTTTGAATCTCCTTGGAATGATATTTTCTTGGCTTCCAAATCATTGAGCAAATGTAGGCCAAGGAGGAGGGCTTCATACTTTGCAATGTTGTTGGTGCATGGAAAATCAAGTTTATAAGAATATCCTTTTTTCATATTGTGTATCCAAACACCTTCTCCAGAACCTATCTTGCTGCAAGAGCCATTAAAGGTCATTTCCCACAGTGTTTCTATTTCATATTCATTGTCCTTTTGTTGTTCAAGGCTGCTAGATTCTTCTTTTGGGGACTGATTTAATTGTTTGGGTGAACTCAAATCGATCTCATTTTCCCTTTCTTGTTGGCTGATTTCATCTTCATTGTACAAGATAAAGGAGTCTAAATTTGAATGAAAAGAGTAGACATGAGTATTTTTTGGCCTATCTATGTTGCTTACCATAAATTTCATATGAGATTCTCTATATAATATTCTAGTTTGATTAAAAACTAGAATGGTAGCATAAGACATGTCCATTTGAAGGCTTCCTTGAAGTTTAGTTCCCCGTGATCTAGATAAAAGCATGCCATACTTTGGGGGAATGTTAGCAACCACTATGTCCATAACTAGACCCTTAGTAGGAATCTGTGCCAGGTTGACACATAATTCCTTGATCAAACCTAAACATTAACTCTGCTTGAATCAAAGGAATACATGTCCATGTAAGGTTTAATAATTTCTAGGCCTAATATCTCCATCACCACCTTTTGCATAAGATTGTGAGAGGCACCAGAGTCTAGCATGGCATTGCGTAAGATATAATCATGTATATTCAAGCTGACATAAAATGGAGGAATGGTTCCTTCTTGTTATTTTCCTTCTAGTTCAGGACTAAAAAATAATTCTGGTTTATCATCTGTCAAGTTCAAAGTATCAGTTTCATTGCCTATATTAAAAGCTTTCAAAACTTGGTTTTTATATACATCCTGGGTCACTAGTTCAGCCAGGGGTATGCTAATTTTGATCTTGGTGGTTTCACCCTCAAGGCTGAAAGGGACAAATGATTTTGACATATTTACATCTGTTTTGTCCCCTATAGTATTTTCAACAATTCTGATTTGTTGAGTTTTATTAGGACTGTTATTTAGGACAGATTTTGCAGGGCCACTAGCAGAAGTGTTGGGGCAGCTTGTGTCAACACTTTGTTGATTGGTTTTGTCTATGTTTGAGTCAGTCTTCCTAGTCAAAGTGTTATTACTATTTGTTGTCTTTTTAGGAACGTTTTCTGAAGTTTTCCTAACATCAGAGTTTGTGTTTTTATCATTGGAAATTTCTGGGTTCCCTTTTCTTCTAAGATCATATTGTCTGTGTACCTCCATTATTGCATTTTCATACCCCAATTGGTAATATTCAGAATCCTCATGATGGTTTTTAGTTTGTTCTAAGGAGAAGAACCCTTGTTCTTCTTCAGTGAGGAAAACATATGTCTCACTGTCAGATCCTATCAGATTCACATGATTTTCTTCCAACCTATCAGTTTCCCTTTCTTCTTCCTAACCTACATGATTTTGTTGAAACGAAGGCCTAATTTGGTGATCATTATCTCTTTGTCTATCTTGAATAGGGTCTCTTCTGAAATTAGGATTTCTATTTCTGTTTTGGGGATTAAATTGGTTTTCTCTTGGAGACATTTTATCATTTAAGTTTATTTTCTCAAGAATTCTTTCCATTACCCTCACTAAGTTGTCAATTTTGGCATCAGATGATGAGGTTGATGCCATTGTTTCATCTTTGTATGTAACTCTTTTCTCTGATTTCAACCTAGCTCTTTTTTCAATCATATTTGCCTCTACACTTATGGCTCCCCTTTGCATATCTTGTAAGGTTAAGGGGTCTCTTTCTGTTAGCTGGTAGGCCATGTCTGGATCAAAGCCTTCAGGAAATTTAGCTAAGGCTAAGCCTAGTGGAGGTTTCATATTTTGGGGAAGTGCATTGTAAACACTATTGAATCTAGTGCAATAATCTTGGAAAATTTCCCCATTGTTTATTTTGAGGTTTCTATATTTAGAAAGGATTTGGAGAGAGTTCTTTTTGATTTCCCATTTATTTATGATTGTTTGGTACAAAGAAGGGAGATCATTTATGCTATTAGGAGTTAAGATTTTAAACCATTTCTTGGCTTCTCCTCCTAAACTTTGGGAAAATATTCTCATCTTAATCGTCTATTCTTCTATTTCCATATAATCAAAAGCATCATCCATTTTATCTACATATTTTTGAGCAGTAGTAGATTCAGTTCCAGTGAAATGGGGAATTCTGGATTGACAATCGTTTGGTAAAGGAACCAGAGGTTGTGGTAACACTAAGGGGGCATACCATGCAGCCATGATAGGAAAAAGTGGTGGATTTAGAAGAGGTGGATTTGTGAAAGGAAAAGTGGGATGAAATGGAGTTTTTTGAATAGTGGAAGTTTGGATGGGTGTATTGGAAGTACTAGGACCAACAAATAGATTTTGAGCAGATTTGTGGAAGGAGCTAAAGTGATGGAGAAGCTGAGAATCAGGTGGAATGGAAGGGGAGGATTCTCTACTAAAACCCTGCTACAAATCTGTGGGCTCAAGGTCATCTTGGTCTATGTCACTATATTACTTGGTTCTAAATAGGTTCTTTGTATGGGGAAAGTTAAAGTGAGGATATTTCAAGATTGTAAGGTTTTCAGGGACAGATCTTGTTCTTTGGATAGTCCTATCAGTAGCTAAATTTCCAACTTTAGAAGTTTGCCACAAAATCCTTTCTGGATCATCAACTATTGTAGGAGGATTAGGATATGGATGAGATCTGGTATTGATCGTATGTGAAGCCAGATTTCAAAGTCAAAATTTAGAGAGGTTGAGTATATAAGGACTGTCTTCAGAAGCTTGACCTCTCTTGGTGTTTTTAGCATCTTTCTAGAATATGGGACTAGGTTCTAGACTTCTAAGGACTGATTTGAAGCAATCCTAAGGAAACCTAAGAGTACTAGTGGAGTAATAGGCCTACTGGGGCTAGTGGAGTCGCCAGGTGGAAATTTTTAGATCTTTTGAAGGTAAAATATGTTATGGTCCATCACCAATAAGTAATAAAGGCCAATCTAGGAGTATTTTTGTGTCTTTCTGAGTTTTATGTTGTTCTATGGTTTGTAAGAGTGTTCTATACCTAAATAATCATGTATCTAAGATGGTGAAACAAACAAAGTCTACTCTATGGCTGATAGCTTGATTTTCTTTAAGCTTTTTGAAGGTAAAATGAGTCTATAAAATTTTTTAGGCCATCATATACTCATGTGCCACTGTGATCGCTAGAATGTTGGGGTCCTGTGATTTTGAAGATTGGCATACCAAATGACAAGGCAACATGAAACCAATCTTTAGAGTTCTAGGACCTAGCCTTACTAGACTCAGAGAGGGATCTCTCAAGTTGTTTGCAAAGATGTGTGCTTGTTTGATTTTGGGAGTTGATTTTAGGCTAGTTATGAAGTATGATGTTTTGTTGTTTGTTTGATTGGGTATGATAATCAAAGAGCATATATAGAATGGGAAATCTCTAAGTAATTGGGCAATGGAGTCAAATGAAAGTCATGATGAGTTCATCAATGGATTGGGGAGTATCTTAGGGAAAATCTAACTTGGCCAACGAATCTTCAAAGTTTATGATTATGAGGTGAACATCAAGGATAAGAATGAAAAGTAGGACAAATAGAAATTAAGAATTATTTTTCATGTACTTTAAACAAGAAACATCTTTCAAGGCATCTATTTTGAAGCAAGCCAAAGGCCAGGGCAAACCATAGACTTCTTTGGACATAATTTTAATAACCAAATCTTTCAGATAACAATCCAGCAATCAAAAGAATACTTTCAGATAAGAAAGCATATAAGATAAGAAGTAAGAGCAGCCTAAGCTCAAACATAAATAATCTAATCTGCTTTTGACCAACTCTTTAGGAATATTTAAAGCAACCTTTTGAGGCAGTCCAGAGGACAGGGAAAACCATAGACTTCCCTGGTTGCATACTTTGAAAATATTTTTAGAAACAATATCTCAAATTGTACTCAAAGGAGCATGGACTCACCACTTAATCTCCCTGGTTTCACTCTATTGAAATTATTCCTCCAAACAATCTCTCAAGCCGTACTCAAAGGGATATGGACTTACCAAAAGGGAGACTCCTTGGTTATATTATATTGAATCATTTCTAAGATTTACAAGCATCTATGGAACTAAATGGAAATCAAGAATCCTTCAATCAGACCTTGCAGAAGAAAACATTAAGACAATGAAGAGTAAACAGAACTAAGGTGCTTTTAAAAGACATTTCTTAGCCTAAAACTTTTACTCTACTGTAACAAGGAAAGATGGAACATAATGAAAATAGGAAATAACAATAACAGATAGAAGTACTTCACCAACAGCCAAGCTTAGGGATCCAGTGATCTAGCCTCTTCCATTAACAAACAAATCAGAACATTCATGAGATCCAAAACATCAATTTCCTTCAACTTCTAAGAGACTATGTATTACTTCAAAGAGTCATCAAATGCCAAAAATACAATGAGTTCAAATGCAATATTTATGCTGCAAATGAGGAGGTGAGGTTAAGATAGGGTTTGGGTATCATTAATTACATAGTAAATTCATTCCTGACCTTGAAAACTAGGCAAGGATTAAGGAAAGAATATCTGCAGCTACTTCTCTGTTTCAATAACTCTGTATTAACTTCTAAGAGAAAACAGGTGAAAAGTTTGACTTTAAGGCCTATTATTAACTATTACAATAACTGCCTTGACAGATAAAAATATCTTTTGATTGTGTAATAACTGTCCAAATGCCTTTATGTAAAGGAAACATGCTACAAGTGGCAGTTTGATCTTTTGGAGGATTAATTGCTTCCTTGCTGAGTTATTTTGAGGATATATTTGGGTTATTTGTCTTTGTTTTAATCACAAATCTGCTTTTAAGACCTTTAAACTTTGATTTATCCTTGATACTTTGTTTTATTACCTTTAACTATGTTTCTGGTTAATAAATATTTATTCACTCATTCTTTATGCTTCAAACCTTCGACCTTGATCTTTAATCACTGTATTAAAGGCCTAATCCTTTTAATTGCCTTTGATCTCGAATTAGCCCTCAAAAGCATTTTGTTCTTCATGTCTTCGCTGATGCTTGGTCGTATTTGTCCTTTATGTGCAGGGAGGATTTCTGTAGTACTAGAGGGTTCTGTAACCCAGTGATGATCATGATTCATTGAGGGTTAAGCCTTCATGCAACCCTCCTAGTCCTTTAATGTAAATTCTCCTCACGGATTGTCATCCAGAGGAAATTTTGATCATTGTAATGCCTTCGTAAGCATTGCTACCATTAAACTTGCAAAAAACATTCAAACAGATTATTTTTTAAAGCCTACAGAGGAGGTAAAATGTTTTTTCAGGGTTTTTGAAGCATCAGGGCGATCTGCAGAGGAGGAGGGGATGCAGATGGAAGGGTTTCGTATGCAGAACCAGGTGGAAGGATGAAGAAAATTGAATTTCAACGCGAGAGGAGGAAGGTGGTTTTGGAAAAGCCGCGGTGGTTTTCGCACGGCTACAGGCGATAAGTGGTTTTGGCCTGAGATCACGCGATACCATAGATTGGCCGCCACGTGTCCTGGGCTAAACCGCCCATTTCTTGTGGATTGGGGGTGTTAATCCTCGGAAAAAAAAACCATGCGATATGCGTTTCTAACAGTTAGATCTCGGGTGATGAGATCTATGGTGTAGATAGTGTCTTGGAGAAGGGTGAAAGTTTTGGCAGAGGGGAAGTGGAGTATATGTGGCGGATAAAGATTCAAGCATAGGATGGGAGTGGAAGGTCGGGCCGAGGTAGTGACGTGAGCACTTTCGTCGGGTAGCTTAGAGCTTTGATGGGAGATGGGATGAAGGGTGGTAGGATAAGGGTTGTTGGATCATGGCCAAAGGTCTTTGATCGACATTGGAGATTGGCTGGGAAAAGATGGAGCGATGGGGTAAGGTAAAGGAAAAAGGGGTTAGGAGATAGGTGAGGGAATGGTCCTGTGGGGGTAAAAGGACTGGGGGATCAGGAAAGAAAGTGCTTAGGAAAGTAGCGGAGGTTCGGGGCTTAGGGTCACATGGGTATAAAGGGTTGGGGCTTTAAGTGAATGAGGGCTTAAGGCCTATTATGTGAAAAGGGTAGGTTTTTACACAAAAACAGGGTTTTTGTGATACTTTTCAGACTTCTGATAGGTTAAGGGTTAGGATAAAACTGTGCAAAAGGGATTTTTACATTGTTTTAAGGGTTTTTATGAAAAAAATGATGAATGAAGGGGGTTTATGAGGGTTTTGAGAAGGGAAAAATGGGGATGAATGAGAGGGTAAATGAGGTAATGAAAATGAGGCAAATAAGTTTTAGAAAATGTAGTTTCCTTTGCAGTAGGGCAGGCTTTGAGAAGGCATAAGATAAGTTTTATAGTGAAATAGTTAGGTGTAGGGTAATGAAGGCAGTGAGATTTCTACAACTCACAATGTTTCTTGGAATATTGTTTCTAAAAATCTAGGCTTTACAATTTAGTCATCCTTTGATATCAACAAAATTACTGATGAATAACACCCTTGACATTCTTTTATTTTTGAAAGCATAAAAAACTATCTACTTCTACCCTTATTACTTCCAAGAGTTCAGATTATGCTAGTGAACTCTTTTATTCTCTACCTAGACTATTCATCTGTCAATATTAGGCTGTTTGAAATACCTCATTCTCTAATCTACTGACATGAATTTGAAAACATGATTTGAACCAGGATTAAGCAATCTGATTCACCATGGGCTCTGGCATTGGGACAAGCTGCACATAGACATCATTTTTTTACAAACAAAGCTAGAAAGTATGAGGGCTATAATCCATCATTTGTTAAGCATTCCTATATTTCTCTTTGGTTCGGATTTAAGCATTAAGAACCAACATCTTTTCTTCCTAACCTATTCCTACATGACAAGTCAAGCTTAAATGATTTGACAAGCCTCATTTCACTAACCTATCAGCAGAAATTCAAAACATGTTCAGCCATGATTAGGATAGATGACTAAACAAGACTCTTTTTCTTAACAAGTAGTGGAATTTAGACTTGTACACTTTCAACAATACTCTTTTTTGGGTATGGGGTTGTACCTCTTCTTTCCATCTGCCCTCTTTTTCTTCTTTTCTCTGTTTTTGTTTTTTTTCATTTTGGGTCAGCATTCTAAGATTAAAAACTAGAAATATGCTCATAGTGCTGAGCTAATTTTCTTTCCTATCTATCCTAATCTAACTTATACAATATATAAATTCATTTTATGAACTTCCTTTTCCAATATAACCAATCAAGAAGATGATTACATAAGTGATTTTGTTTCAGCTCTTTGAGTGTGGTGAAAAAATAGAAAGGCCACTCCCATATTACCAGTGTTTGAATAGTAGAGCCTAAAATGTTCTTTAAAGTCTAAATCAAACCGCTCTTGACATTTTTTACTCCCTCTTCAAATGTCTCCAACAAATCGGCAAAGGGATCTTGAAACAATACTTGAATGTGAAGATTTGGAAAATAAGCTTGATCCAGGACTTCTTTTTCCTCCACTTGGCTAAGCTTGAGATTCTTTTGGGAAAGAAAATCCACCTCTTCCTCATGATCATCTGCACTATCAGACTCATCATATATTTCCATGTTGTCCTCTAGAAAACCTGATTGAATAGAGCCATACCTATTCTCTTTCTCTTGTGAAGGCTGGACATAGAGCTAAATGTGTTCTTTGTTGTTAAAATAAATACCCAAAGATTGTTGACTTCTAATTTTATTAAGGTTGTATTTGATGAACTGAAAGGAAGCACAACAAAGAGGTAAATACCCTTCCTTTCTCCCAAACTTTATGCACTTTCTTCTTCACTGTCATAGTTGAGTGGTATTTGCTGATCACTATATTTGAGCTGTTGAAAATGATTGTCTTTGTCCCACAAACTAATCACTGATTGTTCTGTAGTGTTATCTTGAGTCTGGAGAACATAATCATCATCATATTGATCATCTTTGGGCATCTTATTCATAGGAGGAATGTCATCCATTATGCACACTTGATCAACAGATTGTTCCACCATATGAAAAGGAGAGTGTTCATGGCCAATAGCTTCTCGTTTAGCAATCTGAAATGACTCGAAGCACAAGGGTAGGGACTCAAGAGGTGATGGCTCATCTTCCATTTCTAGTTTTGTAATCCAAACAGTCATACCAAGATGATTTGAGGGGAGAAATTCTGGATTTGAAAAAGGGTTTGTATTATCCATTTCTTCCCTTACTGATTCTTTAAAGCATTCTACCTTGTTTCTATTTGCAATTTTCTTGTAATACTCTCTTAATAGTGAAGCACAAGATGTAGGAAGTAATATAGTACTTACTTGACAACTTTCTGCATCTTCTTCTTTGCAACCTTGCTCAACCAATATGTTTTGATAGCTATTTTTTCATTGAAATGAATCATTTGGTTCTTCCCAAGAAAATGGTTCTGGCTACTTTGAATAACCAGCTCCAACCTTAACTTTGTACTCTTCCTCTTTCCTCTTGTTGGTCATATGCATTTCTTTGTGAACTATGTTTGTCAACATTTCTAGCTTTCTCTCTGAAAAAGTCAGTTTCCCTTGAGCTGCTTTGTCCTTCCTTATTTCTTCTAACTTTGCCTCTCTTTCCAATATGTTGAATTCCATGGAAATTTCCATATTCTGCATTTCTTCCAGGTTTGAAGGGTCTTTTTCTCTTATCTGGAATGCCATCTCTGGGTCAAAGGCATTTGGGTAGTGTAAGAAAACCCATTCTGATGGTGGTTTTATCTTAGTAGGTATTGCATTGTATACTTTATTGAACCTAGTTGAAAAGTCTTGTACTGTCTCCCCTAGTTGTCTTTTTAAATGGTTGTATTCCTCTATGATGAGAAAATAATTTCCCATGACCATGCACCTATCTAGGAAGACTTGAGTGAATTTATGAAAATTGATAATTCTTGCAGATGGAAGGTCTTTAAACCAACTCTTAACATTTCCTTGTAATGATAAGGAAAACATTCTAATATTCACATCATCTTCACCTACTTCAAATAGGTCTAGTAAACCCTCAAGATTTTGAATGTGATCTTCAGTTGTGACTCTTGAGTTTTCTCCATTAAATCTGGGTAGTTTATTTGCAAGATTTGCAGGGAGGGCTTGGAGGATAAGAGGAAAAACTAGAGGCTTATATATTTCTGGGACCTTTGTGGGTATAGGTAGTGCAACAAGATACTTATGACTATTTTAGGTTTCAGGAAGAGAAGGAAAGGTAGCATGGGGCTCATGTGTCACTAGGTCTTCCACAGGTGAATTTGGGGGAGGCACAGGTGTATAAGTCTGCTCATGGTCTGCAATTTGAGGCTTAACTTCCTGTTGTACTATACAACAACCCTCCCTTTTTCTTAAAAATTTTAGAAATAAAATTCATTTAGAAATAGGGTCCCTTTCTTTTTCTTATAGAAATAAAACACTTAGAAATAAAATTCATTGTTTTGGAAAAATTCATATTTTTACTAAACAAATTCAACATTCAAAAACTTATGATCCGATCCAATATACAAGGCCTTATCATAATAAATAAATCAAATTTAAAAGTTCAATCGCAATCGGAGAATCGGAGATAACCTTTAAAAGAAGTTTCATATGCCTATTTCAAATCCTTCGATGCAATTAGTTCGATCGGGAATTTTCAATCGCTAAGAGTTTAAAACGGTTATTTATAACTTCCGATGCGATGCGGTCAATCGCAATCGATTAATCAGGATAGTCTTTAAAAAACTCTTTACGGTTAATTGAAATTCCCCGATCCGACGCGCGTTTTTACAATAAACGCTTTCAAAAGAAAAATCAAACATTTGTTCGAAGTCTTATATGGTAGACCCCACCAATAGAGATCGGAAAAGTTTTCAATCGGGATCGACCAATCGGGAAAACGTATTGTAATACTTACAAGCCATTCGAAAACTCTCGATGCGATTCATAAATGTCATTTATTGCATGCGAAAAGTTAAGAATGAGTGAATATTTTAATATTTCACAAGCGCCAAACCTCTATTGGTACAAGGGCATTCAATAACGAATCAAATGAATATGGTTAATGATTTGGTTTTAAATACGTGAGTGTGACCCAAAAGGAGCATTTACGCGATATACGAAACAAATAAATGAAAATCATAAGTTCATAAATCATTCCATTTTAGTTGCTTGTTTATCACGACTGAGAGTTTATTGTCTTGCAGAGCCAAAGAACACCAAGCTCTTTCATTCACAGACAAAGGGAAGTGGTAGCAAACGCATAAATGCCACCTATGCTGGACAGTTGCATTCTGAGATGAGTCATCCACCGAGACTCCAAGATATGTTGACTATTTGCAACTTGGCTTCATCAAGCGAGAGAGAAAAACAATGAAACAGTTTCATTCAAGATAGCCTTTCAGTTTTAATTTGATAGATTGTAGCAGTAATATTAGGATTTTGTTATGTAATTTCTTATTTAAATCCCTCTCATGCATTTAGAGAGGGATCTGAAATTGGAATATTTTTTGGACTTGGGGCTAACATTTCTGTACTCCATTCCTTATTATATTTTATGAAGGATCACATCTGGTGATTTTTGTGCTGAAATTATCTTTGAAGTGTTGCATTTCTGTACCTTTGAACTTAATTTTACATCGGAGTTACTAGATCAGAGTATCACATTTCATTTGAAAGTCTTCAAGATGAATGAGGTATTTCTATCTGTTCACTGTTGATTTTCTCTGTTATATGGTATTCATTTGAAGAATTTTCTATCATTTATATATATTTGGTTTTCATAACTTTCCTTTTTATATATCATTTCTGAGTATAATTGGAATGTTATCTTTTATGAGCATATATAAATGGTATACATGATGAATGCAATATGTTATTATAACTCTGTTTAATTTCTTAAACAGAGTTATCTTTATTTGTTTCTGCATATTTCAATTTGATTAATAATACATTTTCATGGTTATTATTAGATTGAAACAATCTCAAATTGTATTCACATATAATTACCCGGGTTAGTCATAGAATTTCTTTATCAGTATTTAGCTTAGATTAGATAGTTTTATTTCTGTTAAATTAGTGCCATTTCCACCCATCAAATCCAATCCATTCAGTTATAAGGAAACTGGTCCTTTAAATCCAGTCGGAGCCACCATCCCAAACGGAAAAGGAGCTGTCTTAAGGTCCCGACCGGGTGGTTTTCCCCAATGTTTGAAGCAGAGATTTTCTCGGCTTCAACACTTCCTTAGGCTTGAGATCTTTCCAATAATAATTTCTTGAATCCAACCTAGGCCTGAGTGCTCTTTCTTTCTAGGATGGTTGGTCATGTTTTAGGTTCTTCCTCCAGTGGAGTCTTTAGGTCTATTGAGAGTTATGGAGTCACCAGGAGGATGATTTTTACTATTTTAAGGATGTACTTGTTGTCCACCATCAACAATTAAGGGCCAATATAAGGATGTTTGTGGGTTTTCTGAGGTCCTAAGGTATACTTAGATTTTCACTGACTCAGAGGGTCCCACCTTGATCGCCATTATGTTAGGGTCCTGTGATTTGGAAGATTGGCAAGAACAAATGCACAGGGTAACTTAAGACGAGTCTTTGGAGTCTTAGGACCTAGCCTTCCTAGACTGAGAGAGGGATCTCTCTATTTTGTGCAAAGGATGTGAACTTGTTTGCTGATAGGGTTTGATTTTAGGCTAGTTATAAATCTTAGGGTTTGTTTGTTTGTTTCTTTAGTTAGGTAGGTTATCAAGAAAAACAGATAGGATAAGAGAAGTTTATACCATTGGGCTATGGATTCTACAAAAGGTCTCAAAAGGTACAACAATAGGTCAAGGATGCTTCGGAGGGCAAGTTAACAAGGCTAAATGGATCTTCAAGGCTTTAGGTGAGTGCAGTGAACATTAAATTATGAACAAAGTAGGGCAAAGGGAAATTAAGAATCCTTTGTCAAATACTTTAACAAGAAAGGCATCTAAGAATACTATGCATGAAGACAAAACCAAAGGCAGGGCATACCATACTTCTTTGAACAAACCCTAGCAAGCAACCATCAAGGCAACAATCCAGTAAACCCTAGAGAGCAGGGAACTCCTAAACTCTCTAGCTATCTACCTTCAGTCAAAGAAAACATATAAGATAAACATATAGCACTGATCAAAGAAAGGGACCTCCTAAATTCCTTAATCAAACTATAGAGAAACTTCAAAACAACCATTTAAGATAATCAAAGGGTAGGGCAAACCATAGACCTCTTCAACTAAACCCAAACTGGAAATACCTTGAAGTAAGAACCTCAAAAACAATGTTTAAAGTGATTTCAAAGGGCAGGGCTAACCATAAACCTCTTTGACACTTATTCCATTGAATCACTCATGAGATAAACAAGATGTGTGGGTTTAGAGAGCAGCTAAGAATTCTCTAAACTTACCTATAAGAGGAAAACATGAAAGCAAGAGAAGCAGACAGTCTTAATGAACTTTTACAAGAATACCTTAAGCTAAAACTTTTTTTCTAATGCAAGAGAAGGATGAAACAATATGTAAAACATAATAAAATGATAAAAAAAAAGAGAAATATTACCATTAGTCAAGTTCATGAATCTTGCAAAGTGCTTAGCTCCATTTCCATTTAGTCGAAAAAGATTACAAGGCTCCAAGGCCAGAAAACTCTATACAACTCAGAGCCTATAGCCAACCCAACCTGAACAATGAAGGCCTCACCCAATATTTAACTTGCAAAAGAGGAGGTGAGAAAACCCTAGAGGCTTCTAGAAGCCAATAATTGCTCATAAATATCAATTTTTTCCTTAGTGACCTTGCAAGGCCCAAGGCACAAAATATCTAAAGAAATAAGTGAAAAATATCTTCTCACCCATATTTGGTAAGAAAATTGACATTTAAACTCCCCAAAAACTCCCAAAATAACCCTAGCATACTTTTTTGACTTTTTCTTTGTTAGGGCGCAATAGTGAGATTTAAGAATGCATTTCTAGGCGAGGGGCATAGCAGATGTGCAGGAAAATTGGGTTACCCTGCATCCAAGTTTTGAAGGCCTTCCTGATGTCGGAATGGGCTTTGTGATGGCTCGTTAGAAAACCTGTCGAGTCTAATTTCCACATATTCCCTTATTTTTCTTATTGAATCAGTCTAACCTATTCAAAAAGAAAAATTCCCAAGGCTGGTAATGGCGCAACACATGCCCTGAAAACTAGGCAGAAAGGTGAAAATTAGGGTGTTTTTACCCTTTTGGATGACCAAAACAACTCCAATTGACCTGAAACTTGGTGAGCATGCATTATTTGAGCTGAGGATTCCAAAAATGTACACTTTACCTCCTAAGGATGGCCTAAGAAAAAGCATAGCACCAAGGCTGCTAACCCCTTAGCCCTCCAAATCAGCAAAAACTCAAAATTCTCAAAAGGTTCCCAAAATTTAGATTTGCCTTGCCTTTTATTTTTGGGATAGTTGTAGGGTATGGATCATCCATTTTGCTAAGGTTTTCTTTGCCTTTAGCCCTTGGTTCCATCATGTCTTTCCTAAGCCTCTTGGTTGGTAGACTTGCTACTTTTTCATGGTTTTTTTGACCTACCATCGTCATCATTATCATCTCCTTCTGCTTCCATGATTTCTGCTTCATTTACATCCTTCATGATCATATTAATGCTATTTTATTCACTATGTTTTTTACAACATGATCATCATTTATTTCTTCTTTACCTTCACTGCTAGGTGTTCCATCATTAGTATTTTCATCACTGTTTGCCTCTTTACTGATTTCACACTGCCTTTGTCACCACTGCTTTCTTCATGATTTGTGCTCTCTGCCTTATTTGACTCTCAATATCATTACTTCTTCCTTCATTGCTTGATTTCTTATTTCTATCTCCCTCATCAACATTTGAAAAAATCTTCCTTTTCCATCTTTAAGACTTGATCTGAAACGGATATGAAGGAGGCTATGATAAAATAGCAGTCTGATTTTGAATGAGAAGGATGAGTGTATCGGTATATGTATATTAGGCTGAGTGAGAGGAAATAAACTTTGATGACAATCCCTAACTATGTAGTTACCCTTGTTTCAACTGATATACTTCATAGGCAGATAGAGATATGACAAACAATGACCTCAAGGTTCAAAAAATTAGGATTTTTGACCTTAGGGTTTCATTATTTTAATCAAACGGTGCAAAATACTTGGGGAAGAGTTGATGACCTGCAACTACCTATGCTAGTACTTTGAGAAGGCTTAGAGGTAGTTTTGAGGAAGTTTGGAGGCTTAGTTTGCTTGGAAGGCCTCCATAGCCAAACGCGTAGCATAGGCGCGCAGCGCCGGGCCAGTCGGGTCGCTAAGCGGAGCAAATGCGCAACACATGGTTCTTCTGAATGAGTTCTCGTGCAGGGTCAAACACGTAGCACTAAACGCGTAGCACTGGCCTTTCGGGTCTTTGGTGAATGCGTAGCACGGGCTAGTCAGGTGAGTCTGGCATGTTAGTCATCAATAATTTTTGCTGATATCAAAAGATGACTAAATTATGTTCCTAGATTTATAGAAACAAAATTTGAGAAATATTGTGAGTTCCAAAAATCTCACTGCCTTCATTATCCTAAATCAAAATGCTTCACTAATCTTCTCCTCTCTCCGCCTCCTAAAAATTCTACCCCACTGCTACAAAAAGAACTTCATTATTGGGTCTCTTTGCCTCATTTCATCACCTCACCTTCATTCTCATTCATGACCTTCTTCCTCTAAAAACCCATTTCTTGCATTCCTTAAAGACCCTCATCAAAACCCTTTCATTCACCATTTTTCCTTTGACATATTAAACAATGTAAAAAGCTCCCTTTTTACATTGTTTAAAGCTAATTTTAGTCTATCGGGCCTTTTGAATTATGCATTAAAAACCCTGTTTTTTGTATAAAATCAACCTTTTGATGAAATAGGCCTTAAGACCTTCTTATCTTTAGCCCCAGCCCCTTTTACCCATAATATCTCGACCTCCACTTATTCTTAAGTCCCTTCCCCATTTGAAATATACCTCCACCCATTTCATTTTATTTAACCGCCCAAACCTTGTATAAAGCCCTTAAAACCTTTGAAAAATCAAATGCAGGCCCCCTCCTTTTCATTACACCCGCCCCCTAACCAAATTCATTCCTGCCATTGATCGGGGATCCATTCTCTCGATCCAAGGGCTATCGTTTCTCTCCCCCCATCTATAAACCAAACCCGCATATGTTTTAAACCTCGTGCTATGCAACAAAGGATCGCCACGTCACCTCGCACCTGGGTTGTGCCTTCCACTATAGCCCGCATCCATTCGGATTATGCCACCTGTCCTCGAGCCTCGTTACCAAAACTTTCTCGCTACTCCCTTGAGCCATTCCACACTGTTTATCTCCAAACTCGAGATCCAACGGCCCAAGATGCATATTGCATTTTTAATGGCGCTGGGTTTAAGTTTTTGAGACCCGCATGAAATAAGTGGTTTCTGCCTGCCACGCGTCAAGCCCTGGGGTGTATCGCGTCTGTTTGTCCAAAACCATTTACCACCTTCTATCCACGTGATAAACCACTTGTGGTTTTCAAAAACCACCTTTTCCCTTCGTGCCATTATTCGAATTTTTCCCACCTTCATTCAAATTTCCGCCTGGTTCCGCCTTTGGAACCCTGCCTCCTGCACCCTCTCTCCCTCTATAATCACCTCCTGACAGCTCCAAACCCCGAAAAATGTAGTGAAACCCTCTCCCACATGGTTTTAACTAATAATTTGTGTTTTGTGTAGGTTTAATGGCGAAAAGGCCCACCAATCCTTCCCATTGGCCCAAGATCATTTGAATTAAAATCTGGATGATGATCCAGAGGTTAGTTTTTATTATTCGAAGGGCCAGGGGCCAAAATTTAAGCTCCAACACCAATGAAATCATGATCATTGGAGATAATAAAACCTCCAGCACACCAGAAACACGTCCCTTCACAAAGAACAAACACATATAGTAAGCCCAATGGAAAGAGAGACAATGAGAGGACTGTGATAAAGCAACAAGGATTAAAGGGCTAATCAGGTATCAAAGAAAAATTATAAGGATTGGCCACGTGGTAGAGATTAAATAAAAATGAAGACAAGCAGGCAAAGATCATAAGATTAAAAGTAAAAGAAAAAAATAACAGAGGGTTAGCGAGTCAAAGCACCAGTCAAAGAAATAAAGAAGACAGTAGAAAGTTGAAAAGATAAAAGCAAAGGAAATAAATCAGGAGATTAAAAAAACAGAACAGAGATCAAACAGATTGAAGAAAATATGATAAAAATAGACATTCAAAACATAAAGAGAGATTTTAAGGCCTAAAGATAGAGATTAAAGATAAAACAAAAGGCATATTAACCCAAAAAAAATTCGAATGACTTAGCCTGTGGCAGTTACTCCTCTCAAAGGATATTTTTGCCACCTGGTGCTTTGTTTCCTTCAATAAAACATAAGGCAGTTATTGAGCTGAGTCAGAGATATTTATATCTGCCAGAGAGTTATAGTAAAAGTTATGAATAGGCCTTAAAGTCAAACATTTCACCTATTTTTCCTTAGGAGTTAAGATAGAAGTTATTAAACAAAGAAATATCTGTAGATATTCATGCCTTAAGCCTTGCATGGTCTTCAAGGTTAGGAATTCATTAACTCTGTAATAAATGACACTCAAACCCTAGCTTAGCTTCACCTCCTCATTTGCATCATAAATACTGCATCTGAACTTATTATCTTGTTGGAATTTGATGACTCTTTGAAGTAATACATAGTCTCTTGGAAGTTGAAAGGAATTTATGTCTTGGAACTTGTGGATGCCCTAATTTGTTTGTTGATGGATGAGGCTAGATCACTGGATCCCTAAGCTTGGTTGTTGGTGAAGTGCTTCTAATATGTTATTTTTATTTCCTGTTTAATTATGTTTCCATCTTTCTTTGTTGCAGTAGAGCAAAAGTTTTAGACTAAGAACTATCTTTTGAAAGCACCTTAGTTCTATTTATTCTTCACTGCCTTAATGTTTTCTTCTGCTAGGACATTTTAAAGAAATCTTAATTGCTCTATAGACCCCCTAAGCTTGTTTACTTCATAAATAGTTGATTATAGCTGGTATCAAGCATGATTTATGGTAATCCCTACTTATTTGTTGCCACTAAAACACTGTTTTTTGAATTCTCTCTCTAAAGTACCATTCTTTAAAGTCTTCCAAAGAGGTTTTGTTTTGATCATACCCTTTGTACTTGCTTAACTAATTGTTTTAGAGATCTTTATAGTTATGATCAAGGATGTTTAGAAGTTCCCTCTTCCCTGATTACAGTTATATGTGTGTCTTAAGTGTTTTCTATCCTTGAAGGTGAAATCACTAGAAGTTAAATGAGTTTCTCGCCTTCTATATTTCATTGGAAAAGTTTGTCTTGAATAATTATCAACTATAGTTGGATCATAGAATTTATGGTTTGCCCTGTCTATTGATTGACCCTTCATGCTTGAGATTTATTTAAGTCCCTTTGTTGAGAAGTACATATGATAAAGGATTCTTAATTTCTCTTTGTCCTATTTTTCATTCTTATAATTAATGTCCATCTCATTACCCTAAAAAATTTTAAGATCCACTGGCCAAGTTAGATTTTCCCTATGATACTTCCCGATCCATTGATGAACTTATCATGACTTTCATTTGACTCCATTGCCCAATGACTTAGAGGTTTCCTTATTCTACCTATGTTGCTCTAATCATCATACCCAACCAAAACAAACAACAAAACTCCATACTTAATAATTAGCCTAAAATCAACCCTTTAAAGCAAAAAAATACATATCTTTTGCAAACAAATAGAGAGATCCCTCTCTAAGTCTAGGAAGGCTAGGTCGTAGGACTCTAAAGACTGATTCTGATGTTGCCTTGTCATTTGGTATACCAATCTGCCAAATCACAGGACCAAAATAGGGTGTGCAACAGTCGGGTGTGGGCGAGTCCGGTCACATTTCTGGGCATGTCGGGTGAAAAGTGCAGGCATGCAGCACCCATGTAAAAATACACTGGAGGAAATGCCAGGCGCGTAGCGCTGGTTTCTAGGCACATAGCACAAGGAATTTTTTCCCATTTTTAGCTAAAAAACCCTCATTTTTCTCTCCTTTCAAAATTTCAAATTCTTTGCAGGGCAACACTGATTTGTTTGACATGTGCAATGAATTCTATGGGTTTCAGGAATTGATCTTAACCTTGCGAAGCCTCCTTCTAAGGTTTTCAATTCTTACTGGCAACTTGTTGTTGGGCTCTAGTTTTTCATTATTATTATCACTTTTTAACACCTATTTCATCCATTTCTACCATTCTTTATCACGTCATTTATCATGGCTTATCATATAATTCCATTTTATAATTATTTATGCTCTTATGGATTAATATTATTTATTCTCCTTTATTTTTAATAAATTGATGATTATTATGCATGATTTTATCAATGATGGTTTATTAATAAATTTTTTGTAACATCACTCACCATTTTAGCCTCCAAGATATTCTCCAAATTGCAGATTTCATCTCTAGCTCATCATTAAATATTCCAACTCAGAAATTCGCTGGAATAAGAGGTGACAGTTTTTCATTGGACATTCTGGGCAAATGGAGAAGAATATGGAAAATCTGAAACATGGGTTTTGTCCAGAACGGACTGAATTAACTTATCAAAGAGAATTTTTCCCAAATTTGGTTCATATTAAGAGAAACGGAAGGTTCTCTGAAGATGATTTTCTGAGATTTGCTCTTGCAGCCATTTTCCAAATGATCTCAGTTGCAATACCAAATTCGACTTGTTCCTGTTGAATGACTGATGGAAAGATATTTCAGATATGATCTTGCTGATCAATTGGTTATGAACAATCCACTTTTGTTATGGGGATCATTTTGTAATC
The DNA here is from genome assembly GCA_034641835.2 of Pinus albicaulis. Classification (NCBI taxonomy): domain Eukaryota; kingdom Viridiplantae; phylum Streptophyta; class Pinopsida; order Pinales; family Pinaceae; genus Pinus; species Pinus albicaulis. The sequence goes on along the minus strand of CM076570.1, from coordinate 1,222,137,309 downwards.
ATCTCTGTTGTAACTTCTCTCTTCTCTATGTGTATTTAAATGAAAAAAAGAGATCAAGAGGGGAGAATTATGAAAGGGAATATAGATTTATTTATGAGAATAATTATGGACAGAACGTAGCTCTGAAAAGACAAAATTATATTGTAATGCTACTCAAGTTTGATGATTAATATCTAATTGAAGTTGATGTTCTCTCGCATTATCTGAAGTAACTTAGCAGTGCTCGCTGGCGGTTAAGGGCCTGACCTCTGGTGGAGTTAACTGCTTCTTTGTATTATGCTTCTGATGTTTCGAGCGTTTAATTGGTTTGATAATTTCTTATTTTTGTGAATCTATTTTATTCAGCTGTTTATTATTTCCTGTTATTGAGATAATGTATATTCTTCTTATAATTTGTATTGTTATCATTTGATCACAGCGTGAGTTATCTAGATAGTGCATTGAATTGATTTAATCATCCGTAAGAGTTTGGTTATTGCTATTGAACTCTCAGATTGATATCATTTCCATTTGGATTGCTTTGTATAGATTGAGTATGATTTGGATTGAATCAACTAAGAAGAGATGATTTATTGCTATGGTGCTCTCGACTGATGCTATTATTAATTAAAATTTCTTGTGTGAGATTTAATTATGATTTTAGTAGAGGTTTGAGTCTTGAATCTTAGATGTATTATTTCCTTTAAAAGTTAAAGCTTCAGATTTATGATTGCATTTGTTTAGTCTTGAAATGAATTTAATAGATTATCTCACATCATTACTCTTTGGATTTATAGCTTGCACATATTGTATACACTCTTGAAACAAAAAGACTTACCCAGGTTGATAATTAATGTGAGGCGATTAGGAGTTTTAAAAGACACCTTTTAGTAACCAACATTTTGGCGCCGTTGCTAGGGAGAGTGTTGCCATTTCACAGAGAGTGATGTATGTTTGATATTTGTTGCTGGGAAAGAATTGGGTATTAAAAACGGAAGGTAAGAACCTATGTAATGAGCAAGTAAAGTTCTTGCCCCTCTGCCCGCTTTTCAACACAATTGCATAGAAGTTGAAGTAGGTGTTTGATGTTTGTCTTCTGTGAAAGAATTGGGTATTAAAATGGAAGGTAAGAACCTGCATAACGAGCAAGTAAAGTGCTTGCTCCTCTGCCCACTTTTCAGCAGAATTGCATAGGAATTGAAGTAGGAATTTTAGAGGTAGAATTTTTAAAAAAATCTTGTAATTCCACTCGAGTGGTGGTGTAAGCACCACCCATTTCACTAACTAATTGACAAGAACATTTGAAGGAGAATCCTCAAATAAACACATGAAGAAAATCTTCTATTATGGTAAGAAATGGCTCACATTGCAACTTTTGAATTCCCTATCAAAGATCTAGGAGGTGTGACACAAATGCACATTATTCCCCCATTGGCTCTACCAAATTTTCATGGTTTGACAAATGAAGATCCAGATACATTCTTATTTGACTTTAAAATAATTTTTAGAGGATATGATTATTGTACTAATGATCAAAGGTTGAAAGTGTTTCCTCTTACTCTAAAAGGAGCAGCTCTTCGATGGTTCATGAACCTTGGTGGGAACTACATCCAAACATGGGAGGACATAAAGAACATTTTCTTGAAGAAGTACCAAGACTATTGCAAATCCAATGAAGATATTTTCGGTATGATACAAGGGGAAGATGAAAGCTTGGAGGATTATGTAGAGTGATTTCAATATAACCTTCAAAAATCAAAGCATAAGCATTTGGAAAAAGAGATCTTGAAAACACTCCTTCTTAAAGGAATCAAAGATGAATTTTTAGAACTCTTAAATTTGATAGGAAAAGGTGATGTTTTTCAGTTATCATATGATGATGTTTTTGAATTGTGCATAAGGTATTCAAGAGGAATTTCCAAGGATGGTAAGAATTCTAGAGAAGTTTCTTCTTTATTTTCCAAATTTACTACAAGAACAAGAGACATAAGAGCTGAAATCAATGTTTTATTTGAAAATTTTAAATATGATTTTATTAGCTCTCAAAATTCACAATTGAATGTTTTGCAAGTTAAGAAAAATCAAGAATCTGATGAAGTGTTTTGCCCTCATTACCGAAAGGAGCATCCCATAGATAATTGTTCTTCCTTATCTAGGATGGAAGTAGCATATCAAAGAGATGGGGAAGATGCAACAAGGTCAAAACCATGGAAATCGTGGCCAACAGGTATGGTTCAAAACACTTCCTCTCCGTTCTCTTACTTGCATAATCCATTATGGAATACTCATATGTTAGGGCAGCCATGGTAATCTCAATATAACCACCACCAATCTTGTCTATAAGTTTGGCACGGTTCATCTTATGATTGCATGACTACTCTCGCTCATCTTGTAGCACAAACACATCTTCTAGCTCTTCCACAACATCTTGCTTGCCTATCAAAATCGTCCATTCAACCCAATCAACTACATCATCAAAATGCTCCATTCCCTACACAATTTCCTGCTCAACTCATTCCACACCCTCACCATAATAAACCAGTACAACATGCTTACAATGTTGAACTGCAAAATTTACCCACCCTTCCTACCCATTCTATCTCACATCCACCATTGGAGAAAACTTATACTGAGATTCAGAATGTGTCAAATCCAAAAATTGTAGAGGTTATGAAAGAAAATAAGGTTTCTTCTAGCCTACATCAACAAGCCGTTTTAAACACTCAAGAATTTCATGATATGATGGCTATGGGAAATCAAGAAAGTAAGGGATACATTCAAGATTGGTTTCACTCCATTTTTTTGTATCATCACTCCATACTTCAAAAAATTTTGGCACCATGTTTTCAAGGGAAGTTGGCTTCTCATACCCTACTATTTATTAACATGCAATTTTCAAATTTGGGTATGTACATAATAGAGGCCTTATTTTGAAAATGACTTCACTGGAAGTACTCTTATATGTAAGAATATTCAATTTTCAAAGAAGAGTAGGTTAGTGTAGAAAATAATTAATTAAGGAAATAAATAAATATATTTTTATTATTATAAAATATATATATATATATATATATATATATATATATATATATATATATATATATATATATATATATATATATATATATATATATATTATTGTTTTTGTTGCAACACGCTGTGAATATCAACATCGGTGATAAATATTTTAATTTATTTGTGTATGTAGATGTATTATATTGAAAATAAGAGTTCTAAAAACACTCATATTCATTTTTATCACTAATATGGAAAAATTGCTTGAATATCATATTTTTTTGGCTTGCGAGCGTGATGAAATTTCTGAAAGCAGGATCGAGACAGTAATGTTTTGAGGGACCAAAAGTGAATATTTTTAAAAAATGTTTCTATCCTAAGTAGCCCTTGATTTATACTTTCCAACCCAATTTTAATCACTCCATTTGGATTTGAAACAAAAACGTTATAACCAAAATATTGACAGGGCGTCTAGTAGGCAGCTCAGGAATAGAGTTGGGACAACAAGTTTTTGGAGGCCTAAATGACTATATTTTTAAAAAAATGTTTCTATCCTAAATATCCCTTGATGTATACTTTCCAATCCAATTTTAATCACTCCATTTGGATTTGAAACGAAAACGTTATAACCAAACTATTGACAAGGCGTCTAGTAGGAAGCTCAGGAATAGAGTTGGGATAGCACTTTTTTGGAGGCCTAAATGAATATATTTTTAAAACTTGATTCTATGGTATATTCCTATATGAATAAAGTTTATAAGGAAATTTGAATCACTTGATTTAGATATTTTATGAGGAAAATATGACCCAAATACTAACTGTCTATCCTAAATCAGCACTCTTAAAACTCTGTTTTTCCAGTTGTTCATTAAAGTATTTGACCCATAAATTATTATTTTCTTAAAAAAATATTTCTATTGGAGATACATAAATGAATCTACTTTCATTTCCAATTTGAATCAACTTAATCCATCATAAAATGAAAAATTTATGCTTGAAATATCAACTGTTATTCTGAGTTGGAAAATCGAAAATGACTCTATTATGTAGGTTGTTCTAAGCAAATTTAACATACCATTACATGGAATTTATAAAACCTATTTCAATTGGAGAAATTTATATGAATTCAATTTTATTTGGCTTTGGAATCACTCAAATCAGATGAAAAACAAAGAAGTTATGATTAAAACACTGCTAGTTAGTATGGTCGACCACTGCTCTCCCGTAGGTGACAAATAAAATTTGTTTTATTTTTCTATGGATTTGTTTTGCAGAGTAACTAGTTTTTTTCGCATATTTATTATATTAGGGGAGCTTGATCACATCTCTGTTGGGAAAAATACTGAGAGGGGGGGTGAATCAGTATTTACTGCATATTCAAAACTTTTACTTTTTCTTGCTTCTAAAACCCATACGCTACTTTCCTGAAACAGACTCGCGTATATACGCGGATACCCTTTATGAAACTCGCGTATACACAGATATCTAATTATGTCATTATTTCTTCACATAAATCATTCCATTATTCATTCATCAGATGTTTAATACACAGTAAACATGAACACTAAGAACATAGTAAACCATCACACAAAGCATCACACATGAACACCAGGATTTTTAGGTGGAAACCCAAGTCGGGAGAAAACCACCGCTGTCGTTGCTCAGCCTTCAATATTTTATTATTGAGAAAACATCTTACAACATATGTGCTGGTGCAGACTCCTACCAGCACGCAGGCACCCACCTGCGCTCATTTACCAGCCTCTCCTGGAAGGGAGCTCCAACCCCCTGACTCGTTTACCAGCCTCTCCTGGAAGGGAGCTACAACCCCCTGATCTCGTTTACCAGCCTCACCTGGAAGGGAGCTACGACCCCTTGATCTCGTTTACCAGCCTCACCTGGAAGGGAGCTACGACCCCCTGACTGAAGGCTACAACCCTCAGCACCTCTATGGACCACGTTTCATCAATTTTCACACTGGATCCAACAACTTCAATAGAACACAACTTGCAGACCACGTTTCATCATATTTTCAGACTGGACCCTCTCCATACATTTAAGCACAATCAAACATCAACAACAGATAGCTAAAACAGAACAGATCAGATCAGAGATTTCATACCCCATGCTTCAGCAAACCCTAGTTTGCATACGCGCTTTCCTTTTACTGATGTCGCGTATATACGCGCTTTAGTCCACATCAACCTGCGTATACCTCTGTACAAATTACAGAGCTAATTTGTTGTGCATACGCGTGTTTTCTTCAGCAAAGACGCGTATATACGCGCTTTCTCTGCGGCAAACTAGCGTATGGTTCTTCAGATATTTTAGGTCATTGCAATTCTTCTGTAACGATCTCCCTAAGTAACCCTTTCCCTCGCATGTGTTCGCCTAGATGTTCGCCCTCATCACAGATATGCGATCTAGAAAATGCAAGTATATTTCAGATTCAGATCCCTTTCACTGTTTGCATCATACCTTCAGATCTATCATTCAACTGTAACCCTTTCAATTCAGATATACTTCAGAGAGAAGTATTCATTCAAGCTCAGACATCTTGCACCCCCTCTTCTCATTTGCACAATGAATTTCTTCTCTTTATATAGGTTTACCCTTTTTCAATACCATGAGCCCCTGTTTCAATACCATGAGCCAAAACAATAATACTTTCGATGGTATTCTTGGACGGGGTCATTTAGACGAATCATTACCCAATACAATGGGTCAATACCATGGTGGTTACCCCTGGTTTTGCACTTTTTGAGCGCTTTTGCCCATACGCGACTTGGCACGTTGTTTTCCACGTGCATACGTGACTTCCCTTAGATAGATCCGCGTATGCCTTGAGACATACCCTTTTCACCATAGATTTAGTACATGCTGAATTCCTTTCTTCATTGCCTTCTGTACTCACTGTAGATACATCAGATTTTCATCTTTAAACATGTTCATCAAGACATATTCTATCAAGCACAACTTCATCAAGTAAGTTGCCATCATCTTCATCAGGTGGGTTGCCTTTCAAGGACAACACTCAACATCATATTGTGAACAAACATCATATCACATCAGATTTACATCATTTACCAAGTCCATTAGGTCAAGTATTACTTCATCGTGTGGTTTGGTTACCAAGGACAACACATGTCAATCGCCGCATGTCTTCATCTTCATCAAGTGGGTTGCCATCAAAGACAACACTTTGCATCATATTGCCAACAATCTCCCCCTTTGGACTTGATGGCAACCACGATGGTGTTTTATCACCACGACAGATAGATACATTAAGCATACAATGACACCATGTCACATTCCCCATTTTTGACACCATTCTTTCTCTTCATTCAAACACCATGTCACTCTCCCCCTTTGACATCAAGGGCAAAGCGTGGATCAAAACCAACATACTCTTCCCCTTTTCTCCTCATGTGGAAGAAGCGTTCTGTAGATTTGATATATACTGAAGTGACCAAGCTCCCCCTGAGTTCATGCTGAATCTTCAAACATATTTTCCAATAAAGTATATGACTCTATGAACTTTCTATCACCAAAGACTCATACTTACATCAATTATCCAATCAAGTGGATTTACATATGAGACTCAACTACCCAACCAAGTGGGTTTACACATTTGACTCAGCTACTCAACCAAGTGAGTTTACAACATTTGACTCAGCTACCCAACCAAGTGGGTTTACAGATTTTGACAAGTCCTTACATGACTCAATATTACAAATTTACATCATGGGTCTCAACAATACCTTTTCATCAAACTACCAATATAACTTTAAGACCACCACCAGAAAGTCCTCAAGAAAGGGAACATATTTCAGAAACATCATAATGCCAACAATGCATTATACTCAGCAACGCTGATGCTCCCCCTGCATCTGTGCATCCAAGTATCCTTTTCATATGACTAAGGCTCCCCCTTAGTTTGTGCATCCCGAACACTTTCACCAAAAAATCATCAAGGCATCTTCATCAAATCACTAGAAAAATAATTATGAGAACTGGAACACCACCTAAGATACCAGACAGTATCAGAGATACCAAACAGCACTGCAGCTGTGCTAAGGAGAGCTGTCTCCAAACTGAAAAATGTCAGCAATCAGACATACGCGGCTTTCTATGCATGAACTCGCGTATATACACGACTGTGTTTCAGGAAACCCGCGTATCCAATTCCATATTCTAAATTTTAACCAGATCTGATCCTCTGTGAGAAAAATACAGTGTTCAGCTTCTTTTGAATGCTTCCTTGGACTACAGATAGATAGAACAGTGCAGTTGTGTCTTCAAGCGTCACCCAACGGTTGTAGCATAAGCACATTAGTAACCAAGCCTTCATATTCTTTGCAGCATCAATACAACCTTTCCAAGAGAGATTATCATACCAAAACAACATCTTCAAATATGTGTCAACCAATCATCCATGTGGTCCAATATCATCAAGATCTTCAAGATTTAACATGAAGTAACATATGTAGGCAAAGGATCTCAACCATAGTAACACAGCTCTGTATAATTTATTTCTGAATCAAACGACTTCCAACTCATCCATGTGTGAACACACAAGATACTTTTCAGTAAAACAGGATCAAAATCTCATCATAATAAACCATGTACTAAGTCATCATTAAGCATGAGTATCACAATAACCAAGAATAAGCAGTCATATTGCCAACAATGCAATCATTAGTATTCAACCTGCTGCTCCCCCTGAACTAGTGCTCCTTCTTAACTTGTGTAACCTGAATACGTTCATCAGCAAGTCATCAGCAACAATCTCTGCATGAACTGTCCTTATCTCTTAATTATAAGTCTTTCATCTCATCAACGAATACTCTTCATCACAGTCCACGTGACTCATCCATAATCTTCAACATAAGTAACCAAGTGTCATGTCATCATTATTTAAAAATGAGAAATTAAGCTTCGATATAGAGTCAATAATACAAGTATTAACAATCGTAAACACTATTACTCCCCTTGAGCCTCGCTCCGTATCCCGCCTAGCATATAAATTTTATCATCACGGCGCGATCAGAAACCGTATGAAAACTCGGCGTGTATACGTGACATTTGTTAATGTAACCCGCGTATGAAAAGTCAAGCATAGAAATTTTTCACATTCCTTCATCTCCCCCTGAACTTGTACTTCCTGTACCTGTCTTCTTCATATCAGATGCTCTGTCAGAAATACATATAACCAGAATAATCAAATCAACCATGAGAGTCATCATGCATTGCTTCCCATGTGATGATACATTACTAAATCTTATAATGTATCCCACATCATTCCTACAGTCAATAAGAAAAGTCAGCTTCAAAAGCGGATGACTGCAGTAGGGTCAGAATTCCCTACGTTTCTGATCGGTTCTCCATCTTTTTCCAAACTTGCTTGAACTTCCTAACTATGTGCTGAAAGTTGTCCACTTTCTCAAATCTGTTCAACCTGCATTCCTTTTCGATATGTCCATACTTGTTACAGAAATAACATCTCATGTGTCCAGAGAAATGAGTATTTATAATCTTCCTCCTTTTACAATCAGCTGCTTTATGTCCATACTTGTTACATGAAAAACAATATCCCTTGAAGAAACCAGAGTACCTTTCTATGTAGGAACTGTTTATTTGAGGCTGAAATGATCTGCTCCTACAATTTTCTGCAACATGCCCATAATTATGACATTTAAAGTATTCAACTTTATTGGATCGATTTCCTTTGAGATTTCATCATTGTTGGTTGACCTTTTTGTCTCTTTCAACACTTCAGTTTTTCATTGTCACAACCTCGAAGCTTTAGCACTCCTGGTGAGCTAGATTCTCCTTTTAACAGCTTGAAACCAAGACCAAACAAGTTTGATAGCAGAGACCTTTGATTACTCGTAATGTTGTCCAAAATGTTAGTACTATCTTGAAACCTCAAAAGTTTGAATCTTTTCTTCTAATTCTACCTTTGAGAATGTTTACTTAACCTCCAAGTCTTGACATTGCTTTGTCATGCTTTCTTCTTTCCTTCTTCCATCTTCTACTTGATCCTTCAGATTTAGAATCTCTTCTTTCAACCAATTTTCATTTTCTTCACATGTTTGTTGCAGCTCTTCATTTTTTTTATTTGATTTTTCCAGATCTTCTTTGAGAGAGATGATTTCTGCTTCAAGGCCTTCCTTTTCAAATGTTTGTAGAGGTTCTTTAATCTTCTTACTTGATGCTTCAAGATCTGTTTGTAGAGAGATGATTGCAGCTTCAAGTCCTTCATTCTTCTTGCTTGATTTTTCGAGATCTGCATTTAGATCGTTGATTTCTTCTTCTAATTCTTTAATTCGATTGGATGCATAAGTATGAAACCTTTGATACTTGTCCACCTGTCCATTCAGCATTTCTATTTGATCTTTCATTTGAGAGATCATCTCATTGTAGATAGAATCTTTCTTTTCAGTTTCCTTTTGTTGTTCTTCAACTTTTATCTTGATAGCTTCTTCTAGATTCACAACTTTACTTTCACTATCTTCACTAGTCATTGTACCAATGATACAATCATGACCCCAATCACTATCTGACTCAGTTTCTGCTAACCATGTTTTCTGAGAGATCTCCTTGTTTCGAGTAGGCTTCTTCTTTTGCTTCTTTGCCATGAGCACTTTCAGATCATGGTCAGAATCTTCTTCATCTTCACTGGACACTTCATCATCATCTTCATTTGCATAGAAACTCTTCCTCTTTTCAAATTGTTTCCCTTTACCATGTTTTTCTCTATAAGGACATTTAGAAGTGTTGATAGTGACCAACTTTTCCACACTCAAAAACATTTGAACAGTGAAGGAAGCTTACCTTGAATCTTCCAGTACTCCAAAGGTTTAGTTGGAGTACTTTCTCACAAAAATTCGCTTCTTTTCTTCTTCGATATATAGCTGGTTTCTTTCGTACAACTTCCTTTTCCTTTTGCACACGCCTTAAAAGCGGCTTCTTTGATTTGAGAGGGACCTCCGTGTCTCATTTCATAAGCAATCAGAATACCATGTAGTTGAACAATAGTAAGAGTTTGCAGATCTTGCCTTTCTTCAATAGCTGACACTTTTGACTCAAATTTTGAAGTTAAAGATCTTAAGACTTTTTCTACCAGAGTAGTATCGGTTATGGTTTCACCTAAACTTTTCATACGATTAACAATATCATCTAGACGTAAAAAGAAACTGGCAATACTCTCATCACTATGCATCCTTAAATTTTCATATTCAATTCTGAGAGTTTGGAGTTTTGCACTTTTTACCTTTGTATCTACTTCATAGCTCAGAATGATTTTGTCCCATATGTCTTTTGCCGAATGTAGTTGCATCACTTTGGCAAATTCTGATTCAGACATGCTTCCCAATAAGACATTCACTTCTTTGGCATTGATTTCATACTTCTTTCTTTCAGCTGCATCAGTAGGAATACTTGCCGGGTATTGATAACCTTCTTCCATGATTGCCCATAAGACCGTACCAAGACTTTAGATATGCTTTGTTCGCTTCCAGAATATCAGATTGCTTCCATTGAATAGAGGTGGCTTTATAGACATTACTCCTTCTTGACTTCCCATTGCGACGGATCTCCTTCAAGCGATCAAGCTTCTGCAGAAGGACCTGCTCTGATACCAATTGTTGGGAAAAATACTGAGAGGGGGGGGTGAATCAGTATTTAGGGCATATTCAAAACTTTTACTTTTTCTTGCTTCTAAAACCCATACGCTACTTTCCTGAAACAGACTCGCGTATATACGCGGATACCCTTTATGAAACTCGCGTATACACAGATATCTAATTATGTCATTAGTTCTTCACTTAAATCATTCCATCATTCATTCATCAGATGCTTAATAAACAGTAAACATGAACAATAAGAACAGAGTAAACCATCACACAAAGTATCACACATGAACACCAGGATTTTTAGGTGGAAACCCAAGTCGGGAGAAAACCACCGCTGCTGTTGCTCAGCCTTCAATATTTTATTATTGAGAAAACATCTTACAACATATGTGCTGGTGCAGACTCCTACCAGCACGCAGGCACCCACCTGCGCTCGTTTACCAGCCTCTCCTGGAAGGGAGCTCCAACCCCCTGACTCGTTTACCAGCCTCTCCTGGAAGGGAGCTACGACCCCCCGACTCGTTTACCAGCCTCTCCTGGAAGGGAGCTACGACCCCCCGATCTCGTTTACCAGCCTCACCTGGAAGGGAGCTACGACCCCCTGACTGAAGGCTACAACCCTCAACACCTCTATGGACCACGTTTCATCAATTTTCACACTGGATCCAACAACTTCAATAGAACACAACTTGCAGACCACGTTTCATCATATTTTCAGACTGGACCCTCTCCATACATTTAAGCTCAGTCAAACATCAACAACAGATAGCTAAAACAGAGCAGATCAGATCAGAGATTTCATACCCCATGCTTCAGCAAACCCTAGTTTGCATACGCGCTTTCCTTTTACTTATGTCGCGTATATACACGCTTCCGTCCACATCAACCTGCGTATACCTCTTTACAAATTACAGAATTAATTTCACTGCGCATACGCGCTTTCTCTTCAGCAAAGCCGTGTATATACGCGCTTCCTCTGCGGCGAACTAGCGTATGGTTCTTCAGATATTTTAGGTCATTGCAATTCTTCAGAACAGATACTTCAGATTTTACCCTTTCCCTCAGACAGATGTTCACCTAGATGTTCGCCTCATCACAGATCATAAACAGATCTAGAAAATGCAAGTATATTTCAGATCTAGATCCCTTTCTTCATCATTTGGTGCATCATACCTTCAGATCTATCATTCAACTGTAACCCTTTCAATTCAGATATACTTCAGAGAGAAGTATTCATTCAAGCTTAGACATCTTGCACCCCCTCTTCTCATTTGCACAATGAATTTCTTCTCTTTATATAGGTTTACCCTTTTTCAATACCATGAGCCCCTGTTTCAATACCATGAGCCAAAACAATAATACTTTCGATGGTATTCCTGGACGGGGTCATTTAGACGAATCATTACCCAATACAATGGGTCAATACCATGGTGGTTACCCCTGGTTTTTCACTTTTTGAGCGCTTTTTCCCATACGCGACTTGGCACGTTGTTTCCCGCGTGCATACGCGACCTCCCTTAGACAGATCCGCGTATGCCTTGAGACATACCCTCTTCACCATATATTTAGCACATGCTGAATTCCTTTCTTCATTGCCTTCTGTACTCACTGTAGATACATCAGATTTTCATCTTTAAACAGGTTCATCACGACATATTCTATCAAGCACAACTTCATCAAGTAAGTTGCCATCATCTTCATCAGGTGGGTTGCCTTTCAAGGACAACACTCAGCATCATATTGTCAACAAACATCATATCACATCAGATTTACATCATTTACCAAGTCCATCAGGTCAAGTCTTACTTCATCAGGTGGTTTGCCATCAAGGACAACACATGTCAACAGTCGCATGTCTTCATCTTCATTCAGTGGGTTTCCATCAAGGACAACACTCTGCATCATATTTCCAACAATCTCTTTCTCCATGATTTGATGTTTTATTGCAAGTAGACACTCATTTTTTGCAGGTCTTAGGAAAATAAAGAAGGTCAATTTATGGACGAGCGATTCTTGAAAGAAATTTTAATGAAACAAGGGCATTTAATCCAATTCATTGCCTAACGGATTCATAACAGAAAAAAATGAAGAATTGATTCTCATTCGAAGATGCATGGCACTGCTGCCAAAACATTTTTCCAAGAGATCATTCATTTTTCCATTGAAAGATTGATATTCCCTTATGAAATAACATCATAACTGTTGTAACTTAACTTATTTATTTATATAATGTTCTTAAATAAAGTGTTATTTCTTTTCTGATTTCTCTTATGTTTTCGTGTTTTAGGTGTTAATTCCTTCAAATTGCAGTTTCCACTCCATTGGCGATTGAACAATGAGGACCCCACCATGCAAGTTTCAATTGCAGAAGGCAATCCTTCGACAGCTTCATTTCTATAAAAAGTTATTTCTTTTTAAACTATAAATATGATTGTTTTATGTGTTTTTCTCTGTTTTTTTGCTACTATAAATATGATTTCTTTTCTCTATTTTTCTATAAATATGATTGATATTCTCTATTTTTCTATAAATACAATTGTTTTTTCCTGTCTTTTCTCTATTTTTTTCTTTCTTTTTATGATTGTCTTTCGGTTGTTTAGAGCAGTAGGGATGATTGCTTTTCAGTGTTTTTCCTCTCCCTATTTTCTTTGTTGTTCCCTACAGGGAACAACCATTGTTCCCTATAGGGAACAACACTTTTTCTTGTGCATTTTCTTTGTTGTTCCCTACAGGGAACAGCGGTTGTTCCCTATAGGGAACAACACTTTTTCATGTGTATTTTCTTTTTGTTGTTCCCCATAAGAAACAACACTTTTTCGTGTGTATTTTCTTTTCTGCTATTCCCTATAGTGAACATCACTTTTTCGGGTGTATTTTCTTTTATGTTGTTCCCTATAGGAAACAACAATTTTTCGTGTGTATTTTCTTTTGCTGTTCCCTACAGGGAACAGTTGTTGTTCCCTATAGGGAACAACACTTTTTAGTGTGGATTTTCTTTTGCTGTTCCCTATAGGGAACAACACTTTTTCGTGTGTGTTTTCTTTTTCTGTTCCCTATAAGGAACAACTGTTGTTCCTTCAAAGGAACAACATTTTGTGAGCATTTTCGAGAACAACACTTTCTTCCCCTTGCACGATCATTCCTAGCCATCCCAACCCATTTATCTGATTCCCTTGCATGGCATGAAGTACAATACTTTTATGACGACAAGAATTATGGAGTCTATTGAGGCAAGTGAATACCTTTAACGTTATAACCTTGAACAGGACAACTTCTGGATGAGAGATTCTTTTTAAGAAAAGGGACACAGTTATTTATATACTACTTTACTGCATCGTTTTCTGCTGTACATGATACTGATTGATCATCTTAATACTATGCTGGTTCTACCCTTCGTGGTTATAATCTTCTCTGTCTATAATAAATGAGATTATGGGTATATTTTTTTTTTCTATTGACATGTTCAACTTCTTCCACCATCCCTACTCTTAAGGAGTACTGAGCCTCCCTCTTTTTATCATAAAACTGTGTAATCACAGCAAAATTTTGTTTGCAGATGGAGGATAGGGGGTCTCATTACGAGTCAGCCTACAATGTTCATAAGGCTGTAACGAAGTGACATTCCCATTATGGCCACCACACCAGGGTTATGATCCATTGGATAGCCAAAATATCCTTGGAACAGGAGGTCTCATCATGAGCCGGCCTGATCACTTTTGCTACATCCCAGTGAATGGTAGTGTGGTTATTTGGTTACCACGCCAGCACACCGATCTCTTCTTTAGAACAGAACTAGAACTCTCCATTTATAAATTGAGGATCTTGGCTCATACGGGTTAAAAAGCAACCCTGTCGAGGCTATGGACGCCTACTAGCAGCAGAGGCTCTGCTTATGGCATTGAAGTTATATCTTATTGTCAATTATTACTATAATACCCTTTTCTTATTCTTTTTTTTATTGGAGAAGTTATTTCCTTAATTTTTCCCTATTTTTAACATTTATGCATGATAAATTGTTTTATTATCAATCGCATCATTTTCGGCTAGAACACTATCTGAAAAACATCTTTTTGGCATATTGTTGTCCTTTTCTTTTTTCGCATAACTTATCATCAATCCAAAGCATCCTATCTCTTATTCATAACCATCTTTACACACTCTGCTCTCATTATAAGCATACTTCTTGTCGTCCTATCATTGATATGTGTACTCTGCTTCATTTACTACCGTATTGATCATTCCTTTGCCTTGCCGTCAGCACAACACCTTTCATATGCTTTATGGTCATGGAATCCCTTTTCCAATTGGAGGGGGGAATGTATGCATTATGGGATAACATGCGATATAATTACTGAACTCTGCCATAACTTGATGATTTGACAAAATATCAGTACTGCATTTATACAAAAAAAAAAATTGATTAAAATTTTTGCATGCATCTTATCTGTTGCTATTCAAAACTAAAACTATGGATTCAAGAAATATGCATGGAAAATAGTGACTTGTTATAGGAGAACAACAAGTATGGGGGGAATTCTATTCGCAGCAAGGCCACACTATTTTCCCTAACAACAAAGGCTCGTGCAACTCGCGAATGCGCACAATTGTTTAGACATGATGTGCTTGCATGGCTTCCACATTTTGCATCACTTTCAGTATCCGCTCAGCCTACATCAGCTTCAACAAATGCCAGTTCATACATGTCATTCCACATTTTTGTTCGGAGGTAAAACTTGAGGTAAAATAGCATACCTTTCTGATTTATTACGAATTTAGGAAAACTTCATGCAAAATCCATTGAGCAATATTTATCATCATTCATTCCACATCTTTACCACTTCCCATTCTTCAAAGACAAAATATTTCAGTTTGGGGGAGTGTTCCTTTCATCCATTTATTTATTATGACCATCTTATTCATTCTCAACACCTCCCTTCTTCTATGTTGTTTTACACCAAGCATAGATTTCAACAGATTGTAGCAACCACCTCTATTCGTTTTCTAGCATTGCATGAAGGCATGCTAATTCTTCAGTTTGGGGGAGACATTGCTACACATGATGGATGTTTTCTACTTTCTTTCTCATTTAAGGCATACAATTTCATTTTTATACAGTGTAGAAATTGATTTGCATATATCTTTAAAACTATGAACTAAATTCTTATGATTTCTAGATAACAAAGAGGCATCATTAAAATACACAAACCCAGATAATTTCACGCTAAATTAGTTCATAAAATTTCAAAAATCATGCACTATCACCTTCAGCCATTTTGTTTATATCTCATGATCCGTGCATCAAAACGATCCGATTTTTGAATCATGGAAGCATTAATATAGTAGAAATCTAGTTTTTGAGAAAATGGTTAATGAAGTTTTCTGTTACTTATATCATATTTTGTTGCAACTTCATATACATATAGTTGAACATCAAATGTAAAAATTGTTACGCCTTCATCAAGATTGCTAAAATTGAATATTCATTATTTGAGGAAGAATTCATTTTTTCCATCGATTTCATGAGTTGGGATGAACAATTTTTTATTATTGCTTGGTTAATAACGAGGCTTTGGGTTGCATGAGGACATGCAAAATATTCAATTTGGGTGTATGTTGGGTTGCTAGTTTTTCATTATTATTATCACTTTTTAACACCTATTTCATCCATTTCTACCATTCTTTATCACGTCATTTCATGGTTTATCATATAATTCCATTTTATAATTATTTATGATCTTATGGATAAATATTATTTATTCTCCTTTATTTTTAATAAATTGATGATTATTATGCATGATTTTATCAATGATGGTTTATTAATAAATTTGTTGTAACATCACTCACCATTTTAGCCTCCAAGATATTCTCCAAATTGCAGAGTTGATCTCCAGCTCATCATTAAATATTCCAACTCAGAAATTCGCTAGAATAAGAAGTGATAGTTTTTCATTGGACATTGTGGGCAAATGGAGAAGAATCTAGAAAATCTAAAACATGGGTTTTGTCTAGAACGGACCGAATTAAATTTATTTAAAGAGCAGTTTGCCCAAATTTGGTTTGTATTAAGAGAAATGGAAGGTTCTCTGAAGATGATTTTCCCAGATTCATTGTTGCGGTCGTTTTCCAAATGATCTCAGTTGCAATGCCAAATTCGACTTGTTCCTGTTGAATGATTGATGGAAAGATATTTCAGATATGATCTTGCTGATCAATTGGTTATGAACAATCCACTTTTGTTATGGGGATCATTTTCTAATCATCTCTGTTGTAACTTCTCTCTGCCCTACGTGTATTTAAATGAAAAACAGAGATCAAAGAGGGGAGAATTATGAAAGGGAATATAGATTTATTTATGAGAATAATTATGGACATAATGTAGCTCTCAAAAGAAAGAATTATATTGTAATGCTACTCAAGTTCAATGATTAATATCTAATTGAAGTTGGTGTTCTCTCGCATTATCTAAAGTAACTTAGCAGTGCTCGTTGGCGGCTAAGGGCCCGACCTCTGGTGGAGTCAACTGCTTCTTTGTATTATGCTTCTGATGTTTCGAGAATTTAATTGGTTTGATAGTTTCCTATTTCTGTGAATCTATTTTATTCAGCTGTTTATTATTTCTTGTTATTGAGATAATGTATATTCTGCTTATAATTTGTATTGCTATCATTTGATCACAGTGTGAGTTATCTAGACAGTGCATTGCATTTATTTAATCATCCGTAAGAGTTTGGTTATTGCTATTGAACTCTTAGATTGATATCATTTCCATTTGGATTGCTTTTTAGAGATTGAGTATGATTTGGATTGAATCAGCTAAGAAGAGATGAGTTGTTGCTACTGTGCTCTCGGCTGATGCTATTATTAATGAAAATTGCTGGTGTGAGATTTAAGTATGATTTTAGTAGCGGTTTGAGTCTTGAATCTTAGATGTATAATTTCCTTTAAAATTTACAGCTTGAGATTTATGATTGCATCTATTTAGTCTTGTACTGAATTTAATAGATTTTCTCACATCATTACTCTTTGGATTTATAGCTTGCACATATTGTGTACGCTCTTGAAACAAAAATACTTACCCAGGTTGATAATTAATGTGAGGCAATTAGGAGTTTTAAAAGACACCTTTTAGCAACCAACACTTGTACATTTGTTTATATGCAGGTGACTGAAAATACTGACCCGACCTTCTCTTACTTTTTTGACCACTTCTGTTTGGCAGGTGTCTGAATTTATAATTTTGAAACTTGCCCATTGATGCTCTTTACCCTCCCTGCTCTACAGGTTTTGCTTCATGCTTGGCATTGTATGCCATCTTCAGGTCTTTTGCTGCATTTGATCACTCCATGGTACACTACTGGACTATCATCTCAAAAACCCTAGTTTTCCTACAAGAACAACTTGTTTCCCTTTCTTCACTTGCAGTTTATGATCTGATAAGACAAATTCTTTGGAAACTTTATAGCAAAGGAAAAGTAGTGCCTTAAACACCTCATGATGATCTTCAAACATGTAAAACCATAATTGACCTAGTGGGGGTTCTTGACCTGCTCTTTGACTGAAAAATAGGCTTGGAGGTTTTAAGTGTTAAAACAGAGTATTGACAAACTGATGCATTGAAGATCCAAATCCGATGTACTTGGTTTCTCTAAAGGGTCTTCAGATATACTTTTGAGACCATCAAATGTATGAGGAATTTAGGGATCATGGGAATGAGTGAGGCTTATAGGAAAACCCTAGATGGACAATGGAGTCATAGGTAAGGGAAAAACAGAATAATGAGATTATGGGTAGGAAAAATGATGGAAATGAGAGGCACAAGCCATTTGGAGTCTGTAGGAGTTACAAGGTGATTATGAAATGGAAAAAGGGTAGGATGGTGAAATTTTTTCTCTAAGGATAATGAAGGCAGTGAGATTTCTAAAACTCACAATGTTCATGGAATTTTGTTTTTTAGAAATCTAGAACCAATGTTAAGTCATCTACGGATAGTGAAAATTACTTATGACTAACAAATGTTGTGTATAATTGGGATACATAGTTATGTAGGATATTAGTTAGAAATGATGCAAGGCTATATCCTAAGGTTAGGAATTGTCCAATCATGCCCCATTTCAAATTTCATTACCATGAGTGTAATTGGTTTGGCCTGGGAGCGCATATTTTTTTCGACTGTGATCATTGGCATATATCATCAATTGTTATTCCAAAAGACTTGGATTTCGATGTATAACATTTCCTTTATGAAAACGAATATGTTATGTTGCATAAATTAGTTTTATATTTAGTTTGGAATGATCATTATCGCAGAGTCAATTAATTATAGGTCTCGGTGTGTATTTATTTGAGGCATGCAAACCTTGAATTTAACATTATGAAATCCATCCAATTTGGCATATTCTTGCACAACATAAATTCATGTGTGAAAAATTAATGTTCATTGTGAGTAAAAATACTCTCCAAGTTGAATCATTCAATTTGGCCTTGAAATTAAGGTTGGGAATCCATTTTTGTGAAGCAAGCCAAAATTTCCTTGCTTCACTAAAATGCATGCCTAGACTTAATTTATTATCCAATCTGATTGATTAAAATTTTAGATTGTTTATTTAATGATTTTACACATTTTTGCATTGTTATATATTTACTTTGAGCTTAAATATTTGTACTTTAGATTTCATACAACATTTTAATTTTTTCTTCGATTTTCCTTATGTGAAAGTTCAGTATAAGTGGGAAACATAGTTATGTGAGATATTTGTCAGACATGATGCAAGGTTATATCATAAGGTTAGAAATTTTCCAATAATGTCCCATTACAATTTTCATTACCAAGAGTGTAATTGGTGTGGCCTAGGAGTGCATATTTGTTCCAACTGTGATCATTGATAGATATGATCAATCACTATTCCAACTGAATTCGATTTCAGCGTATAAGATTTCCTTTATGAAAACCACTATGCTATGTTGCATAAAATGGTATTATATTTAGGTTTGGATGATAATTATCGCATAGTCAATCAAGTACAAGTCCTGGTGTTATTTTATTTGCAGCACATAAACCTTGACTTTAACCCTACGAAATCGATCAAATTTTCCATTTTCTTCAACAACATAAATTTCTATGTGAAAACTTAATGTTAATTAAGTGTAAAAAGGTACTGTGTAAGTTGAATCATTCAATTTTTCCTTGAATTGAAGTTTTGGCGTGCATTTTTGTGAAAGATGCCAAAATTTCACTGTTTCACTAAAATGCACACACATACTTCATTTATCGACCAATCTAATTGATTCAAATTGTAGACTCTTTATTTAATTATTTTACACACTTTTGAATTATTATATGTTTACTTTAACCCCTAAATATGTTTTCTTCAGATTTCATACAACATTACAAGTTTTTCTTCAAGCTTCATTATGTGAAATTTGTGCATAGGTTTTTCTTCAGCTTGTTGCTGGGAAGAATAATTATCCTTTTAATTTAGAGCAATAGTTCCAACTCTCCACATTAATTTTCAATCTGGGTAGGTTTTGTTATTGCAAGTCTATTATGAAAAATATATGCATGGGAAAATGATGACTAGTTCTAATGAATCTCAAACTCAATCGTTGTAATCACACTCTCAGCTATTCAACATTGTAGTTGTTACACTCTCAAACCTTGTTCACACTCTCAAGAAATAAACACACAATGCAAAATAAAACCACTTCTTGCATTGTCACTCTTATTCATAAAAGAAGATCAATCCTCGAAACCATTCTCTCAACAAATGTTGAAACATGCATTTAAATTATATGAACACACCATCAAGCTGTAATAGATATTAAATAATTATCACACTAATAAAGGGATTGGTTCAAGACCTATGATATTACAAAATACAGGGGATATGATTTTTCAATCATTAAAGCGTGAACAAGACTAATAATAATAGTAACAACAATCTCACATGAATTATAACTAAGAGGAAATGAATCAAATAGCTACAGTACTTTCCTAACTGGTGATCCCTACTAATAAACAGGGCCCTTCCTTCTTAACAAGGGTTGGTACACTACACATCACACAAGCTAGTCAACAAAAAGGTATAGCACCATTCCACAATTTACTAACGTTTCTTAGAATTTTTGCATGTTTTAGATCATTGGAATGACACCGTAGATGTAAATTAACTAAAATTTTATTACGGTATAAATCTGCACTTTGATATGATGTAATATTATTATGGTTTTGTTTCATATGTTGTAATATTATAAATATAATATAAATATGAAATATTGCATGAAATAAATAATAACTTTCCATTTTGAATGTTTTTTTTTTTGGCAGAATACAGGTCTTTCATAAGATCCAGTTGATCCTTAAATCGATCTAGAATATGTTGGGTCTGATTCATATATTCGAGACAAAGGAAATGAGGTATATGGAGAAGACACCGAGGAATACAACAACGATGATGGCATTGTTGATGATCATGATAGACATGATGATGATGATGACCAATCTGCTGGTAGTAGCTAGTGGCATTGATCATATAGACTCCATCATGTATGATTGTTGATAAATCATTATGATGCCTCTTTTTATGTTTATTAACATATGTATCATTTTCACCTACAATACCATATTGAGTTTTATCATTTTGACATGTATCGTTTGGGCGTGTACTATCTGGGCCTGCATTATGTGTCTAGTCATGGACCCACAAATTTTTTTAGTAATAACATAAAAATATAGGTTGTAGTTAAAAAAAAATCATCTTATTTTATTCCAATGTTGTGATGTGGACTGTAACTATAAGAAACCCAAAAGAGTGTTGCTCTAGAAATATCTATGATGTGAATATGGGCTTGCATTATGTGTAGCTAGACACAACCAACAATTTTGTTTATTAATAATATAAAAATATTGGCTATAGTTGAAAAACAAATGTTGTTAGTTTGTATGGATGTCCATTTCCCTAAAAATTATTTATAAGTGGTATGGTATAAAATATTTGAAATGCAAAATGACTTACTCTATAACCATAAAGTTACTTAAGATGTATGGAATAATTAACTAATTTAATTGAAATAAAAAAATATTAAATTAATAAATGGAAGCTATAAAGGAAGCATCATGAGTTGTTAAAATGGAAGCAGAATGTGGTTTTAAAATAGAAGTAAAATTTGAAATTAAATTGGAATCCATACTTGGAGCTATTACTGGATCTAAATAAGAATCTAAATTGATTGCTTAACATGAAGCAAAATTGGAGGCTAATTTAGAAGTAAAAACCAATACTAAAAGGAAGTGAACCCTCGACCTAAAAACAAAGCAAACCAAGGCAATAAATAGGAAACAAACCATGAGGCTAACAGGGAAGCACTATTGGAAGCAAAAAAAGGAAGAAACAATGGAAGTTGTTAGTGTCAATATTTGCATCCTTCCACCAATGATCAAAAAATCTCTTTTCATATCATATAAGGGTCCCATTTCGAAATTTTTGTCATTCCATTAGGTCATCATGTAAAAATTAGGTCATTGGAGGTAGCTCAATGTCAAACCTCACTCTTTTCAAAAATTTCATTACTTGTTGGCTCATTTCACAACTTTGCTAAGTGTACATCAGTCATGAGTTGTCATCACCATTTCAGTATTTTCATCATGAATTTCATTCATTCATAGTCTCCATTAAGTATTAAGAGAGCTTTAGAGAGGGAGAAACATGCGGCATAGCAACTTAGTTTTGAGGAAAGGATTGCAAAGGAAATTGAAGATGACAGAGAGGTGTGGCTTGACAGAGTTAACCTTCACCTTGAGAAGATCCTCCATAAGGAAAACAAAGACAATGATATTCTCAGAAATATTTCCAATAGATACATCACTAGAAACAAGATCTGCAACATTAAGCTCAGCAATTGAAGGACAAATACAAGCAAACCCTAATCAAGAAAAAGGAGGAGGATAAACTTGAGATTCTTGATGATGCCTCCCCAATTGCTTTATACACTTCATCGGCACTCCATCTAACAATTTTGACAATTTTTCAAGTTTTTGGGCATTTTTCCAAATTTTGGCAGACTTTCAACACAATCCACTTGTCAAAAACACAGTGCCTAGGGCGTTGCACTTTTTCTAGGAGCCTCCAAATGACAAATGGTTACCTCCATTGGATTCAGAAATCCCTATACATCAAATTTTGACTATTGGAACATCAAATTTGGACATTTTGACAGGGCGAAATGGGCAAAAACATCCAAAAAATCACCTTTCTACCTCATTTTTCAGGTTGGCGCTGTGCTTTTGACTAGCCTAGGGAGATTTCCGTTTTGAGGGCCTTGACTTCATCATTTTAAGAACTTAAGTAAATTTTTGAAAGCTATACAGGATCAGCTTTCTAATGAGCTATCTTGGGATCAATTTGTACTTCATAAAGGCCTCCAAAAGTGACCTTGAAATTGGCATTGCACTTTTGTCAAGGGCGCTGTGATTTTACTAGTTTCCTGATATTTTTAGAATTTTCCAGATTTCTCAGTTTGGTCATGGAATTGATGAATTTTACTGATGTAATTAATCCATTTAAATGTAATTAAGTCACTTTTAGTTACTATAGGTATACACATTCGATAAAAATGTATTTTTTGGACAAATGAATCAGTTTCACCAAAGTTACGGATGAGTTAGTTTACCTCCCTAGTCTTTGGGTTTCTAGTTGAAAATTTTGGGGATTAGTTCCACAAGTAAGGGATTTGACCCCTAAGGGTGGGATAATTTTTTTTTGGTCTATCTTTCACCTCCTTTCTCATTGCAAGGGTTGGATGTTGTTGGATTAATCACTGAACACTATTGTAATTGGATTTTTGGCAAGTAATAACAGACTGAGTTGCATCTATTTTGATGGAATTATTGTGGTAAAGTGATTTGAAATTGTTTCTTCTTATGTTTTGCAAATGTGTGAATGTATTTTGATTTCATGTTCATTCCATTTCTGAATGTAATTGTTTCCTAAGTCAGAAAGACATAATTCATTAAGTTTATGCTATGTTTTGGAGGAATAGTTACAGTTTTTTTCATCTTCTTCTTAGTAGAAAAGAATTCATATTTCTAATTCTCTTTTCTCAAACCCTTGTAGTCTAGAACAGTCCATCAAGATATCATTTTTTGTTGAAATTCTTACCGACCTTTCTCCATTAGATCCCTGCGATTCTGGTCCTTGTTTTCCCTGACCTAGTTCCTTCCTTGACCTATTCACCATCTAGCAACTCAAAATTAAATCAATCAAACCCATGTGCTACTATACCTAGCCTAATATCTCATTTATCCAGTCATATTGGCTGAGATACATTAGATATATCCCTCTCCTGCCTAGTAGGTCTAGCTACTTGGAAAAATATTGGTCTGTGGTTACCTTTGCTAGTCTCTTCTCAGCCTCGGAGATCTGGTAGAGTGATAACAGAAGCCAAACTAGAACCACACTAGAAGAAATCTTGGAAGTAAAACTTGGTGTTACATAAGAAGATAAGAAATAAATAATTTAGGTTGCAAAACAAGAAGTAATAATCCCAACTGAGTGTTATCTGAGAAGAAAAAATAGAAGCAAATTACGTAGCCAAAAAAGAAGTCATTATGGAAGAAAAAATTGGAGTTACCTGAGAATAAAAAATAGAAGAAATTCAAGTGCAAAAATAAAGTAATAATGGAATAAATATTCGAAGCCAAACTTGGAGTTCCCAAAGAAGAAAACAAATAATCCATTTAGGTAGCAAATGAAGAAGAAGTAATGGAAGCGATATTAGAAGCAACAAAAGACACTATAATGGAATCCATATTAGAAGCTAAAGGAGATTCCATAATTGAAGCAAAGCTAGATGCAACAAATGGTTCCATATTGGAAGAAAAAATTGGCATTAATTAGGATGCCAAAAAAGAAGCTATTTTTTATGTCATGCCAAAAGCAAAATAGGAAGCACAACTGGGAGCACATCTAGAAGTACAAATTGACACCACAGTGGAAGTAAGAAATTATTTTCGATGCTACTCTCGGTGCTATTCCTAGTGCCATTTATGAAATAAATCAAGGCACTGATGTGAACATGCTTTCTTTAGCAAGATATTACACCATTTATTGACACTAATTCACACGCTTTGAAACATTGAATACTGACGTTATTTGTGGCGCTAATGGTCTATTTTTTGTAGTGAATCCATTCTTTTAAAGAATTTTTTCTCATATTGTTATCTCATTAATGTTTCCTCTTACTTAGAGAAATTAACATATCTAAGCTTGTCCCTAAAGTACATTTAATTTATCTAAAACACACACTTGTTAAAGGCCTATCACAACTTTAGCCTTTAAATATAACTTAAAGATAATAATTAAATAAATACCTCAAAACTTGAGAGTTGAATTTCTCCCTCTGAATCAAAGCTTCTTAAAAATTCATATTTCTTTTTGGATCCAAATATCCCTTTGAATCCAGTACTTGTCACAGAATTTTATTTTGGTATTTATAATTTCTTCTAGCTCAGAGAGTTTACATCATGTACCTACAATCCTATTTGGGGAGAACACAGAATAATAGTTACAATCAAGTAATGAAAATAAATCATGAGACTATATTTACTAAATAAATCAATAATAGTACAAGAAGAGAGATAAATCACTTATATTTTATGAACAACAACATTTACCTCTTTCCATCATACTCATGATTATCAACAAGTCATCATCAAGCACGAATATTACATTAATTTATTATTCCATCTTTCTCATATTGTTTACACAATTTTGATAGCCTTAAATATGTATCTACATTTCTCACCAACAAGTACAACCAAGAAAAATATACAATTACAAGAGCATGATGTCAATCCTAACAATCTAGTGTGTCTATGATTATTAAAAAATGTAATTCTAGGGTTCTAGCTTTAAACCCTAGAAATTCCTTGACCTAACCCTTATTATGGCTTTGACATAAAAAATTGGCCTTCTTCTATGCTCAGAAATTGCCAAGAAAATTGGCCCTGCTACTGCCCAGAAACTTCAGACCTGCTACCCAAAAACTACCTAGTAAACACACGCACAAAGGTGCTAAAAGAGGGTTTCATACATGCAATATCGAGAGATAGAGAAATATAGAGATTTCTTTGTCCTTGTTCTTCCTTTTTCATCCTTCTTGTCCTTCTTCTTATTCTCTTGTATGCCTAGAAGATTTATTCTCTTGTGTGATCCCAATTACACTTGAAGGAAGAGGTTGAGTGGAGCATATATAGATTTATGGTTGGTCGAATGGGCGCCTCTTCAACTAGGGCCAAATTGACTTAAAGGGGGGTTGACCTTACAAATTTGGAGCTAAAAGTTCAAAAATTTCTCCTTTGAAACCAACATGAAGAACATGTATTATTTTAATCAATAAATATATTTCAAGGGCTAACATATTTATTATGAAGACCAACTGTAGCTAGAAAATTCAACACAAGATACCTTAGACATAGATGTACTGGCTTATTCTAGAATGAAATTGATATTCTACTAATACTACAAGTCAGACTTGGTTAGATAAATCCTCAAACCAATTAAATTTTAATTCAACAATTTATTACTGTTGAGATTTTTTATCTATTAATTTGGAGAAAATCTCATGACTATGACAACAATAGGATTTGTTGCTAAATTGATTGCATCTAATCCTGATGTGGAGTTATTGCATCCTATTTTGTTGTGATTGAATTTATGATTCAGTTTCTACTCCCAGCTATAAAATGTAAGCCCGTAGAGGCAAATGAGCATGAGGGATGTGAGGTGAGAGGAAAAGAAGTGCAGATGAGTAATTTTGTTGTTGTAAATCTCCTATTTAGAAATAAGACTGTCGATACCTCTATTTCATGGACGTAGCCCAGATTGGTAAGGTGAACCATGTTAAATTTGTTGTCTTCATTATTATGTTGTGAGTTTGTGTGTTTTTTATTTTTTTTCCGTTGCTTGACTCTAATAATTGGTATTAGAGCTTAGGCCACAGGCTTGCTGAGACTTCATTCCCATGGCTATGTGGCTACGATTTTGAACTCAGCAAACGACGTGGAAGACTGTTGTGCATACTGTGTGTGCATGGATTGAGTTGCAGGACTGCTGCAATTTGTAATCATTCGACCAGAGGTTGTGTGGTGTTTTCTACCGTTGAGAGGGTGCTAGAGCCGTCTGAGAAGCAGAAGCCAGCAAAGTTTTTAAGTTGATGAGCGTAATAGGTACTGTGTCGAAGGATTTTCCAAGCAGCACTGTCGTCCGAGCATAGCGTAATTGCTGTGGAATCACAGAGAGAGCACTACATAAGCTACATGCATGCGTGAGGCCGTGACAGCCGGGTCTAAGTTACTGCCAAGCTGTAGGGATCTGTGCGTTGGACCGTAAGACAGCAAGTTGTGAGCTGCCAAGTTGTAAGCTGTCGTCGTGTGGGCACCAGTCCGAGAGCTACCATCTGACAGTGTTGTAGTTGCAGATTGATATGCCACAGGTGAGGTATTGCACATGAGCTGGAGGATCAGCATCCTAAGATACATGTGAAGGCTGCAAAATGTGTGTTGGTTCTATTGCATCTTGCAAAACAATCCAATTCAAAATGCGTTGAAAACTCTGCGTATGGTGATGGGTAAGCTGATTAATCTTCATCGATGCTCTTTTTTGTAGTGTTGTTACACTTGTCAGATCAATATGGCACAAGTGAGGTATCCTTAAATTGTTTTTTCTTGTTGAAAAAACCGTTGTGTTAACTTTGACAATTGCTACGTGAAAAGTCAAATATGGATCAGTTTGGAATTTGAGCAAGCCAGTTTTGTGAATTTGAGGACTATTATCATCAGTTTTTTAAAAGAGTGAAATATTTTTATTTTTTTTGGCTGTTCCATCGTGGAGAAGAGGTAAAACATCTCGATTTATAGCACTTTTAT
This sequence comes from Pinus albicaulis, assembly GCA_034641835.2. Lineage (NCBI taxonomy): Eukaryota > Viridiplantae > Streptophyta > Pinopsida > Pinales > Pinaceae > Pinus > Pinus albicaulis. Next base: position 1,222,109,757 of record CM076570.1, on the reverse strand, counting down.
GGAATCCAATTAATTAATAATTGTATGTTTTGAAAAAAGGGAATTTTAACAAATTCTTAATTTGATTAAAAAAGGAAATTAAGGATCCATAGAAGATAAACATGGAAAAAACACAAAGTGCTCGATTTGATATCAAGAAGTTCAATGGGAAAAATAACTTCAAGATCTGGAAAGTTAAGATGCACGGTCTACTCGTACAACAAGGTGTGGCGAAGGCACTTTTGGGAAAAGCCAAACAACCTTACGCCATGACAGATGAAAAATGGAGTGACATGGATGACAGAGCAATGAGTGGCATACGGTTGTGTTTGGCGGATGATGTGTTATTTAACATCGTGTCAGAGAAAACTGCTGCTGGTTTATGGACAAAGTTAGAAAAGTTTTACATGACAAAATCCTTAACAAATAGGATTATTCTAAAAAGACAGTTGTACAGCTTGTGCATGACTGAAGGTATGGCGATAAATGATCATCTGAATACCTTTAATACTCTTTTGGTGTAGTTAGATAGTATAGATGTAAAATTTGATTCAGAAGATAATGTTATAACTTTATTATGCTCGTTGCCTGAGTCATGGGATCATTTTGTTATTTATATAAGTCTTAGTTCATCAGAAACCCTTGAATTTGATGATGTTGTTGGAGCTTTTTTATCTGAAGAAATAAGAAAGAGGTCAAATTTAGAAACCTCTACATCAGAAGAAATGATGGTTAGAGGTCGTTCTAAAGACAGACACTTCACTAAGCAGTACAACTCGCGGTCAAAATCGAAAGGGAAGAAGAGTAAGGTAAAGTGTTGGTTTTGTGGAAAATCAGGACATTTGAAGAAGGACTGTTGGAAGAGACAACAAACATCCAAAGGAGAATCTTCGACAGAGAAGAAAGAAGCAAACATGACAAATACAGGTTCGGCATCTAGTTCAGGTATGAGTGATGAAGTGTTATCAGTTAGTTTGTCTAATCATGATCAACATTGGTTGTTAGATTCAGGTGCGTCAAATCACATGTGCATTCATAGAGAGTGGTTTAAATGTTATAAATCAATCAATGATGGAGTGGTTTACATGGGAAATGATGTCTCATGTAATATTGTGGGAATTGGTAGCATCCAGATTAAAATTTTTGATGGGACAAATAAAATATTAACTGATGTAAGACACGTGCCTGAACTCAGAAAAAACCTCATTTCTCTAGGAGTGCTAGACACAAATGGATATAAAACCTTTATTCAAGGTGGAGTAATGAAATTTTATAAAGGAATTTTACTAGTAATGAAAGCACAGAAGATTGGAAATCTTTATCAGTTAGAAGGAAGAAGGGAGTCAGATCATGCTTCTACGGTATCTGAAAATGAAAATGATTCTATTCAACTATGGCATCAACAGTTGGGCCATATGAGCGAAAGAGGATTAAATTTTTTATCTAATCGTAAGTTACTTCCTAGTTTAAAATCTTCTAAGTTAGATTTCTGCAAACATTGTCTATATGGGAAACAAAGCAATCTGAAGTTTAAAACTGGAAAACATACTAGTAAGGGAATCCTTGATTATATCCATTCTGATGTTTGGGGTCCATCTCCTACAACCTCTTATGGAGGATCATCATATTTTGTATCTTTTATTGATGATTTCTATAGAAAAGTGTGGGTCTATATGTTAAAGAAAAAGTCTGATGTATTCACAATTTTCAAACAGTTTAGAGCATTAGTAGAAAACATCGCTAGAAGAACCTCTAAATGTTTAAGAACTGACAATGGTGGTGAGTTTACTTCAAAGGAATTTGCTAATTATTGCAAGGAAGTTGGGATTAAAAGACATAAAACTACTGTATATACTCCTCAGCAAAATGGAGTTGCTGAACGCATGAATAGGACTCTTTTAGAAAGAGCAAGAAGTATGCTGAGTAATGCCAATTTGCAGAAGGAATTATGGACAGAAGCCGTATCTACGGCTTTCTATTTGATAAATCGATCACCATCAACTGCAATAGGATGAAAATTTCCTCAAGAGGTATGGAAAGGTCATCCTTGTGATTATTCTAAACTGAAAGTTTTTGGTTGTGATGCATATGCTCTAATTCCAAAAAATCAGCGTTCTAAATTAGATCCTAAATCAAAAATATATATCTTTGTTGGATATGGTGATGGGACTAAGGGATACAGGTTGTGGGATCCTACTACTCACAAGATCATCATTAACAGAGATGTTAAATTTAATGAATCTTCACTCGATAATCTAGATGTAGATGATAAATTGAAACACGATAATGTACCTAAGTTTCAACATATTCAGTTTGAAACCAATTCAAATACTAATGATAGTCCAGATGAAAAAGTTTCATATTCAGATCATGAACATGTTTCAGATGCAGATCATGAAGAAGTTCCAACAGATAATAATCAACAAATTGTGGAAGAACCAGAAACATCTTTAAGGAGGTCGACGAGAATCAGACGTCCTCCTAAAAGGTATGATGATTATGTTACTTCAGTTGCTTTAACCACTAATTATGATGAACCTTTGTGCTATCAGGAAGCTATAGAAGGTTCTAACAACTGTAAGTGGAAAGAAGCTATGAAGGATGAGATGAAGGCATTAGAAAAGAATGCCACATGGGATCTGGTAGAACTTCCTACAGATAGGAAAACTGTGGGATGTAAATGGGTTTACAAATTGAAAAATGGTGTTGATGATAAATAAGACAGGTACAAAGCGAGGCTAGTTGTGAAAGGTTTTTCTCAGAAACCAGGAATTAACTTTCATGAGATATTTTCACCAGTTGTAAAAATTGTTTCAATTCGGATTGTGTTAGCATTAGTTGCTTTAATTGATTTATAATTATAGCAACTAGATGTTAAAATTGCATTTTTACATGGAGATTTAGATGATGAGATTTACATCGAACAACCGGAAGGGTTTGTTGAAAATCACAACAAGAAATTTGTCTGCAGGCTCAAGAAATCATTGTATGGTCTGAAGCAGTCGCCTCGACAATGGTACAAGAAATTTGATTCTTTCATGATGAGTCAAAATTATATAAGAAGTGAATATGATCATTGTGTTTACTTTAAGAAATTAAGTAATGGCCTATTCATTATCTTAGTGTTATATGTTGACGATATTCTTTTAGCAAGAAAAATCATAATTGAGATCAACAGATTAAAGGCTCAGATGGCTAGGACGTTTGATATGAAAGATCTAGGAGCAGCAAGACAAATTTTGGGCATGGATATTTTCAGAGACAGGAGTAATGGTAAGATGTGGTTATCACAGGAGAAGTATATTAAGAAAATAATCTTGAGGTTTAGCATGAACAATGTGAAGCCTATTTTAGTCCCTTTAGCTTCCCATTTTAAGCTTTCTTCAAGTTTATGTCCTAACACAAATGAAGAAAAGGAATATATGTCTCGAATTCCATATGCCAATGTCGTAGGTTGTTTGATGTATGCGATGGCTTTTACACGACCAGATATTTCACATGCAGTTGGAGTTTTCAGTAGGTATATGGAAAATCCAGAAAAAGAACACTAGTCAGCAGTGAAATGGGTGCTTCGGTATCTGAGAGCCACAAGTGATTATTGTATCATTTATAACAGAAGTAGTGAATTTTTTTGTGGATATGTTGATTCTAATTTTGCAGGCGATTTGGATAAGAGAAGGTCAACTTCAGGATATGTCTTTACTCTTGCAGGTGGAGCTATTAACTGGATGTCAAAGCTACAAAACATTGTTGCTTTATCCACTACGGAAGTAGAATACATAGCTACTTCACATGCTTGCAAAGAAGCGATTTGGTTGAAAGGTTTGTCTGGTGAGTTTGGTGGGCTGTAAGACAACATTAATTTATTTTGTGATAGTCAAAGTGCAATTCACTTGGCTATAAATCTGGCCTATCATAGTAAATCAAAGCATATACCTATCAAGTACCATTTCGTAAGGCAGGTTATCACTGAATAGGGAGTCTCTCTTGAAAAAGTGCATACAAAGGAAAACTGTGCAAACATGTTCACGAAACTAGTTTTATTAGAGAAGCTATGATGGTGTCTGGCTTCTCTTGGCTTGCAAAGAAAATAAAAATAATAAAGGAACGAGGTATCAGGCTAATTGTTGTCAAGGTGGAGATTGTTGAGATTTTTTATATAATAATTTGGAGAAAATCTCATGAATATGACAACAATAGGATTTGTTGCTAAATTGACTACATCTAATCCTGATGTGGAGTTATTGCATCCTATTTTTTTGTGATTGAATTTATGATTCAGTTTCTACTCCCAGCTATAAAATGTAAGCCCGTAGAGGCAAATGAGCATGAGGGATGTGAGGTGAGAGGAAGAGAAGTGCAGATGAGTAATTATGTTGTTGTAAATATCCTATTTAGAAATAAGACTGTCTATACCTCTGTTTGGTGGACGTAGCCCAGATTGGTTGGGTGAACCACGTTAAATCTACTGTCTTCATTATTATGCTGTGAGTCTATGTGTTTTTTATTTGTTTTTCCGCTGCTTCACTCTAACAATTACAAAAAACTTTTATTTTTTTTGTAAAAGAGCATTTATCATTAACAAATCCAATCTGACTTTATATTCTTTATCCCATTAAATACAATTGTTTAACCTTAGCTTCGATACCAATATATAATAACACCTAGTCCCCTCAAGGAATTTTAAGGGAATGAGGTCTCTAGACCCAACCTCCAAGGTTATTTTATGGAAATAAAGTTATTAAAATGTCCTCCATCGACCACCTTAAAAATTATTTATGTGGCCACCATCATCTTTAGCTCATTGAAAGCCTTCTAATGATATAAATTCCATCCAAAACAAAGTCCTGGAACAAAGTGATTCCTATATGAAAATTCACCCTTCTAAGTGCCATGTCAATATTTGTACCATTTCCATATGGTAGTTATTTGCCCCTATGTCACCATCTACAATTATATTCAGCAACACATGGTTGACACATGCTATTTTTCTACCCACATGTCACCATTTCATAAGGCCACATTGCCAAATAATACATTAATGTACCACCCACATCCAAATCCATGATTTTCCATAAATCACCATTATAATGTCTTTTTGCATTTGTAGTCTTCTAAATTCTTTTGGGATCTGAAACCTTCCAGATCCATATAGATATAAGATTTATTTTCACATTCTAGAGACTTTTCTAAGCCTTCTACATTCCTCCTATAGGCAATAAGCTAAGCTTTCGAATATACATATTTAGGAAATCTCAAAATTTTCATTTAAATGGAACTTTGTATTTTCATATCTCTGATATTTGGAACTTCTACCGTCCATGTCACATCCACATCAACTACCACTTGGCCTTAACCTCAACAACGTTTCACTCTACTATCCATGTCACCCTCATGCACATCGTCACTAGTGAATGTGGTAAAACTTCTTCTCATTCGAATATCTAAGTTTTTTAACTCTTCTTGATTGTATTTAGATCAGGAAAAACCAAAAACTTATAAATTCAAAAATATCCATATTTCTGGACTTCTAAATTTCACATCACCTACCACGACATGTAACCATTGATTGTCATCTCAACTCTTATACACTATAGTGCTAAATAAATGGCCATAACTTTATCTTTCTCACATGTCGATCTAGATCCAAGACATCCCACATTGACTCCACATAACTTCCATGTGGTCTACTTTGTTTCCATCCATATCTAATTTTTTCAATAAATCCCTCTTTTTACATTTTTCCAAATGCTTGAAATTCTAGGCCTTAATATCTTGTAGTGTGTGATCTTTGTTACTAGAAATATCTTAGTTCCCTATTTACAACACTTATCGAATTTTGACACTACTTTTATTTTGAATTTACACCACTTTTATCCTTTTTTTCCTAGCACACGGTCATAGATACTATCAGTCCCTAGCCCACGATCATAGATCCTATCAAGACATATGAGTAGGGGTTGTAGCCAAAATTTCAATCCCCAAATTTCTAGATTTTCTAATAAGGAATCCTCAAATTTCAAAAGAAAAAATATTATCTTTCAATAGAGCTTTCTAGCTTGCATTGGTGGTTGAAAATTATAATCCCAACAGAGTATAAAATTTCCCAAAGACTTCTAAAGGTTCATAATTATTTAGCCGCTTAAAAGGAACCCAAAAATACCTGCCCATAACTAGGAAACTTCTCAAAATAAGAAAAATATATGGCCCATGGCCAAATCCACAATTCCACCCAACTAATGATGGTTCTTCTCCCTGTTTTGGTATTTCCATTCACATTTCTTACTCCAAACTCTTACAAACAAAGAGGCCAACATTTATATTATCTCTAGAGGAAACAAAATCTTCCATCAAGGAATCAGTTTATAGTTTTCTTAGTTCAAATAGGGATACAATAGAAATTTTCCATATGAAAATTGGCCTAGTAAATTCTATTCACATTATAGATACATTAAGACCCTTAGATCTCAAGTCGTCCTTTGATTATTTTCCACAAAAAAAATAAACTTCAAAACTATTAAAGGAAAACATAATTTAAGGAATAGCTTTGCATACAGATTTCATTCTTATAATAAATAACAAGTATTAATCAAACACACTTACAAAATATTCTGAGGTCAAAATTACTGGAATCCTCAATAAGAAAACATGAAAACATTCATGAAAATATGAACAATAATGTAATTTCATTAAAAATAAACAAATACACTTATTTGAGTCTATTTAATCTTTCCTAGAAATTGAAGGGATGACCACTCCCCATACAACCATAAGCTTAGCTACACTATAATTTTCTTGTAGCTACACACCCCCAAGCCAGATTTTATGCCTTAAGAGGAAGACTCACTCATGTATTATCATGTTTCAAATCATGGTAGAGGACATGAAGGTCATTCTCCTTCACACACAGGAATCAATATGTTTCCTTTCAACTATTCAGCTAGGGCCTATTCACAACTCATGATATTGTCACAATGGGCCTTCATAGCACAAATGGAGTCCTTCTCTGATCCAAAAGTTCCTTAATACTCCCCATTTGTTAGTGATTTTAGTTCTTAGTTCAAAAAAAATACTCAGAACTTATCTTGGCCCTCTAGCTCATGTTGAAGCCTCCCACACTGACTTCCTTATCAATTTAGGTAAATTCACAACTCCACACAACTTTCTTTGACTTAGAAGGTTCTTTATCACCTTTTCTCAGAGTCATTCTATGGACATCTACATGTGGTTTTTTTCTCTTTTCCTTTGATAGGTTTCCTCAAGTTCATGCACACTTCTCTTTTGTGTATTTTTGTTCTTGAACACCCTCACCTTCTCTATGGAATTTTGTCTCTACTCCCAACCACATTATTCCTATATGTTTTCCATAAACTGATCCGGATTTTATGCAGGAACACAACAGAATACAGATATAACCATAGATACAGAGATGCAGCAGAAATAATGCTTCATTTTATTAATAAAAGAATGACTGCAATAAGCTTACAAACATAATGGAAATAAGCTAGGGCGCTGGTAGCGTATCTCTGAGAAGAGATGTGGCGGAGAGATGTAGCGTACGCGGGCCTCTACCTTGTGTTACATTGAGGCTCGCGAGGCCTATTACGGACATAATGGAAATAGATGAGTAGAGTGTCGCGGCGTATCCCACTGAGAAGAGATGTGGCGGCTACGACACGAGAGGCTGTGCTAACATAATGGAGATGCGGCGAGGTAGGGGGCCTTTGGTAAACATCTGCGAGAAGAGATGTATCGGCTCCCAGCCCCCTGAACTGTCTTACAATGAGGCTCGAGGGCCTATTTATTGTTGAGAAACAATGTAGAATTCGAAACGTCCAAAACCCTAACCGTAGGAGATGAAGCGCCAAAACTGTGGGCCCCGTTTGGGTAAATTGGTGGTTCAACTTCCCGGGGACGTAACTTTGGCATCCAATCTCCGTTTGACGCGCTCAATAGCTCGTTAGAAAGATCTATCCGAGGACTTCAATTTTTGAATGAGCAACATCGGTCCATGGACCCATGTTGCTCTCCATTTTCCCAAAAAGCGTCGTTTAGGGCCTCAAAACGGCTCCGGAAGTTTAAGACCCGAAAAACTGCCAAAAATAGTAAGTTGTGCTGAAACTTACAAACTGAAATAACTGATGGTGGGGGTTCAAATGGACTCGATGGGTGGCCATCAATATCCACCCGGATTATTAATGCCCCAAAATGGCTCCGGGTGTGCAGGACCCGAAAACCTGCTATAAATAGTAAGTTGTACTGAAGCTGAAAAACTGAAAGAATTGATGCTGCGGGTCCAAATGGAATAGGTGGGAGGCCACCGATATCCACCTGGATCATTCCTCCCTCCTTAGGAAGCAATGGTCTCCATTGCGTTAAGTTCCTCCATGGGGGGGCGGGGGGGGCATTTTGCTGAACTTGGTGTTGGATTTAGATGTGCCACGGTGGGCAGCCATTGAAGGATCTGAAAAAAAATTGTCCATCATCGCGTTCCTCTGTTTCTCGAGGGCATCCTCGAGCAAGATTTTGATAGGATCTCCTGCTCCCTCGTCTTTCTTTCCTTCCGCCATGGGGGGTCGTCGGGGTTGCGAGGTTGAACTCCTTATACCCTGGCCGCGTTGGGGACATGAAGAGAAAAACAAAGAAAGAGCAGACCCGCTCTGATACCACTGATCCGGATTTTATGCAGGAACACAACAGAATATAGATATAACCATAGATATAGAGATGCAGCGGAAATAATGCTTCATTTTATTAATAAAAGAATGACTGCAATAAGCTTACAAACATAATGGAAATAAGCTAGGGCGCTGGTAGCGTATCTCTGAGAAGAGATGTAGCGTACGTAGGCCTCTGAACTGTGTTACATTGAGGCTCGCAGGCCTATTACAGACATAATGGAAATAGATGAGCTAGGTACTGGCAGCGTATCACTGAGAAGAGATGTGGCAGCTACCAGCCCCTGAACTGTGCTAACATAATGGAGATGCGGCGAGCTAGGGCACTGGTAGCGCTTATCTCTGAGAAGAGATGTATCGGCTCCCAGCCCCCTGAACTGTATTAAAATGAGGCTCGAGGGCCTATTTATTGTTGAGAAACAATGTAGAATCCGAAAGGTCCAAAACCCTAACCGTAGGAGATGAAGCGCCAAAACTGTGGGCCCTGTTTGGGTAAATTGGTGGTTCAACTTCCCGGGGACGTAACTTTGGCATCCGATCTCCGTTTGACGCGCTCAATAGCTCGTTAGAAAGATCTATCCGAGGACTTCAATTTTTGAACGAGCAACATCGGTCCATGGACCCGTGTTGCTCTTCGTTTTCCCAAAAAGCGTCGTTTAGGGCCTCAAAACGACTCCGAAAGTTTAAGACTCGAAAAACTGCCAAAAATAGTAAGTTGTGCCGAAACTTACAAACTGAAATAACTGATGGTGGGGGTTCAAATGGACTCGATGGGTGGCCATCAATATCCACCTGGATTATTAATGCCCCAAAACGGCTCCGGGTGTGCAGGACCCGAAAACCTGCTATAAATAATAAGCTGTGCTGAAGCTGAAAAACTGAAAGAATTGATGCTGCGGGTCCAAATGGAATAGGTGGGAGGCCACCGATATCCACCTGGATCATAAACTTTCATGGATATTCCATTGGAAAATTTCTCACAACATATATGCTAAAATAAAATAAAATCTATACTAAGAGGGTTAATTTTCTTAAATTCCAAAATTATATTAAAAAAAAAAATGCATATTTATGTAATAGATGAAATGATGAAAATAAAGATAACAATAAAATGTAGACAAATACCATTAACAATGAATAGTAAGATGTGCTTTGGGAAACCATTTATGTATAAAATCCTAGGTGGAAGGTGATATTTCTCTATTATCTTTTGTCTAGAATGAAAATGAGTCAAAAACAAAGGAGAAGAAACTCCCTACAAAGTTCCCTAAGACCTATGCTACTGAATACACAGTCTCCTCTCTCTCTCTCTCTCTCTCTCTCTCTCTCTCTCTCTCTCTCTCTTGACTGTTATTTACTCTGCTATACTCTACTATGGAAAAAAATGAACTCGAATAGAATGGAACCCCTTCTCTTCCTAGTGGCCCAGTTATAACATAGATCAATAGCCAACTAGGGGTCAAGATTAACTCATTCAAATCTTAAATAGAGTTACACATTTGAAAATTCTAGAGTAATTTTCATAGTATTTATGTGGCTAGCCCTTTTACATGAGTAGCGATGGTTGATGTGGCATCCTATCAAATTATGGTGGTCAGTCATGATAGTTCATATTCTATGAGACATAAATTATGCATCTAGAATGTAATTGATGCACTTCTTATACTTTTGGAAAGGTATTCAAGTGCAGAATAATTTCATAGGGTTCATCACTTAAGTAGGAAAGTTTCAACATCAAAACAATTTATTCAAGACCTCAAACTAGCCCCAGAACATTTCAGACCCTAATTCTCTAAGCTAGGTCATGTAAATAAAAATGCTCTTATAAGATTATTTTCTCAAATTTTCCACTTTAAAAGAATTGATATGGATGAAAAATTATATAGTGGTCCAATTTCGATCATACTTTCACATTTTTGGAGGATTTTCTCCCTAAAAAATTTAATGAATGAGGTGAGGAATTTTTTCCTCTACCTTGTCCTTGAAGTACCATTTATCCTTGCTTAGAAGTTGTCCAAAGGTCATGTTGCCCCTATCTTGTAGTTCTATAACTCTTCTTAAAATTTATTTCCTCTATGAAGTCTACCTCATCATTTGGAGTTAAGTCCTCTATGGAAGGTAGGACATGCTTCTCTTATAGATCTAGCATGGAAGGCTCATAGAGTATAATTTGTTTTGCTATGAGTCATGTAACTAAATGAGCATGAGGTAAATTATGTGACTCATGTTGTAGAATTAGTTTCCGTTATTCATGCATTGAATATGTGGAAGAATTATCTCCTTTGTAGGAGATTCACACTAATGACAGAACATTGCAGACTCAAATATTTATTTAATCAACCCAAGTTGACTGTAAGGTAGGATAGGTGGTTGGATACACTTAGCAAGTTTGAATTTGAAATAAAGTACATCAAAGGTGTTGAAAATGGGAACAAGAAAAGGATTCTATTTTAATTTTCCTTTGATTAAATTAGAATAAAATTGTAATCCACATCATTTGACAACTTGAGTTAACTAAATTAGGATGACTTACTTTATTTTGTTAATTCGAGTTGAGGGTCAAATTAGAGGCATGTAGAGAATCTCCTACATTATCGGAGACCTAGTTGAGTTTATTTTCAGTTCTAATTAATTAACTTAGTTTATCTAAGTTCAAGTCAATTTAACTACTTCTAACTGATGGAGGAACTAGAGAGAGGTCAAAGTGTGTAAATTAGATTTAATTTACATGCATTGATCAATCATATAACTGATAATTCACTCATAAATAACTCATGCATGTTAGCTCTTAGAAAGACCCAGTTGAGATTGGAGTTCAAGGGTAGTCTACTATCAGTTGTATAACCATCCAATTGTATAGGTGGTGCATGGAGAGAGAGGAAGAGCCTTGATGTATTGAAAAGTACTTATTGGTAAATTTCCTTGTTAATAGGGCCTAATTACCAAAGGAAATAGTGCAAGGAAATAGGGATTCCCGAGACCAAGAAATTGGATATGTATTGGACCAAGCTTGTCTAGGAATAAATGAGATAGATAAAGATAGTCCATAGTTTTCTCGGGAAGAGAAAAAGCATTGTAATCTTCTCATATTATTTGGCTTATGCAATATATATATATATATATATATATATCTATATATATATATATATATATATATATATATATATATATATATATATATATATATATATATATATATGGTTTTTAGCTGAGGCTTCCCCCAGATAAATATTTGTGTTGTGCGATTGAAATTCTTTCTCTTTATTGCTCATGTGATTCTGTGATCATAATTGGTTTCCACAATTTGTAGAGTACATTCAGTATTTTTTTTTAGGATATTACAAGATTAGTTGAATCTGCATGTATTTTCTACATTGTATTAGAGTAGGAATCACTATAGAAGAAAAGAATACATGTTTTTTTTAGCAGGTGAATAAAATTTGCAGATCTACTCTTCAAGACCAGTAGCAGGATCAGGATGTCTTTCTATGGATTGAGACTCAAATATGACCTTGAGGGTAGTTATAATTGTATATATAGGAAGGACATGATGGAAGCAATGTTAGAAGAAAATGGGTTGAAGGAGTTCATAGACAGTGATATTCCTAAACCTCCATCAATAGATGCTCAATATCTAGTAGCATGGAAGAAGAATGTAGAAAATGAAAGAAAGATTATATTGGAAGGAGTTTGAGATCATATTGTATCAAATATCCATGGAAAGGAAAATACATATGCTATGTGGAAGACCTTAACATATTTTTTTCCAGAAAAACAACAACCACGGGAAGCTGGTGCTAAATAAAAAGCTCAGGAAAATCAAGATGGAGAAGAGTGAATCAATACCAAAATACTTGACAAAGTTCACTCAATGTCAAGATGAGAAAGGAAGTGTTGGTTTTATAGTTGTGGAGGATGATCTGGTGATCCTAGCACTTCTAGGCCTTCCCAAGAGTTGGCACAACTATCATGACTTGGTTAATGGGAGGGAGAAACTACCAGAGTGGGAGAGATTGTGGTCTGACTTGGTACAAGAAGAGATTTGGCAGAACACCTGATATGGATCCTCATAAAATATTGATGATGAGCATAATTGTGCCTTGGTTGGAAAGGCAAAGACAGGGAAAGGGAAGGCATCCCATTCCAAATCAGATTCTAGTCAGGTAGGTAAGAAGAAGGACTTGTTTAAGATTATATTTTTTTATTATCACGAGTTGGGACACTATACCACGAAGTGTCCACACGAGAAGGTCGGCAGGAACCCCTCAAGAGGAGCGGCAGGTGAAGTTCTTGCTTCACAATTCAAGTTGCAATTCACTGTCATTGCATGAATGGTGTCATCAGTGATGCATTCTGTGTGGTACCTAGATAATGGAGCTTCATTCCATACGACCGACAACAAATAGTTCTTTAGAAACTTGGAGGATAACGATCTCTAGATGCACATTGATATGGGAGATGATGGGAGGTATAGCGTGACCGAAATCGTTATTGTTACCTTTAAGAAGGATTTTGGTTCTCCTGTCACATTAAAATATGTCATGTATGTTCCAGGTTTGAAGAAGAATTTAGTTTTAGTTGCTATGTTCGAAGACCGTGGCTACAATGTGATATTTATCAAAGTAAAGGTGTTCCTTCGTCACAAAGCCATGATACAGGTGAATAATATTGGGGTTCTAGTAAAGAACCTCTAAAAATTGGATGTAGAATATTATGTTGCCTTGATCACAAAAGTGGAGAAGGTGCAACATCGAGACATCGGTGAGTTATGGCATAGAATATTGCGCCATCTACACCATGGCACTTGGAAGATCGTGCGACAGATTTCTACAGGACTTCCCTAGGGTACACTTGAGCACCAAGATACACGAAAAGCATATACATTGGGTAAGTACATCAAATCCACCTTTCATTATAAGGACAGTCGAGAAAAAGTGATCCTTGAAATAGTTCACTCATATGTGTGTGGATTGTTCCCAACATCCATAAAAAAACACATGTATTATGTGATTATTGTAGATGATGTTTCATGCAAGTGTTGTATATTCTTCATGCAAAAGAAATATCAGGTGTTCTAAAAATTTTGTGAGTTCAAAGCACTTGTTGAGAAAGGCACAGGAAAAAAGGTGAAGGTTCTCGGGAGCGACAATAGTGGAGAATATGTGTCAAATTAATTTAATAACTTATGTGCTTGAGAAGGAAGTAGATGGGAATTGATAGCACCTCATAACCCACAACAGAACGGGGTTTTATAAAGAAAGAACATAACTATTATGGGAGCAGAATGAGCGATGTTGCATGATCAGGTCCTATCGTTGCACTTGTGGGATGAAGCATGCAACACAACAGTATTTTTGAAAAACAGAAGTCCTCATCGGATTCTTGGGATGTTGTTTTGTGGATTAATCCGTCTTGCAGACAAGACCGATCTCCCTAGTACTAAAAGTATCTAGCAACAAACAGCCAAATAAACTAATCTTTCTCTAAGCATATGTGATCTACAAAAAACTCTATAGAGGTGTAAAAGACTTACCGTATGTCCAACGCTTGTTTGAAGTCGTTGTTGTCCCTCGTGCACTTGAAGGAATTTTCCTCGTAAACTTGCAGTCACAAACAAGCAAAATATTACATAGCACCTGTATAGAAATCATCATAAACCATGCTTATCATAGTGATCAAGGAATCTATGAAATAAACCATTAACTGAAATCTTATTGAGAAAAATGAGTATATTTGTATTAATTTCAAAAGAAGGAAAACCTTACAACCTAAGCCTTGATGTTGCACAGGCCTTCCTGAGGCCTGAAGCAGGAGTCTCCTCTACTTTGACAAGCTCTGCACTCCTCCAACCAAGACAAATAGAGGTATGTAATCTCTCCTCACAAAATTCTTAGTTAACTGAGTCTGAATCTCAACAGCACTTAACGTCAAATATTCTAAAGCTTGAACTCCCCTTGAGGCTACCCAATGCCTCTTTTTATAGTGTAAAAGAGGAGGTTTTCTGTTCCAACTATGAAGGGATAGAATCCTCCTTCAAAGGGATAAGCTCCTCACATCAAGGGGTTAGCTCCATAAGGTAAGGGATGCATGCACCTCTAAAGAGCAGTTCTGCCACTGCAAGATTCTTTCTAGAGACTTCTAGAATTTACTGTAATTGAGCTTTTTTGGAATTTACTTGCGCATTTCTGATCTTACAGGGGTCCGCGCCCATAACACAGATAAAGTGCATTCAAGTATGTAGAAGACTTGAACATTAGGTGTGGGACCGCAGGCAAGATAGAGAGAAAGTGCGACACCAAAGTTTAGGAGATTTTTAGGAACTTTTCTCTAATTTTCAAGGCTTGACATGAGGAACTGATATGTTAGACTTGAAAATGGGGAAGTATGAGTAATAATGAGCTCATACACATAGCAGAATGTCAGGATGATAATTTTCAGTGTAACAGATTGCCCCCTAAAGTGAAAAGTCTAGAATAGATGAAGCTGAAGTCTGTCATATATGAAGAGTGCAGTACTTTATCATTTCAAGGATCATCCTGCGGACACCCCAGTCGGAACCTGTAAAAACATTCAATGCAAAATATATATGTATACATACCATCACTGAGGTAGGCATTCCAATACTCAGATCAAAACTAACTAGAAACTGATTCAAAGTGTTCTGATATAGGAATGATTTTGAATACATCACAGTATAGACATGTGTAGACACAATATGGACACAACCATCTGTTTATAAATAGTCCACTGCATAAATGATAACAAAATTCCTCACAACCTGGATGGTAGAAACTAGATCCAGGGTCTTGAATTCCACATCTCTAACTAGTACAATTCTATCCATGTGAATGAATGTGTCGAAGTCGAACATGGTAGAAACCACTTGATTACCAGTCAATGATGTGAACCGTTAACAAGTGTGAGAGTAACCACTAGTAATGTCAATGGCTCTCAAAGTACCCAGTACAATCCATGAAATGTAAATGAATGAGCTGAAGTCGAACATGTCACAGAATCATTTGATCGAAGGTCAATGATGTAACCTGTCATTGAAGGCGAGAAACCTACCATTGAGGCATGCAGATTTCTAGGTACTGACGATTTCTAGATCAACTTCCTAGATAATGAGTTGTCGTCGATAGAAAGTGATCCGTCATAGGCAAACCCACAACACAAAATCATAGATCAAGTTTTGAAAATATATTGGCAAGGACTGACTTAGGGATGGTCAAAAATGGATGACAGATATTTTGCAAATGAATGGTTTATTTGAACTGTCCTTTTGAACACATAACGACACTGCAGATGGCTTGGTGACAATTGACCCAAAGCTAATACCCAAAAACCAGATGAAGACTTTCAATGTGGTTTGATTAACTGTTAGGCAAATGATTTCCCAACCCAGGTGAACGAAAGTGTCGTGTTCAAGAGTGGTTAACTGGTTTTTGAAAGATCAAAATACAACAAACAAGCCCATTTTTCTCTCTTTTCCCCTACCATTTCTGGCAAGTACCTCTTTATTTTTGACAAGCTTGAGGAGGATAACATTTGCTTGTTTATAAGCTCATCCTTCGGATGAGTCCAACTTAGTTTAATATTTGAACCCTAAGAAGGAGTGGTCCGTTCCTGTTTGAAATTGAACAGGTCCTTTACTGTTAAATTTTAACGAGTCCATTATAGGAGAAACTCGGTTTTTTTCAATTTTATGGAGTCAGAAGAAAAAAATTAAGAAAACTCCATGGGTGTACTTTTTCGTAAAATTAGTCTCTCGAGCCCGAAAAAGGATAAAATAATGCGGGAGAGAACTCTATTGACCGTAATTAGTCAACGTATACCTTTTTCATAAATAGTCCATTTCATTTTGTAAAAGGGGTAAACTTATACTGAAGGGACGATTATTCATTTACTTTAACGAGTTTGAATAATCAAGTACTCAGCAATCTTTTCATGTTTAGAGAGTCTGAAAAGGGCTTAAAAGAGAACTTCGATGTTTCGCTTTTTCGTAAATTTTTGAAAGAGTCCGAAAAAGTGATAAAAGTATGCTTTTTGTTGAAAAATGATCAATTCTCCTGAAAAATCCAATTTCTGCACAAAAACTTGAAACATTACACATACCTGTTTAAGATAGGTAAAAATGCTTTCAAAA
Organism: Pinus albicaulis; assembly: GCA_034641835.2. Taxonomy (NCBI): domain Eukaryota; kingdom Viridiplantae; phylum Streptophyta; class Pinopsida; order Pinales; family Pinaceae; genus Pinus; species Pinus albicaulis. Next base: position 1,222,092,954 of record CM076570.1, on the reverse strand, counting down.
ATACCCTTTTTAAAGTGAAAAATAAACAAATTAAAAATTTATCTGTTTGAAAAAACTTATAAAAAGGACTTTTTCAATTTCATTTTTACCGTTCAAGTTCAGAGTGAAATGTAAAAGCTTTTGGGTAAAAAGGTTCCTGTGAAGATTCTGGAAAATCCGTCCGACGAAATCGAGAACTGTCAGCCCCAGGTAATCCACGACCTCCTAATATTGCATTTCATCCATTTACATTTCATTTTAGGCTTTAGATTTTATTTCTAAGGGAAAAATATGTTTTAAGAAATCGCCCGCGGAGGTCTGCAGGTGCAACACATGTGCCCTGCGAACCCCGACTTTTTCCTATGTAGAAAAAATCGTGGGTCCGCACTTGTCCCACAGTGCGCGTGCATTCCTATGCACTGTGTACAAAGACAAAGTGCAGTCCCCACATATTTAAATTTCAAAATCAAATTTCTCATTTGCCCTCCAAAAAATTTCAAATTATATTGTTCTAACATATCTTTTTATGCATTGTAGGATTAACAAGATGTTGATTTGGAGAGAACGTGAGCATGAGGACGTGGATGACGCCGCAATCCTCCATTTTCCCACAATGCAAGCATTAAGAGCATGTGGTTTGTATAAATTCTGGGCTATCCAAGGCATGAGGGCACAGGTAGACCTCCTAACATGGCTGGTAAACAGGTGGAACGTACAGGACCAGTGTTTCATTATCAGCAGCCACCGGCTCGAAATTGAGCTGGAGGATATTTATTTTCTGACTGGTTTGTCCAAAATGGGTGAAAAAATTTCCTTGTTTGGGACTAGGCCAGGTGGCCAGACTGTCGCTAGTCTTTGACAAGAGTTCTGTAATGATCAGGCAGACCACAGAGACAAACAGATTGATATAAAAACTATCATCCGTCCCAAGCTAAAAGTTATTTCATTTACTGTTACCAGACTCTGTGGGAGTGCAGCACGGCATGTGGCTACCGGTTCCCAAATGCACATTGCTATGGACTATTTTCGAGGCACCATTTTCAACTGGTGCGAAGCTGTGTTGGCCAATATAAAAGGGCAACTAACTAGAGCGAAGAATGGAAAACTAAATAACTTTGGATATGGATCCATCGTAGTCACCTTTTCTCTAGAGAGGATCCCCATGTTAGCTCCACAAAGCATTCCTGTCGATGCTGGTCGACCTCGAGAACCTAGAATGGTTCGATGGGTTGCATTGATGGCTCGTCATGGTATTGAGGGCGCTGAGATTGTTCAATTTCCTCCTTCATATTTTCGTTGGCTGGACCGCCAAATTTTTGTCATAGAGGACTTTCCATATGCCAGGATAGATTTTCACAGCGACCGAGAGATGACTCTCCCAGCAGGGGAACAGTGGGATGAATCAGGTAAAATCATTTTCAACAATTTCTAAGTTCTAATTTTATTTTGTATTTCGATCGTCTTGAAAATTAATAACCAAAATTTTTGAATGCAGACATGGGCCCATGGCGACCAGCCCATCTCCAACCTTATGAGAGAAGACAACCAGTTGCAGCCACACCAGCCCCAATAGGCCAATCAACAGAAATCCTATCTGATTTAGAGAATCACCTAGAGCGTTTGACTCTAGATATTCCAGAGACGGACATAGATGAAATTCCACTCAGATTGCAGAGATACGTGATTGGTGTTCCAGGACCTTTTAGTAGGTTCTTATGTAGGGTGGCCCGAGCAGTGGTCTCTTATCGTGATCACCATCAGTGATAGGATGATCATGTCGTAGACTCATATTTTTGACCTTTTGTGTTACCATTTTGTCAATCATAAGGTGTTTCCAACCTATGATCGAAGACGATGTATATTTTTTGAAAACACTTCTATACTATGATATATCACTATTTACCGGCTATCTGTGTACATATTATGAACGTTGTTTGTTTTACTGTTTTAATCATTGCAAATGGCAATTTATCATACTAGAAGCAACTGCATCTGCTAATTTATTTAAATGTCTTGGAATATGTTGATATTCAATGTAATCAAATTCACATTCCAAGAGACAAACTCTTAAAAATAACTATAATAACACTGGATTTATAATGGCATAGATCCTATTAAGCTGTAATACAACAAGTTCAGAATCCAACCTAACAATCAAACTCCAAATTCCAAATGATATGGATTCAGATAATAACTCAATCACTGCACTATACTCGGCAATTTTATTCGTTGTTTGAACAAGGCTTACCCCATGCATGGATACTAACTCATCAGAGGGTGAATAGATGACCCAAGCTGCAGAAGAAATGTTCCATGTACTACGACAAGCACCATCAGCAAAACCAATGTAGGTTTGAAGAGACGTCGACATCTGCAATATTAAGAGTAAAACTCAGATAAGCAGGAATAGTGATGAAAAACACACTTCTAAACTAGGCACGTTTTTTCTAATCTAAGGCACACCAGCAGTAAAGAAATCTAATCTAATAAAAAATCTCCACACCAGGTTTAAGCATAATATCGCTTCAGATAAAGTCCATTTCTTGGTTTATCTAAAGGGACACCGTCAAAATATATCAGCTCATAAGCCCCTTTTGCCAGCTTTCGCTTAACAATGAAAGGACCATGCCACATAGGCACGAATTTTCCAGCTCCTAGCTTATCGTTGGCTTGATCATAAACTAAGACTAGGTCTCCTTCTAAAAAATTTCGAGGGGTAACACTTCTATCATACTGAGATTTTATTCGTTTTACATGAGCCTCGTTTGCTATTGCAGAATTTCGTCGATTCTCATCTAGTTGAGCCAAGTACAAGAAACGTTTCTCCTCTTCAGACGTAGCTGGGAGTAATTCTATGGCTAATTTCAGTGACGGAATTTCGCATTCAATCGGCAACACAGCTTCCAAACCGTAAACCAGTTGAAAGGGAGTGAAACCTTTTGATGTTTTTACTGAGGTTCGATATGCCCAAAGTGTTGAAAATAACATGGAATGCCAATTCATCTTGTGAATACCAATAATTTGTCTGATCATGGTGACTAAAACTTTATTTATGGCTTCAACCAGACCATTGGCCTGCGGATAATACGGAGTGGAACTATCATGGCGCAAGCCAAGTTGGTCTGTCAGTTCTGTCATCATGATGCTCCAAAAATGAATTCCATGATCTGTAATAATGGCTTGAGGAACACCAAACCTAGAAATTATGTGATTAAATACGAAAGTTGCAGCAGTCTTGCCGTAAGTCAAAAATGTAGGCATCGCCTCGGCCCACTTAGTAAAATAATCTACTGCTAAGATAATATATGCATGCCCCCTGGCCGAGTGAGGGTTACATGTAATAAAGTCGATACCCCATTTCGAGAAAGGACCAACAGCAATTATGGGGTGAAGAGGAGCGGGTGGCGTGCGCATCTTACGATCAAAAAGTTGACAATTGTGGCATTTCCGGACTGCATAAATACAATCTTTAAATAATGACGGCCAGAAATAACTAGCACGCAATATATTTTGGGCAGTGGCATACCCAGACATATGACTGCCACATGCTCCAGAATGGCAATCATTTAGAACCTTTTCAGCTTCTTCATGAGTAAGACAGCGTCGGAAAATAGAATCCACTCCATGACGATAGAGTGTATCACCAACAATATCGTATTGTTGAGATTGGAAGTGTATTTTCCATCGCTGAGATCATGATATTTCAGGCCGAAAAGATTGGGTTTGGAGATAAACAATAATATATCCATACCATGGATCAAGAGTACTGATAAGAAACAAAGACTCGTCTGTAATGGGCTCTTCTGCCACAGTTTCAGTATTAGTAGAGGGGAAATCACACATTAGTTCTATGAAAACCAAAGATTTCTTTGCCTTGGATTTTTCAAATTCCAAGTCAAATTCCCGCAGGATGACTATCCATTTGGAATACTTGCTCCCTAGCAATTGTTTGGTTAAAATGTACATCATAGGGTTGCAGTCAGAAATTACTGTGGTTTTGCGTAACAAGATGTAGTGTCTAAATCTTTGGATAGCTTGAACAGCTGCCAAGGCCAATTTCTCCACATGTTTGTATTAGATCTCAGTCGGATGCAGAATTCGACTAAGATAGTAAATCACATGTTCAGTGTGAGGTTTGTCTTCCTGAACTAAAACCATCCCAATGGTGGAATGAGAAGCGGTGAGGTACAAAACGTAATCCTGGTTGTAGTTGGGAGGATGCAATAATAGTGCATGGGTCAACGCGTGTTTAAGTGCATCAAAAGATCGATCAGCGATCTCATCCCAAAAAAATGGAATGTTCTGTTTCAGCAACCGGGTAAAAACCTTTGTAAGCTCAGCATAGTTAGGAATAAATCGACGTAAAAAGTTTGCTTTCCCCTGCAAACTTTGGAGTTGGCGTAAAGTTGAAGGAGGAGATAAATTGACAATAGCTTTGACCTTCGACGGATTGACGTGAATGCCTTCTTTTGAAACAACGAATTCCAGTAAACGACCCGATTCTACACAAAAAACACATTTGTGTGGATTCAGCCTAATTCGATAATGCCTACATCTCATAAAAATAGCTCGTAAGTGAGTGAGATGGTTAGCCCTATGCGATGAATGAGCAGGTAAATCATCGAGATAAGGTTGCACAATGTGCTTAATGTCATGAAATGCATAAGACATAGCCCTTTGAAAAGTTGCTCCAGCGTTCTTCAATCCAAAGGGTAGTTTGCAGTAAGAAAATGTCCCCCACGGACAAATAAAAGTTGTTTTTGGCTGATCAGCAGGGAGTATGTTTATTTGACTATAACCGGAAAAACCATCCATAAAGGAAAACATTTCACTGCCGGCACAATCATCGATTATTTGATCGATATAGGGGGTTGGATAATTGTCTTTAGGACAAGCTCGATTAATATCCCTATAATCGATACATACTCGTATCGTTCCTTGTTTTGTAGTCACAGGAACAATATTCGCTACCCAATCTGTTAAAGGAATTGGATAAATGAAACCTGCACGAAGTAATTTTTCAACTTCTGCTTTGATAGCAACAGCTTTTCTAGGATGAATTTGACGTATACATTGACGGAGAGGTTTGGCATCCGGGTAAGTCTTGATCTCATGTACGACAATTGATGGATCAATTCCTAGCATTTCTTCATAGGACCAGGCAAACACATCACGGAATTCGAGCGATATTTTCCGAATTTAACTCAGAATCAGGATTTTGCAATGGATTATGCGGTTCTTTGACATATTCAACAGTAAAAGTAGAAGCGAAATCATCTTCAAAATGATCCAGCTCAGGTAAAAATGAAGATCGGTGATGTAGATCTTCCCATGGTAAATCGTCAACAGACAAAAATTCACAAATCTTCTCATCAGTATGAACAAGATCAGGAAATTTCGTTGTGGCTGAACTAGATATAGAAAGTGATTCCTCATGGATCCCATTCATTGGGTCAATTTTGGTTGAAGAGGGGTCGGAAAGTGACTGTACAGCCTGATACGCAATTTCAAATGGACTCAAAGGCATCATGCCATCAATTGAATCTAACTCGGAGTCGGAAGGTACGATCCAAGGATCATCAAACATAACAGTGTCTGACGAAATCATGTGAATAGTTGCAATAGAAGGCGATACGTTAGGAGGAGGAAAGTAAAAAGTTCCTAGCAAACCAGAATCTTTAATCAAACCTACTCCAACATCCTTGTAAGGGATAGCCACTTTACCAATGTGCTGGACTGTTTCTGTAGAGGCTGGGTCGGAAGAAAAATAACTTAACTGATCTATTGTAACGATCCTTCCTTGATATGGAAATTTTATGAGTCGAAAGACTGAAGAAACAACAGCAGTCATAGCATAAGTCCAACTACGACCCGGGAGAAGGTTGTAATATAGAGGGGCATCAACCACTTCCACATCTAGATTTACAGTTTTACCTTCGATCCCTATGGGTATATCCTGCAAAATACCAAAAGGGTGGAAACCTTGACCATCAAAAGCCTTAAGAATCGTCGGAGATTGGTTGAGTGTAGGAGAACCAAGCGATTTCCAACACTGAATCGACATAATACATGTTGAAGCTCCCTCATCAATCACCGTCCGAAATATCGGTCTGTTTTTTACTAACACTGGAATTTGGAAAGCCATTTGGTGAGGTAGGCGAGGTGTACTATTTTCTAAATCAAAGATTATAAGGTTCAAATCCTGAATATCGACAGCTCCTATTGCAAGCAAAAGCAATTTACGTTGTGCTGGGCATGATTGTAGCACTTCCAAAGCCAACATTGATGAAGGGGAAATAGCTAAGTCTTCAACAATGTTGTAATTCTGAGCAGCTCTCGCATGTGGATTGAAAGCCAATTTACAAAGAACACCTTTAACAGGTAGTTTGATTATTAAGTCTGGATTTGGTTTCTCGATCTGTAGTGGACCAGAAACAGGAGGAGGTGTAGTTGATGTATTTGCACTAGAATATTCTGCTTCTTTACCATCAACAGGATTCTTAGTACCATAATCTTGCGATCACGTCGCAATCCTTACATGAGACATCATCAAAATAGGTTCTTCTGAAGTATTCGAGGTAGAACCAACCATCTTACTATCTTGAGTCGGAAAAGGATCCTTCAAGACAGTAGGTTGTTGTAAACCTTTAACAAATTTTGCAACCTCTGCTCGATGTGGGCATTCCTTAGTAAAATGATCTTCGTCACAAATGTAACAAGGATAGCGAGGTTTGCATTTTTCGTCATTGGATTCATTTTTATCAGTTTTCTCTTTTGAATTCTTTTTGTTTCTATTCTTCCCTTTCTTTTTACCACCAGATTTAGATTTGGTCGTAGATGTCTCTACGACATGAATGTCGGCAGAAACTTCGGGGGAAGATTCTCCTTTCAGGGAATCAGGTAAAGTTATAATAGGAGAATAATTCTTTGAAGATTTCTTCTTGCTTTTAGTATTGACTGTACCAATTATACTGTCAGCGACATGAGACCCTGAAGGAGCCGCAGCTATTTGACCTTTTTTTGGAAGATCGGGGATTTTTTCATGTAAAGTACCTGACTGTGTATAAACGAGGTCAAGGTACTAAGCTTGAGAAATTACTTACTCTTCAGTAACAACACCAGCCTTAGCTACGTCTTCAGTGATTTTGGGTAACAATGATTTAACAAACCATTCTACCAAAATTTGATCCGGAATGTAAACTTTCACCAAACTCCTTCTATGTCGCCATTCATGAATATGATCAGAAATATACATGGACATGGATTGTTTTAGTTAAGTTAATAGTTTCGTGCCATTGTCGTATCTGACAGGAAACTGAAAATGAGTCAAGAAGGCAATTGCTAACTGACTGAAATTATTAAAAGAGCCTCGTGGTAACTCAATGTACCATTTGGCTGCAAGACCAATAAGAGTTCTTTGGAAAAGACGTAAGTGAATTGAATCATCAATTATTGAATTAGACGCACACTATAGGTGATAATTCATGACGTGATTTGATGGATCCTCTCCTGACTTACCTTCGAATTTCGGTATATCACTGGGCAACTTATGCGGGATTGGCAGCCAATACGGATAATAGAAAATCAGATCATTCGTAAGGTGTGTCAAATCAGGTAAATCCAAAGTTGCAATAAATGGTAAATGAAGGTTAGGGTCACGAAAACCTTGAGTAGCCAAAGTAGTTCCAGGAGGCCGATATCCAGGATAACCTGGAATTAGATTTGCATTAGGAATTGTGTAACCTCCTGGGTAACTAGGATTAACTTGACCAAACTAGGGTTGTTGAGGCTGTTGATAAGTATAGCCAGGGTACGGTTGATACTGATAATTTGGATTTTGTGAAACGGGACTGAATTGAGGCTGTCCCTGGTACGATTGATACGTGAATTATGGTTGACTTGTGACAACTGTACTTGTACCAGCTTGTCCCGCAAGCATCTAAACTGAAGTCTGAACTGAAGATTCTGACTGGGGTGCAGAGACTTGAGGGATTTGCACAGATGCAGGGATAGAAGAACTCGGAGCTACAGATACTCCAAAAATAGGTGTTGTAGATTGAATAGACATTGCAGCAGTTGCAGCAGTTTGAGGCGGAGTCTTAAGTGTACTAGGCCCAACCTGCTGAACAGAACTAGGTGCAGGAGTTTGAATAGTTGGCTGGACAGGTTGTTGGGTTGGACCAGAAACTAAAGGCTGTCCAGGTTGATAAGGCAACTACACATTAGGCTGCATAGGCTGTTGATATTGGGACGGATCCCACACCATGTTCATTCCGGGGTATTGTCCCACAGAAGGTTGAATGTGAGGACCATAGCCTGGTTGAATGTAGGGTTGGTAAGTAAGTGGTAAATTTCTGGCTCCTTGTACAGATGATTGACCAGAAGGCTGTTGGTAACCTTGAATTGATACTGATAATTTGGATTTTGTGAAACGGGACTGAATTGAGGCTGTCCCTGGTACGATTGATACGTGAATTATGGTTGACTTGTGACAACTGTACTTGTACCGGCTTGTCCCGCAAGCATCTAAACCAAAGTCTGAACTGAAGATTCTGACTGGGGTGTAGAGACTTGAGGGATTTGCACAGATGCAGGGATAGAAGAACTCGGAGCTACAGATACTCCAAAAAGAGGTTTTGTAGATTGAACAGACATTGCAGCAGTTGCAGTAGTTTGAGGCGGAGTCTTAAGTGTACTAGGCCCAACCTGCTGAACAGAACTAGGTGTAGGAGTTTGAATAGTTGGCTGGACAGGTTGTTATACATGGACGTGGATTGTTTTAGTTAAGTTAATAGTTCTGTGCCATTTTCGTATCTGACAGGCAACTGAAAATGAGTCAAGAAGGCAATTGCTAACTGACTGAAATTATTAAAAGAGACTCATGGTAACTCAATGTACCATTTGGCTGCAAGACCAATAAGAGTTCTTTGGAAAAGACGTAAGTGAATTGAATCATCAATTATTGAATTAGACGCACACTATAGGTGATAATTCATGACGTGATTTGATGGATCCTCTCCTGACTTACCTTCGAATTTCGGTATATCACTGGGCAACTTATGCGGGATTGGCAGCCAATACGGATAATAGAAAATCGGATCATTCGTAAGGTGTGTCAAATCAGGTAAATCCAAAGTTGCAATAAATGGTAAATGACGGTTAGGGTCACGAAAACCTTGAGTAGCCAAAGTAGTTCTAGGAGGCGGATATCCAGGATAACCTGGAATCAGATTTGCATTAGGAATTGTGTAACCTCCTGGGTAACTAGGATTAACTTGACCAAACTAGGGTTGTTGAGGCTGTTGATAAGTATAGCCAGGGTACGGTTGATACTGATAATTTGGATTTTGTGAAACGGGACTAAATTGAGGCTGTCCCTGGTACGATTGATACGTGAATTATGGTTGACTTGTGACAATTGTACTTGTACCGGCTTGTCCCGCAAGCATCTAAACCGAAGTCTGAACTGAAGATTCTGACTGGGGTGCAGAGACTTGAGGGATTTGCACAGATGCAGGGATAGAAGAACTCGGAGCTACAGATACTCCAAAAACAGGTGTTGTAGATTGAACAGACATTGCAGCAGTTGCAGCAGTTTGAGGCAGAGTCTTAAGTGTACTAGGCCCAACCTACTAAACAGAACTAGGTGCAGGAGTTTGAATAGTTGGCTGGATAGGTTGTTGGGTTGGACCAGAAACTAAAGGCTATCCAGGTTGAGAAGGCAACTACACATTAGGCTACATAGGCTGTTGATATTGGGACGGATCCCACACCATGTTCATTCTGGGGTATTGTCCCACAAAAGTTTGAACGTGAGGACCATAGCCTGGTTGAACGTAGGGTTGGTAAGTAAGTGGTAAATTTCCGGCTCCTTGTACAGATGATTGACCAGAAGGTTGTTGGTAACCTTGAATTGGGTACTGACCTTAAGGTTGATAACCCTGAGGCACGTACTAAAGCTGGGGTTGATAAGGACCCTGAGGAGCATATTGAGCTTGGGGTTGACCTTGGGGTATGTACTGTCCTGAAGGTTGATACCCTGGAGGTATGTACTATCCCCCAAAATAATATGATTCCACAGTTTGTCCTGGGAAAAAGCTACCTTAAGGTTGCCCCCCAGGCGGTAACTGACTTCTTGAAGGTTGCCCCCCAGGTGGTAACTGACTACCTTGAGGTTTCCCCCCAGGCGGTAACTAATTTCCATGAAATTTCCCTCCAGGTGGTAACTGACTGCCTTGAGGTTGAAGATTTAGAATGTTACTGGACATCATAAATATTTGCTCTGCGTTCGACGTTTCAATTTTAACTCCATCAAGACTAGATGACAACACGTTTTCAATTGGTTGAGGAGCTTCTCCTGAGAAAGTACTAGACAGAGCCTGATATCTGGAGGAAAAAAAGGACCACTGTGTAAAAATGCTTCCGGTGTCTGGGAAAACATGGATGACTCTCCTGCCATAATGGATGACAGATAGTAACCTCTGGGTGTTGGATGAAATGGAATTTGTGGTGGAGAAAAAGCAAGACCCGGATTCTCTAAATTTTTTTGTCAAGGATAGATACCAAGCAGTAGTTCGAATAGGGCTATAGAAAATAGATTCACGCTCCCTAATATTTAAAGACTGAGGGGTTTTGGGAAGAGATAATTCTTCGTCTGGATTCGTAAGTTCTTTAATGGAAATAAAACCAGATGGAAGATCTTCAGTGACAATATTTCTTACCCTAGGTGAACTAGGATTGCTAGAAGTTAGTGTAATAAATCCTGAGGATGTTTCCAAAATAGAAGGTTCAGTTTCAGGTTCAGAGATTTCAGGTTCATCAGCTAGTTCACTGGAAGGAGAAATACTACCAGTAACTTCAGAAACTGAAATCGGTTCTTGAATGTGTTCTGTTGTGGGTATTTGATGATCAAGATGAACAACTATAGATGAAGTTCCAATTTCTGTTGATCTAATCCTACCGCTGCTAGATGATACCAGAGCACAAAGCCCTTCAAGCTGACTTGGTGTATATTCAGGGGGTTTCCCTTGTAGTCTCCGGGATTGTCTCGACAATTCCGCCACGATTAAATATTAACTAATCACACGCAAACAAAGAAAATTTCAATGAAAACACCTAAAGTCTCTAAAGAAACAAACAATTGAATCACATGCTTAAAAATCTAAGAGTTCAAACCACACACAAACAGTAACTTCCCATACTAAAAACACTAGTTGGTGATGAAATCCAACTTAGTAGAAATTTAATACAGAAAGGGCGGTTGGAACAGTTACCTCGACAACTTGCTTAATGAAACAGACCAGCACAAGTTTCTTCACAAAACCATCTCATGTGAAGAGAACCCCCCAGAGAGTCCAAGTGAGTCTAGTCGACGTCTACTCCAGGTACAGTGAGATCTTTCCTTCACCGTCACCTTAGGAAATAATCTTGAGTTTATGGACACTAAGGTTACTAACAGTAACAAATATAACTGGGGGAAAAGTCTACGATCCGATCCCACACGCAAGGGCATAGTAACAAAGCTCAATCCCCTTGAAGGTTCCTCGACATGGTCAATCTGAGGTTTACCGACAAGTGACCCCAGGCTCCTCGACAATGGTTAATCTGAGGTTTATCGTTTGTAATGCGCGCAAAATCTTCTATCTTCCCCAATGAAACAGAATTGATTGTCTCAAAGGTTCAGACATGATCTCGTGATTGACTTCTTTAAGAGAAGCTTCCCAAATTATACAAATTACAATTGGATTTATTTCCTACCGCAAGATGTATCTACTTGTTTGTTTTTACTATCTTGGAGAGCTAATTACTCCCTACTCCAAGATACTAGCCTAAGCTATTTTGGTGATAAGAGCCCTAGAAATAAAAAGATTACTAGATGAATTTTAATTAAGCGTTACTTTTATGAGCTGTTTCTTAATTCAATGGGTGAAGAAATGAAACATTGATGGTGTGAAGACTCGACTTCCAAAAACACTAAAAATGCACCTAAAAATGATAATCAAATCGTTTTCTTTCAATGAAATTATAGCTAAAGAAAGAGTTGAAGAATGCAATTCTTTTAAGAAACAATTCCTTCTTTGAACATAAATAATAATTGAAAGAAAATATTTTTGTCTTTTCAACAATAACTCAAAATGAGACAAATTATCAAAGCTCACAACGAAATCCTTTCTCTTTCAAAAACTTGAAGCTACAAAAAAAAATTTTCCTTCAAAAGAAATCTACAAATTTCTAAAAGCACTCAAAACTACAAAACTAATTTTGAGATCTACAAATTTTAACAATCTAATTGAATAAAAGCTTTAAGATTTTTTGAAGAATATTTTACTTAGTTGTTCAGAAAACTAAGGATCTATTCATCCAGAATAACAAACAGATCAAAAACACTCAGATATGTTTTTTATAAAAAATGAAATTCAAAAACCTATAACAAAGTTTCTTTCGAAGATTTGCAAAGAAACAAGTAGATCTATTTCTTAATAAAGGATGATTTCACAATCAGGTCAAATTCAGCAAAAAGAAAAAAAGACCAATGTAATCTGAGGTACTTCAAACTTTCAATGCTTCGAATCACTACAAAGACCAAGTGAAAAGCAATCCAAAATGCAAAACTTCTAGAAAATCATCAAAACACCAATACTGCTGAAATTCATTCACAAAAGGCTTTTGACAGAAACAATCATCAATCTGGGCAGAAACCAAAAACTCTAAACAAAAATAAAGATAAACTAAAGAAATAAATCTGGATCTTTTCAAAATTTTAATAGGGTCCGCAGGCTTCCAGAAGTAACAGGTGCGGTACCGCACTGTTTACTCAAGGAAGAGTGCGAAACTGCCCGCATTGTGCAAAGAAGGAAAAGTGCGGTCCCCAGAAAAACTAGAGAAAAACATACAAGATTTAAAATTTTTCAAAAACAGATAAATCCTAAGCTACCCAGGCAGATATCTATCAATCAAAAACCAGGAAAAACATTTCCTCAAATCAAAATAAAAGAGAACCAAAAAACAACAAGTTCTTCCCTAGCAGAGTCGCCAATTTGTTGTGTGGATTAATCCGTCTTACAGACAAGACCGACATCCCTAGTACTAAAATTATCTAGCAACAAACAGCCAAATAAACTAATCTTTCTCTAAGCATATATGATCTACAAAAAGCTCTATAGAGGTGTAAAATACTTACCGTATGTCCAGCGCTTGTTTGACGTCGTTGTTGTCCCTTGTGCACTTGAAGGAGTTTTCATCGTAAACCTGCAGTCACAAACAAGAAAAATATTACATAGCACTTGTATAGAAATCATCATAAACCATGCTTATCATAGTGATCAAGAATCTATGAAATAAACCATTAACTGAAAGCTTATTGAGAAAAATAAGTATATTTGTATTAATTTCAAAAGAAGGAAAACCTTACAACCTAAGCCTTGATGTTACACAGGCCTTCCCGGGGTCCGAAGCAGGAGTCTCCTCTACTTTGACAAGCTCTACACTCCTCCAACCAAGACAAATAGAGGTATGTAATCTCTCCTCACAAAAGTCTTAGTTAACTGAGTCTGAATCTCAACAACACTTAACCTCAAATATTCTAAAGCTTGAACTCCCCTTGAGGCTACCCAATGCCTCTTTTTATAGTGGAAAAGAGGAGGTTTTCTATTCCAACTATGAAGGGATAGAATCCTCCTTCAAAGGGATAAGCTCCTCACATCAAGGGGTTAGCTCCATAAGGTAAGGGATGCATGCACCTCAAAAGAGCGCTTCTGCCACCGCAAGATTCTTTCTAGAGACTTCTAGAATTTACTGTAATTGAGCTTTTTTGGAATTTACTTGCTCCTTTTTGATCTTACAGGGGTCCGCACCCATAAAACAGTGAAAGTGTGTTCAAGTACGCAGAATACTTGAACATTAGGTGCGGGACCGCAGGCAAGATAGAGAGAAAGTGCGACACCAAAGTTTAGGAGATTTTTAGGAACTTTTCTCTGATTTTCAAGGCTTGACATGAGGAACTGATATGTTATACTTGCAAAGGGGTAAGTATGAGTAATAATGAGCTCATACACATAGAAAAATTTTAGGATGACAATTTTCAGTGTAACAGATGCGTACACTAGAGGAAGATTTTTTAGGTAAGAAAATAGATGTGGCAAAATTTATAATTTTTGGTTCATTAGTTTAATGTCAAGTAACCAAATATGCATGGGAAAAGCTAGAACCAACTGCTCGTTTTGGAATATTTGTGGGGTAAACTAATACACCTCACAAATATCGAGTGTACCTACCATATCACATGATGAAATTGGTTCGTAGAGATGTGAAATTTGATGAATGGAATTCCATGCAAATTCCCCTTGAGAGTTAGCTTTAGTTGCATGCAGTTGAGGAGCTACTAGCTCCAAAAGATGAACCTCAAGATGTGAAGCAGCCACAGGAAGAGGAGCAGAGAGTGGAAGCACCCACTCATGAAGGTACATCCATATATGGAAGGAAGCACGATACACTAGAGAGAATATGGGATCACCCACATCACAGTAGGGGAAGAGGAGGTCCCCAGAGCAGTACATTGGCTACATGGATCTTATCAGCGAGAGTGTAGAGACTAATCCATCCTCATTCGATGAAGTATTTTGGAAACCAATATGGGTTGATGCCATGGTAGAGGAGTATGACTTCATTATCAGGAATAGTGCATGGTAATTTTTCCTAAGACCAGAGGACAAGTCAGTTGTAGGATCCACGTGGATCTAAGCAAGCAGTAGATGGGAGTGCTGAGAAACACAAGGCCATATTTTTATCCAAGGGGTTCTCTTAGGTGGAGAGAATTGATTATGAAGATAATTTTTCTCCAGTAGCAAGGTACTCTTCAATTAGATATATACTTTCACTTTCAGTGCAGATGGGATGGAAAATACATCAGATGGATATAAAGACAACATTCCTCAATGGAGTGATTGAGGAAAAGGTGTACATTGAGCAACCGAAAGTATTTGAGACCTTCGATGGAGAGTCACATGTGTGAAGACTAAATTGAGCACTGTATGGATTGAAACAAGCAGCCTATGCTTGGTACACTAGGATCGATATCTATTTCATTGGGTTGGGCTTCACAAAAATTGAAGCAGATTTGAACCTTTACCATATTGTGGTTGAATTTAAATTATTGATTATAGTTTTATATGTCGATAATTTAATTTTAACAGGTGATGAGCAGCTCATAAAATCGTTCAAATAGGATCGTACAAGAGAATTTGAGATGAAATACATGGGGCTCTTGCATTATTTACTTTATTTGGAAATTTGGAAAAAATATGGTGAACTATTTTTATCTCAGGGCAAGTATGCCAACCCAATTCTGAATATGTTTCACATGGAGAGAAGCAAACCCATGGAGAATCCTCTAACATTGAATCGGAGGAAGGAAGATGCTACCTCAAGCAAAGTGGTAGAAGCTGCCATCTCCAGGAAACTTGTGGGTTCACTCATGTACTTGATGAACACATGAATAGACATGTGTTACATAGTTAACCAGCTTATTCAAGAAATGGTTAATCTAACCAAGCTCTATTGGAATGCAGCCAAATATGTGTTGAGATACCTCAGAGGCACCACTCTGTTTGGTCATTGGTATAGGAATATAGAGGGAGTGAATATTCAAGGCTTAAAAAAGGAAGATTGGGCAAAGAGTCCATCCAACGGGACGAGCACATCAGGGGGCATCTTCAATATTGGGTCAACAACAGTTTCCTAGTACAACATGAAGCAAAGATTAGTTGCACTCAATTCAATAGAAGCATAGTACATGGTTGCCAGTGAAGCATCTCGTGAGGCTATCTGGATGAGGAAGATACTTTTTGGGTTGTTTAGTTAGCATATGGATCTGACAATGATTTATTGTGATAACCAGAGTTTCATCAAACTCTTAATTAATCCATTTTTTCATGATAGGTCCAAGTATATTGACATCTAGTACCACCATCTTAGAGAAGGTGTGCAGAGGCAGATTATGTCATTAGAGTACATTCCTATGGAGGAGCGGAATGCAAACATCTTGATAAAGGCTTTGTCAAGAGGCAAATTCGAGTTCCACAGAGGTAGTATCAGGGTATCAAAAAATCCCTTTCTTGTTGAGAGATAGTGTTGAAAATGACAAGAAGAAAATGATTCTAATTTAACTTTCCCTTGATTAAATTAGAATAAAATTGTAATTCCAAATCTCATGACATATTTTATGAGTTAAATAAGTTAGGATGACTTATTTGGTACAATTGATTCGAGTTGAGGGTCAAATTAGAGGCATGCAGAGAATTTTCTACATTATAGGAGCCCTGGTTGAGTTTATTTTGAGTTGTAATTAATTAACTCAGTTTATCTGAGTTAAAGTTATTTTAACTAGTTCTAACTAATCGATGAACTGGAGAGATGTCAAAGTGTGGAAATTAGATTTACTTCACATGTAGTAATAAATCAGATAATTGATAATTCAATCATAAATAACTCATGCATGTCAATTCTTATTGATGCAGGGGCATTAGGCACCATCAAATACTTTGTACCTAAGTAGACATAGGGGGTCTTATGTTTTTAATTTCTCATATAATTATTAGTGATTTTGAATAAAAGGTAAGGAATTGTAAATGTTCTCTGCAGTTAGAGAACATGTGAGAATTGATTTTGTTAGGAATAGAAGGAAACATTTGGAATTTATAGATAAGTAGATTAATTTGATTTATTGAGTCACAGTTGGGAATGAGAATCTCTAAAAGTTGATGAGTTTTGAATATAAATCGATTAGATAATCCTTGAGCATAAATGTAGCTTGTCATGTGTGGAGACTTATGAGAAATAGTCATGAAATAGTTATAAAGAGCCAATGAATTACAAATCTTGCCAGTCAAGAAGTTGTAAGTGGATGTCTTTGTAATTGTTGATATTTGTATAAATTGATGAAGAATTGTCCCAATTCCTGTGTGAAATTATATGTGTTTTTGATTGCATTCTACATGAAGAATAATTAATTTTAGAGGTAGGGAACTGCTCAGAGACAAAGTAGTGGGAAAAAGGGGCCACTTGATTAGAACCCCTGGTCAGAACTGAGAGAGCTTCTGGGATTGAGTTCATTCGTATACACTGGGGAGGAATTTGTTCCTAATTTCTGTGTGAAGGCATGTATGTGCTCTTGATAAAGATTGTTTGAATTCCCGTGACAAACATGAACTCTTTGATTAGATCATGCCTATATGGAGTGCTTGAATTAGTTGTGGAAGCGTGAATTAGTTAATGTAAAACCCTATACAAAGAGGTAGATCGTGAACCTGTGTAGCGTAGTTTTGAGGAATATCGATTGGGCAAATTGATATTGATATATATATACTCTGCTGTCTCTCATCCCCACTGCTGCAGGATTTCTTGCAGTCATTTGAAATTCTAGGCAAACATCTTGGGTAGAAGGTTGAATCTCAAATTCGTGACATTCATGCACCTCACTATGCAAAGAGTTTAATGTGTGATTCTATATGATTGAAATTTGATGATGTGTCAATATACAATTTGAGTTAAAACTAAGAATGGCGCGATCATGAAACCCTTGCGAAGTGTTTAATTAGGATAAGTGAAGGATTGGAGTTTGTCTTAAAAGCCAGCTTGTAAAACTGAATTAATAGTAGCGACAGTCGGTTAGTGGTGTAGACAGCATGGAATTGTGAAACGGAACCATGTATAGAAGGAAGGAATAGCCTTGATTGGTTCATGGAAGAGAATGCAGAATTGAGAACAAAGAGGAATTGACATAATAAGAACACTGAAGGCGGATTTTGAAAGAATCTTATGGTTTTCGCGTGATTTAAAAGCAGTAAGTGGTTTGGTGAAAATTTACGCGATACACTCCTCAGAGCGACACGTGGCTGGGGGTGGTATTGTAAAACCAAAAATCTCGCACATTAATATTCAGAAGCCAAAGGAATGTGATACGCGCGAACGTCGTCTGATCAATTATGGATGCAGATCCACGGTGGTCACATTCAATATTGCAAGCGAGATAATGCAAGGTAAATTGTGATTAATGTGTGGATCGAATACCCATGAGTCGATATGTTAAGGGTTGTGACCATCATGCTTTGAGGTCAATTGGAATTGAATGTTGGTCCTACTTATGCGAGAGAATTTTATACTATGGTTGAACCAATGACATGCTCGCATGGTAGATTGCATATTCGATGTAGGCCGAGGATAATGCTACCGTGGTATATTGTTTAACTGAAGGCTGCCTTGGGTTTAATTGGGATTCGAATATTGATTCGAATGTTTGTTAAAATAAGTCAATATATAAGCTATGACCAAAGGTCCGAAGAAGGGAGGGTGTGACTGTAGATGTGACTCAGCTTGAATTTTAATTGAATCTTAATGAAAAAGTATTGATGTGGGTCGAATGGCTCTAGACCAAAAGAAAAGAAAAGGAAGCTTCCACAATAAATTCAATTTTCTAAGGTCAAGGATAGAGCGGGTGTGTGAATTTAGGCATAGTGGAATTATGGGCCTATTAACCATAAGAGATTCAGTGAAACTATTCCAAGTCTGAGGTTGGAGTCTAAAAGTTTCGCATAGTGGTTAGAGTGCATGAATTAAATTTATTCAACAAACCCTAGAAGAGTGCATTGATATGGACAGAGAGTGTACAGTTGAGAGGACCTGAGCATCAAAGTGGTATCAGAGCCGAATAGCTCTTTTTGAAAAATTTCAAGTTTTGTTGAATGCATGTAGGAAAGGAAATCAAGTTTTTGAGGACTGATAGAGATTGCAGCCTACAAGGATATAGTAAAGGTGATTGCAGAATTACAGAGTCCAATTGGAGGACAAGTGTTTTGAAGACTGCAGATTTGAAGAAGGAAGATCAAATTTTGAAATCTGATATGCAACATACATATTTGTAGTGAACAGGATTTTTAGAGTGAGTGGAAGACAAGATCAGGTAGAATTCTTGTAGGAGAATAATTTTAAATCTGATGTGTATTTGGTGTTTGCAGAATTGTGGTTGCTGAAAGTGCAGACAGAGCTTGATAGTGAAGGCAGTGAGCCTGATATTCAGCTAGAGGCTGGATAAAGAGGACAATTGCAGTGTTCTCAAGAGAAAATGAGCAGTGTTTAACTCTGGTTGAAGAATTGTTTGCAGAAGTTAGAGTACAGACAATTGAAGACATCTCAGCAGAAGCAGATCACAACTGTGAGAGCAGTGATAGAAGAGTCCAGCAAGGGACCCTGAGTGGACAAGAAGTGTGGCAGAACCTAGAAAAATTCCCAACAGAGGCTGGATGAGAAGAGAGCAGAGGTGTTCTTGAGAAAAGTTGCAAAGTGAAGCCTAGGAAGAGTAGAAGAGAGTGCTCAGAAGGTTCCAACAGACAAGGGACCAGTACTTGCCAAAAGCTGGATCCAGAGGAAGGAATTGGTGAGGTAAGTTGCAGCAAGAGAGCTTGCTATTGTAGAGGCTTAGTGCATCTTGAAGGAGTAGAATGGCTACTGATAGCCATAGTAGAGATTGTAGAGGTTCTAAGAGAGGCCACAACAGAAGAAAGAAATAAAATGCCAAAGAAAATGGCATGAAGGAGAAATCCACTGATGAAGAATGGTGGGAAGAGATAGCTAAGATTACAGAGCGGGTTTATAAAATGGAGATAATGATAGAAGAAATCCAGAGAGTTGGGTGGCTCATCAGGAAGAATGTGAAATGGAAACCAATCCAGTTGAGGTTGAGACAAAAGAAGATTGCCCTATTGAGAGGCGAACTCAGAGAAGTTGAGTTGAAAGAAGAAATTTCCGTTTGTGAAGCAGAGCAGAGCACAAATGAAGATTGGAGATCTGCAAGAGATCTTGTGAGACATGATGAAGACTTGGGGCAGCAAGAAGCTTGTCTTGCTGAAGAGGAAGTCATTGGGGATTTCCTAAGTTGTTGGACAAGTACAGATGATGTAAGGACTTGTGTTTTTTCTGACAAGTGTGAGGTAATGACAAACTCCACGGAGAAAGAAGAACCCAGAGTTCTTGAGACAAGGATGGAAATTGAATATTCCATGTGCAGATCTATTCAAAGAGTGCTTGGGAAAGCAGCCAAGACAGAAAGGTCTTGTGATTTGAAAACTAAAAATTTTTGTGTGTTTGTAGGTACACCGCTAGAAGATGGACAAGCTTCATAGTTTGTTGATGAGAAGGAGACATTGAATCTGAAATCTGTTCAGATCAATGCTGAGATAGTGAAATCCTAGGAAGAAATGAAGAAAGAAGATTCAAGTGAAGATATTCAGCAGAATGATGAAGCAAATAGAGAAGGACCAGAAGATGATTGGTTAAGAACTAGCAGAGGCATAAAGGCTTGTGTAAGATTACCAAAATATACTCCAATTGAAGTTGTTGAGTTGTATAGGAGGTTGGATTTTCAAAGTAGAGAATTGGAGAAGCAAAGGACCTGTAACTGGATAAGTTGCTGGGGAAGAAAGGTAGGAAGATCTTCGTGGATGGAGTTCATGAAGAAAATGATGGAAGGAAGGAAAGGCCAGCTGACAGTCTGATGAAGAATGTAAAACATCATACAGAAGTGCTGACAAAAGATTTAGAAGGAAGTTCAGAACAACACACTGATGTGTTGTCAGAGGAGAAAGATGATGAAGAGTCTCTGAGTCTTGAAAGATGCTTAGAACTGCTGAAGGAAGGTTTGGTGACTGGGTCATCAATTGAGACAAGTGAGTCTTATAGTTTTGAAGCTGACAATTTTTTTATGTGTACAGGTGATGCAGAAGACAATTCATCCTTCAGAATTGTCTTGGGAAAAGAAAAACTGTTGATGAAGGAAGATGATACAGCCATGTCTCATATGCAGGAATTTTTCACTGCTGATGACAAAGAATAATTGGCTAGTCTGATGAGCCAAGAGCGGACCGGAGGAGCAACAGATACTAGTTTGCTTATGCTTGCCAGTATACAAGGAAAGTTAAGTGAGAATGTTATTGCAGAAAGAAGGTTAAATGCTGATTTGTTTCCGGAGAGTGAATTTGCAGATGATGAATAAAAGGAAAATGTTGCAGAGGGACATGAAGTTTGGGAGGACGCAACATTGGGGATGACACCTGTAGAAATAAAAGCAATCACAACAGTAGTGTTGACAGCAGTAGAAGGTGAAGGCAGCCGCAATGGGCAAGGAAATTTCCAGCTAGAAGATAGGCTGAACAAAGAAATTGAAGACATCAGGGAGCTGATGATGAGAGTGACTCAAGAGTAGCAGACAGCAGTGGGAAAGCAGGAGAGTTTCAACAAAAGAAAGACAAAGGCAGATTGTGAAAGCATAGCTAGGGGCAGATTGCAGAACAAGATTTGGAGACCTGGAGAATTGCAATTGAAGGATGATGCAGCTGATGAACCGCAACAAAAAAAAGTATGGGATCCCGAAGGCAGAAATTAAGGACACATGATCAGGAGATCATGAACAAATTGAAGCTTGGGAGTCTGATGCAGGGGCATTAGGCACCATCAAATACTTTGTACCTAAGTAGACATAGGGGGTCTTATGCTTTTAATTTCTCATATAATTATTAGTGATTTTGAATAAAAGGTAAGGAATTGTAAATGTTCTCTGTAGTTAGAGAACATGTGAGAATTGATTTTGTTAGGAATAGGAAGAGCCAGCCTGGATTTATGAGAAAATTTAGGATTAATTTCAGTTATTGAGTCTAAATTTGGGAATTGAGAATGTCAAGAGTTGATGACTTGTTTGAAGACCTGAATTTATTCAGGTCATCCTTGAGCATAAAATGTAAAGCATCTGTAGTAGCAGGGGAGAGTTTTGTCGAGAAATATTGTAGAATAGGTTGTAGAAGGCCATCGAATTGCAAATCTGGCCAGTCAAGAAGTTGTAAGTGGATGTCTTTGTAATTGTTGATATTTGTATACATTGATGAAGAATTGTCCCAATTCCTGTGTGAAATTATACGTGTTGTTGATTGCATTCTGCATGAAGAATAATTAAGTTCAGAGGTAGGGAACTACTCATATACAAAGTAGTGGAAAAAAGGGGCCACTTGATTAGAACCCCTGGTCAGAACCGAGAGAGCTTCTAGGATTGAGTTCGTTCGTATACATTGGGGAGGAATTTGTTACTAATTTCTGTGTGAAGGCATGTATGTGCTCTTGATAAAGATTGTTTGAATTCCTGTGACAAACATGAACTCTGTGATTAGATCATGCCTATATGGAGTGCCTGAATTAGTTGTGGAAGCATGAATTAGTTAATGTAAAACCTTGTACAAAGACGTAGATCCGTGAACCTGTGTAGCATAGTTTTGAGGAATATAGATTGGGCAAATCGATATTGATATATATATATATATATATATATATATATATATATATATATATAATCCCCACCCTGCAGAATTTACTGATCATTGAACAATTGAATACAATTCAACTGGAGTGAAGAGGGTTGAATCTTTCCAGAATTCCGACTGACATTCGTACCTCCCTGTGTAAAGGGGTTAATGTGTGATTCTATACATGATTGGGAAATTTGATGTTGTATTAATATACAATTTTGTGAGTTAAGAACTGGGAATGGCACAGTCATTGAACACTGCAAGGGTAGATGACCTGGAACGAAGGCGTTAGTTGAAGGATTGGAGTTTGTCTTAAAAGCCAGCTTGTAAAACTGAATTCATAGTAGAAATAGTCGGTTAGTGGTGTAGACAGCATGGAATTGTGAAACGAAACCATGTATAGAAGGAAGGACTAGCATTGATTGGTTCGTGGAAGAGAATGCGGAATTGAGAACAAAGAGGAATCGACATAATAGGAACAGTGAAGGCGGATTCTAAAAGAAGCTTATGGTTTTCACGTGATTTAAAAGCAGTAAGTGGTTTGGTGAAAATTTACGCGATACACTCCTCGGAGCGACATGTGGCTTGGGGTGGTATTGTAAAACCACAAATCTCGCGCATTAATATTTGGAAGCCAAAGGAACGCAATACGCGCGAACGTCGTCTGATCAATTATGGATGCAGATCCACGGTGGTCACATTCAATACTGCAAGTGAGATAACGCAAGGTAAATTGTGATTAATGTGTGGATCGAATACCCATGATTCAACGTGTTAAGGGTTATGACCATCATGCTTTGAGGTCAATTGGAATCGAAAATTGGTCCTACTTATGCGAGAGAATTTTATACTATGGTTGAACGAATGACATGCTCGCATGGTAGATTGCATAGTTGATGTAGGCTGAGGATAATGCTGCCGTGGTATATTGTTTAACTGAAGGCTGCCTTGGGTATAATTCGGATTCGAATATTGATTTGAATGTTTGTTAAAATAAGTCGATATATAAGCTGTGACCGAAGGTTCAAAGAAGGGAGGGTGTGACTGTAGATGTGACTTGGCTTGAAGTTTAATTGAATCTTAATGAAAAAGTATTGATGTGGGTCGAATGGATCTAGACCAAAAGAAAATAAAAGGAAGCTTCCGCAATAAATTCAATTTGCTAAGGTCGAGGATAGAGCAGGTGTGTGAATTTAGGCATAGTGGAATTATGGGCCTATTAACCATAAGAGATTCAGTGAAACTATTCCAAGTTTTAGGTTGGAGTCTAGAAGTTCCGAATGGTGGTTAGAGTGCCTGAATTAAATTTATTCGGAAAACCCTAGAAGAGTGCATTGATATGGACAGAGAGTGTACAGTTGAGAGGGCCCAGGCATCACTTATCAAGACCCAGTTGAGATTGGAGTTCAAGGGAAGTGTGTTATCAGTTGTATAATCATCCAATTGTACAGGTGGTGCATGTAGAAAATATATCAAAAATATTCAATATGATCTTGTAATGTACTAAAAAAAATATCGAATCCTTCTAGAATTTGCAGAGACAAAACACGATCGCAAAATCACATAACAAGAAAGAGAAATAAATATCAGTCGCACAATATATGATGTATCTGGGGGAATCAACTTCTCAAAACCCCACTATCTTTATATTTCATAAAGTCAATATCATGAAACAATACAATGTGTTCTCTCATTGAGAAACTTATGCACTCTACTGACTACCTCACTCCGATCTAGGGAAAATCAGTCAAATACTTAACCAATTCTTATCCTCTTTCTGACCAGCCTTGTTCATGCATTCTTGGAGAATTTTCGCCCTATTAAATATGAAATTCCCAAGAATTGATTGTGCAATTCCTTCAAGGCATTATGATGACTCTATAACTGACCTGTACAACTTTATAATTATATAACTGATAGTTATCATCCCTTTAACCTCAATCTCAACTGGGCCTTCCTTATAACTGACATGCAACAACTATTTATAGCGAATTATCAGTTAAATAATTTATCACTACTTATGAATTAAATCATCTCTAATTCACTAGACCTCTCACTAGCTTATCTCTCACTTAGAACTAGTTAAACTAGTTTTAACTCAATTAATTGATTTAACTAATCAAAACTCAAAAACAATTGTAACTGGACCCCCCTAAAATCATGGGAGAACTCTACATTCCTCCTCTCTAACCCTCAACTCAAATTTCCTAATCTAACTAACTCTTCCTAACTCAGTTAACTAATACAAGTTGTCATAAGATGAAATTACAATTTCTCTTCCAATTTAATTAAGGGAAACTTAAATCAAAAGTCCCCTTTGGGTGTCATTTCAACACTCCCTCTCAACAAGAAATGGATTATCTGCTACCCCGATCCTGCCCCTGTGGAATTCAAATTTTATTCTTACTAGCACCTTCATCAATATGTCTACATCCTGCTCCTCCATGGGAATGTACTCTAATGAAATAATCCTCCTCTAAACAAAATCTCTAAGATGGTGATACCAGATATCAATATGCTTGGAACTGTGATGGAATACTAGATTAATCGAGAGTTTGATGCAACTTTGGTTATCACAATATATCACTTTCGGAGCCATCTATTGACCAAACAAACCAACAAGTATCTTCATCATCTAGATGGCCTCGCATGCTAACTAAATGGCTACTATGTACTCTCCCTCTATTGACCTAAGTACAACTGATCTCAGTTTGTTGTTGTACAAGGAAACTATTGTTGATCCTATCCTGAATATGCCTCCTGATGTGCTCTTCCTCTCAGATGGACTCCTTGCCCAATTTGCATTGGTGCAGCCTTGAAGCTTCAATCCCTCTGTCTGTATGTACCATAATCCATACTTTGTAGTGCCTCTGAGATATCTCAACATATGCTTGTCTTCCTTCCAAAAGATCTTGGTCAGCTTAACCATAGCTTGGCTCATCTAGTTAACTGCATAGCATATGTCGAGTCATGTGTTCACCAAATACATGAGTGAACCCACAAGTTACCTGTAAATAGTAGCATCCACTACTTCACCTGAAGTAACATCCTCCTTCCTCTAGTTTCCTACTAGAGGAGTCTCCATGGGTTTGTTGCCCTCCATGTGGAAATTCCTCAAAATATCCTTGGCACACTTTCCCTAAGATACAAATATCTCCCCATCTCTTTTCCATATTTCAAATCCACATAAATAGTACAAGAGCTCCATGTCTTTCATCTCAAACTCTCTTGCAAGGTACTCTTTACAATAATTTATGAGCTGCTCATCACCTGTTAGTATCAGATCATCAATATAAAGTAAAATAATTAAAATCTTACCATCAACCACAATATGATATACGTTCACATTTGCTTCAATATTGGTGAAGCCCAACCCAGTGAAATAGATGTCAATCTTGGTGCACCAAGCACGAGGTTCTTGCTTCAGCCCATATAATTATATCTTGAGTTTTCACACATGAGACTCCATGTCTAAGGTCTCAAAACCTTCTGACTACTTAATGTACACTTCGTCCTCAATAATTCCATTGAGAAATGATGTCTTTACATCCATATGATGTATCTTCCATCCCATCTGTGTTGAGAGTACAAGAATGGATCTAATAGATGAGTACCTTGTGACTGGTGCAAAAGTCTCATCATATTCAATCCCCTTCACCTGAGAGAACCCTTTGGCCACAAATCTAGCCTTGTGTTTCTCCACATTCCCATATTCTACCTGATTCACCTTGTAGACCCATCTAGATCCTACAACTGACTTCCCCACTCATCTTGGGACAAATTCCCATGCACTATTTCTCATGATGGATTCATACTCCTCAACCATGGCATCAACCCACACTGGTTGTTGCACTGCTTCCTCAAAAGAGGATGGTTCTATCTCAATACCTTTGCTCATGAGAGTCATTTATTTATTGTACCACTCTGGGGACCTTCTCTTCCTATGTTGTGATGTGGGTTCTCCCACATTCTCTCTCGCATCGAGGAATAATTTTTCAACCTCTCTGGGTCGATTCCTTCCATATCTAGTGGATGGATCTACATAAGTGGTTTATACCTCTCTTTGTTCCTCTACTTTTGGATGCTCCACGTCCTGAGGTTAATCCTTTAGATCCAAGAGCTCCTCAACTGCATGTAACTCAATCTCCCTCTCAAGGGACAATCACATGGCTTTGTCTTCATCGAATTTCACATCTCTTTTGACCATTGTAATCCTATGTGCTAGCAAGTACACCTGATAGTTGTGAGGTGTATCAGTGTACCCCATAAATATCCCCAACAGTGTTGTTGGCTCTAGTTCTTCCTGGCATATTTGGTCACATGGCAATAAACAAATGAACCAAAAAATTTAAAATACAACACATTCGATCTCTTACTTGAAAAATCCTCCTTTGGTGTACTCATCCCAAGTATTTGATGAGGACTTATGTTCTGTACCAATACTATTGTATTGCATGCTTCTTCCCACAAATGCAATGGTAGGCCTTGATCATGCAACGTGGCTCATGCTGCTCCCACAATAGCTATGATCTTCCTTTCTGCAACCCGATTCTGCTATTGGTTATGAGGTGCAATAAATTATCTTTGAATTCCTTCTAAGGCACAAAAGTTCTTGAATTTATTAGAGATATATTCTCCACCATTTTCGCTCCCTAGATCCTTCACCTTCTTCCCTGTATCTTTCTCGACAAGTGCCTTGAACTTGCAAAATTTGGATAACGTCTGATATTTCTTATGCATGAAGAAAATCAAAAAATTTATTTAAAAATCATCAACAAAAATCACATAATACCTATGCTTTGTTGTGGAAGTTGTCGAGAACGGTCCACACATGTTTGATTGAACTCTCTCAAGCATCACCTTGGGTCATCTTTCCTTATCATGAAAGGTGGCTTTGGTATACTTCCCCAATGTACAACCTTTGCATGTGTCTCTCTGCACGAGAGAGCCCTTTGGAGGTCCTATAAAAATCTGATGCATGATCCTCAAAGTGTTGTGGTGTAGATGCCCCAACCTCTTGTGCCATAACTCACCTATGTCTCATCTCTCCACCTTATCTGCTTTATTTCTTAGTGTTGCTCATTCCTCTACATCTAGTTTATAGAGATTCTTTACTCGAACCCTAATATTTTTCACCTATCCCATGGATTTGCAATGGAGGAACACCTTCCATTCACTGAACATCACATCATATCCACAGTATTCCAACATAGCAACAAAAACCAAATCCTTCTTTAAACCAAGAACATACATGACATATTTTAATGTGAGTGGATTACCTGACTCCCTCTAAAAGGTAACTATACCTACAATGGTAGCACTATACCTCTCATCATCACCCATGTCGATGTGCATCTCGAGATCCTTCTCCTCCAAGATACTGGAGAATTATTTGTTTCCAGACATATGGAATGAAGCTCCACTATCCAAGTTCCACACATAACCCATCCCCAATGACATCGTGCATGTGATGAGGGTGAATTCCAACTTGAACTGTGAACCCATTGCTTCATCTTCTAATCCTCCTAAGGCTACATGTTAGTGGTAATTTATGCTCCCTCTCAACCACCAAGTCTCTAACCTTTTCTTTTCTCCTAAAATATTTTCATGCGTCTTGTAATTCAAGTGCATACCTATTTTTGACTCGCACATGATGTACTTGTCCCACCATCACAAAATTTTCTGAAAAAAGAGTTGATTTTAAATCGATGATATCTCCCTCATTCGAACTCCGATTTGACCAATTTAATTTTTGAATTTGGGTATTGTTTCACAAGGAATCCAGATATGTTATTTTTTTTTTTGAAAAAAATCCACAAAAAAGTTCAGATCTTCTCTGCAAACTCGCTGCCCAAAAAAATCCTACTCTGATACCATGTAGAAAATCTATCAATGATATTCAATCTGATCTTGTAATTTACTAAAACAAAATAATGAATCCTTCTATAATTTACGGGAAAAAAAAAAATATGATCACACAATCACATAATAAGTAAGAGAAAGAAATATCAATCCACAACACAAGATGTATCTAGGGAAAGCAACTGCTTAAAGCCCTGTATATGTATATTGCATAAAGTCAAGATCATGAAACAATACAATATTTTTCTCTCATTGAGAAACTTCTTCACTCTGATTTAGGAAAAATCAATCAAATAATTAACCAATTCTTAACCTATGTCTAACCAACCTTTCTCACGCACTCTTGGAGGAATTTTCACCTTATTAAATAGGAAATTCCCAAGAATTGATTGTGCAATTACTTCAAGCCATCTTGATGACTATATAACTGACCTGTACAATTTTCTAATGATACAAATAATAGTTAACATCCTTTTAACTCAGTCTAAACTGGGAATTCCTTATAACTAACATGCAAAAAATATTTATAGAAAATTATCATTTAATTGATTGATCACTACTTGTGAATTACATCAGATTTGATTCAGTGGACATCTCTCTAGATCATCTCCCAGTTAAAACTATTTAAAATGATTTTAACTCAATTAACTGAGTTAACTAATTACAACTCACAAATAACTATAACTAGACCCCCTAAAACCATGGGAGAACTCTACATGCCACCTCTCTAACCCTCAACTCAAATTTCCTAAGCTAACTAAGTCTTCCTGATTCATTTAACTAATACAAGTTGTCATGAGATGAAATTACAATTTCTCTTCCAATTTAAATAAGGGAAATTAAGTTAGAAGCCCCCTTTGGGTTCCATTTCAATAGTGCATGGAGTCAGAGGAAGATCCTTGATGTATCATGCAATCCTTATTGATGAATTTCCTTGTTAATAGGGCCTAATTACCCAACGAAACAATGCAAGGAAATATGTATTCCCTGGCCAAGAAATTGGTTAAGTATTGGACCAAGCTTGTCTAGGAATCAGTGAGATAGATAGAGATAGTGCAGAATTTTCTCAGGAAGAGAAAATAAATTGTAATATTCTCATATTATTTGGCTTATTCAATATAGAAATAGTGGATTTTTTAGCTGAGGCTTTCCCTGGATAAATATTTGCGTTTTGAAATTAAAATTCTTTCTCTTTCTTGTTCATGTGACTTTGCGATTGTAATTGTTTTTTGCAATTTATAGAGTAGATTTAAGTATTTTGTTTTACCATATTACAATATCATTTTAATCTACGTCGATTTTCTACATGGTATTTGATCTAGATTTATGTAGGAATGCAAAAGAATACAGAAATAACCATAAACATAGAGATGCAGCATAAATAATGCTTCATTTCATTAATATCAAATAACAGAGATATGCTTACAAACATAATGGAAATAAAATAGCTAGGGTGTTGGTAGCGAATCTCTAAGAAGAGATGTGGTAGCTATAGACCTTTGAACTATGTTACAATGAGGCTCGAGGGCCTATTTATTATTGAGAAATAATGGAAAAACTGAAAATTCCAAAAACCTAACTCTAGGAGATGAAGCGCCAAAATTGTGGGCCCCCATTTGGGTAAGTTGGTGTTTCAACTTCCCTGGGACGTAACTTTCGCATCCGATCTCCATTTGATGCGCTCAATATCTCATTAGAGAGATCTATCCGAGGGTAAAACTTTTGATGGTAGCAACATCAGTCCATGGACCCATGTTACTCTTGGTTTTCCCAAAAAACGTCGTTTAGGGCCTCAAAACGGCTCTGGAAATTCAGGACCTAAAAAACTACTAAAAATAGTAAGTTGTGTTGCAACTTAAAAACTGAACGAACAGATGGTGGGGGTTCAAATGGAATAGGTGGGTGGCCAGCAATGTCTACTTGGATCATTAAGGCCCCAAAATGGCTCCGGGAGTGCAGGACCCGAAAACCTGCTAAAAATAGTAAGTGGTGCTGGATGTGAAAAGCTGCAAGAATTGATGGTGTGGGTCCAAATGGAATAGATGGGTGGCCACCGATATCCACCTGGATCATTCCTCCCTCCTTAGGAAGCAATGGTCCCCATTGCATTGAGATCCTCCCTGAGATGAAACAAATTCTGTTGAACTGGGTATTAGATTTGTTGAAGACGTCATGGACCTGTGGGCAGACATGCTAGATGCATTTAGTAAATTTGGTTTCTTTATCAGCCTCAAATAGAAAATGTGTGGATTCTGCATGTGTATTTGCAGGAGGTATGGTAACATCAGGCGACAGTGTGTTGGGGGTCAGATCAGTGGAGTGCTTGTCCTGACAGTGTAGAGGAACCTCTGTGAATGAGGAGAAAATGTCCTCGTATTCCTCCATGAATTTTTCCATCTGCTGCAGCTATGTAGGGGAGCCCTGTTTCGAGGTTGTGGCCACAATATTATTCTTTCCCTGTGAGCGAGTTATAAGGAAAATGAATTTCCTCATTTGGGAAACAATCTTACTGCGTTGTTTTGTAGTAGTCAAAGAGATGACAGGAGGCAGTATTAACTCTGGTATCCTGTACAAGCTATTTCCCAAAGTAATAATAACAGCACGAGGCCTAGACTCATACATAGCATGTCACCTCCACAAGTATGGTTGGCCCAATAATACATGAGCTACATCAAGAGGAGCAACATCACATAATACCTCATCCGTGAATCGCTTGATGCTGTACGGAAGGCGGCACTATTGGCGGATGCGGATATCTCTTGTTGGTGAAGCCACCCGATGGTATATGGCTGCGGGTTTGCTATGGTCGGTAGGCCGAGCCACTTCACAACCTTTGCTAAAATGAGGTTCTTTTGGCTTCCACTATCGACAAGGAATTGCAACAGAGAAACCTTCACCCACATTTTCGAATGGAAGAGGTGCTCCCCCTCCTTTGAATCCTTTGGGTCCTCCCTCTAGATCTTGGTGGTGGAAACAATGGCACTGGGATCCGCATCAATGATCTACTTCCCTTTGTCATTTCCTTTTTCTGGTTCTGACTCAGTATCAGAAAATGCATCTGATTTGGGTGCCTTTAGTTCGGTCACCAATGACTGTTTGGCCCAACACTCGTTTGTGCTGTGAGTGGAGCTGTTATGAAATTTTAACCACTTCCCTGTGTCCTTGTTTTGATTTGTGGTGTTGTTCTGAGTAGCACCGCTTTGGCCTTGCCCCTTATTCTTTGGTTTGGGGGCACCTTTCGGATTCACAGATCCAAAGTCTCGCTTCTTCTGCTTAAATTTCTGCTCAATCTTGGTGGCATAGCAATATGTCTTGCCAAGCGATGTAATGTCAAGGAACTCCATTTCCTCCTGAATGTGTTTGTGTAGACAGCCGTGGTACTTGAGCACCAAATGTCTCTCTGAATCTTTAATACCCAACTTTGTGCACAGGGTATGGAACAGATTCGCCAATTCATGAACATGTTGATCCCTTTGTTGTCGCAGCATGGTCCATTGGATGTATTTGTCCTCATAGCTCCCCACGGGATAATATTGTTCCTTGATGTCCTCTCGGAATGAGTTCCAAGTGGGTGTGGCTGAGAATAGAGAGGGTTCCCCTTCGTCCTCTTTCTCATGGTAGGTTTCCCACCGTGAGCAAGAGGAGTGCAAAAATAATCTTTTCTCGGTTAGAGAAATCATGGACCGAGAAATACCCTTCCAGCAAATTCAACCATCTATTTATGGTGTCTGCATCTATTTGGCCTTCAAATATAGGAATATCAAATTTTACCTGTACCTTGAAGGGAGTGGTGCCTCCAGAGTGGCTGTTGGATGTAGATGCACCATAGGTGGGAAGTCGTTGAAGGATCTGAGCAAAGTTATCAATCATCACGTTCCTTTTTTTCTCGAGGGCCTCCTCCAACAATATTTTGACAGGATCTCCTGCTCCCTCTTCTTTCTTTTCTTCTGCCATGGGAGGTCGTCTAGGTTTGCGAGGCTGATCTTGCAAGGGTTCAACCAGATCGAGCCCTAACTCCTTATACCCTGACCGCGTTGGGGACATGAAAAGAGAAACAAAGAAAGAGCATATTGCTCTGATACCACTAATCCGGATTGATGCAGGAATGCAACAAAATACAAAAATAACCATAAACATAGAGATGCAGCGGAAATAATACGTCATTTCATTAATATCAAATAACAGAAATATGCTTACAGACATAATGGAAATAAAATAGCTAGGGTGCTGGTAGCGAATCTCTAAGAAGAGATGTGGTGGCTACAGACCTCTGAACTATGTTACAATGAGGCTCGAGCGCCTATTTATTATCGAGAAATAATGGAAAAACTAAAAATTCCAAAAACCTAACTCTAGGAGATGAAGCGCCAAAACTATGGGCCCCCGTTTGGGTAAGTTGGTGTTTCAACTTCCCGGGGACGAAACTTTGGCATCCAATCTCCGTTTTACGTGCTCAATAGCTCATTATAAATAACTATCTAAGGAGTACAATTTTTGATGTGAGCAACATCAGTCCATGGACCCATGTTGCT
Source organism: Pinus albicaulis (assembly GCA_034641835.2). Classification (NCBI taxonomy): domain Eukaryota; kingdom Viridiplantae; phylum Streptophyta; class Pinopsida; order Pinales; family Pinaceae; genus Pinus; species Pinus albicaulis. The sequence goes on along the minus strand of CM076570.1, from coordinate 1,222,060,238 downwards.
CCCGGTTTTCCCAAAAACCGTTGTTTAGGGCCTCAAAATGGCTCCGGAAGTTCAGGACCTGAAAAAGTCCTAAAAATATTAAGTTGTGCTACAACTTAAAAAGCTGCAAGAATTGATGGTGTGGGTACAAATGGAATAGGTGGGTGGCCACCGATATCCACCTGGATCAGTATCAGATTTGGAATCGCTATAGAAGTGAAGAATATGAGTAGAGCAGTAGGACATTCTTCTCTTCTAGATCCGGCATGGAAGGCTCATAGAGTATGATGTGGTTTTCTATGAGTCATGTAAATTAAATGAGAATGAGGTAAATTTAATGACTCTTGATGTAGAATTAGCTTCCATTATTCATGCATTGTATATGTGGATGAATTATCTCCTCTGTAGGAGAATCACACTAATGATAGATCATTGCGGACTCAAATATTTATTTAATCAACCCAAGTTGAATGTAAGATGGGATAGGTGGTTGGAAACACTTAGAGATTTTGAATTTGAAATAAAGTATATCAAAGGTGTTAAAAATGGAAACAAGAAAAGGATTCTAACTAAATTTTCCCTTGATTTTATTAAAATAAAATTTTAATTCCACATCACTTGACAGCTTGTATGAGTTAACTAAGCTAGGATGACTTAGTTGGTTCAGTTAATTCGAGTTGAGGGTCAAATTAGAGGCATGTATAGGATATCCTACATTATAGGAGACCTCGTTGAGTTTATTTTTAGTTGTAATTAATTAACTTAGTTTATCTGAGTTCAAGTCAATTTAAATAATTCTAATTAATGGAGTAACTAGAGAGAGGTAAAAGTGTACAAATTAGACTTAATTCACATGCAGTAATCAATAAGATAATTGATAATTCACTCGTAAATAACTCATGCATGTCAGTTCTGAGAAAAAACCAGTTGAGATTGGAGTTCAAGGGAAATGTACTATCAGTTGTATAATCATCCAATTGTGCAGGTGGTGCATGGAGTCAGAGGAATAGCCTTGATGTATTGCGCAATCCTTATTGGTGAATTTCCTTATTAATAGATACTAATTACCCAAGTAAACAATCCAATGAAATAGGGATTCTCGAGGCCAAGAAATTAGTTAAGTATTGGACTAATCTTGTCTAGGAATCAGTGAGATAGATAGAGATAGTGTATAGTTTTCTCAGAAAGAGGAAAAGCACTGTAATCTTCTCATTTTCTTTGGCTTATGCAATATATGGATAGTGGGGTTTTTAGTTGAGGCTTTCCCTAGATGGAGCTTTGTGTTGTGTGATTGCAATTATTTCACTTTCTTGTTCATGTGATTTTGCGATCGTAATTGGTTTCCGCAATTTGTAGAGTAGATTCAAGTATTTTTTTTTAGCATAATGCAAGATCATTTGAATATACATGTATTTTATACAAAAGGAAAGGAAAAAAAGGTTTTTGATGCACTCAGTAGAAGGATTTAGTTGAATCACTTGGAGGTCATAAGCTCTTATGAAGTGGACCTAATGGAAAGGGTCAAAATGCAGGAAAACGCGATAAAAATTATCAACAAATGAAGGAAAAATTTCAGCAAGAAGGTGAGGATGAGGAGTATCATCTCACAAGTGATGGTCTAGTTATATCCAAACGAAATATAAAATACCAAATAATGTTGATCTAAATAGGCTTATATTGACAAAGTTTCATTAGAAGCCATATTCTGGCCATCCTGAGTATCAAAAGAGTCGAGCGATCATTAAAAAGTTGTATTATTACCATAATTTGAAGAATTTGTTGATTTTTTTGCTAAATGCATTATATCCCAACAATTGAGAGTTGAATACAAACACCCAACAGTTTTATTACAACTGATTCCCATTCTGGAATGGAAGTGGGAAGCAATATCTATGTATTTTATTATAGGATTACTGAAAACTTCCAGATAACATGATGTCGTTATGGTGGTGATTAACAAGTTTAATAAGGTGGCTCACTTTATGGTAGTCAAATCCCCCAACTCAGCGAGTGAGGTAACTCAAATTTTCATAAAGGAAATTGTGAGTCTGCATGGAATTTCCAAGATTATCTCAGATAGGGATACGAAGTTCATTGAAAGTTTTTGGAGGAAATATCTGTAGGTTTGGGGATTGAATTGAAATTTATTACAACCTATCATCTGCAAATAGATAGGTAAAAAAATAAGAAAAATAGAATCCTTGAAAACATCTTGAGGATATACGTGATGCACCAGCCCAAGAGGTTGGAAGAATACCTTCCTCTCATAGAATTTGTATACAATAATGCACTCCCAGAATATTTAAAAATGAGCCCATTCGAGGCACTTTATGGAAGGAGTTTCAATACTCCTATGAACTGGAATTATCTAGTGAACATGGTCCTTATTTGGCCCGATATGATGAAAGATATGGAGCAACAAATGCATATTATAAGGAAAATTTTCAAGGTGGCACAAGACAGGTAGAAAAGATATGTGGAACAACATATAGTACATAAAGAGTTCCAAGTTGAGGAACACGTCTATTTAAGGATTAAACCTAAGAAAATTTCCTTAAATATTGGTTCATGTGCCAAGCCAACACCTTTGTTTTGTGGAACTTTTAAGGTTCTTTAAAGGATCGGACCAGTGGACTATATGCTAGGCTTACCTCCATTAGTAAAATTCCATGAGGTATTCCATGTTTCTTTGCTTAAAATATAAGTACAAGATACTACTCATGTGACTTATTTTTATGTGCTACAGGTGGAACCAGAGGGAGAGTTCTTGCCAGAGCCCTTATACATCCTAGGTCAGAGGAGCATCATGCTCTGAAATAAAGCAATAGAGAAATTCAAAGTGTAGTGGAGGAACATTGGGCCCAAGGAAGAAACTTTGGAAATGGTTTACTCAATGAGGACAACATACCCATTTTTGTTTACTAGTTGAAGCAAATATGTATGTTGTAAATATTATACAAAGCTATTTTTATAAATCTCCATCGGCAGTATGAATTTGTTTCAAGCATATGTTTTTTTTTGTATATGGACACAAAACCCCGAGTATGGTGTTCCCCAACGGGGGGGTGTTGTAACAACCCACTTTTCTTAACCTCATTTATCCAATGTAAATAATTTCAAAAATGAATTATGTGATAATTTAAGGGACATTGATTCCAGAGACTGAGGATGAAAATTTCTTTGGATGCTTACTATTCTCGCTACTAGAAAATTAAAGGTTGGTTTTTGTGATTTAATGGCCTAACGTTCCTCTAAATTTATGGAACTACAAAAAGGGATGACGCCCATACTTTCCTTGAGAGATTGGGACAAGGTAAAATGATGAGCATTTAGTTAGTATGCGGTTGATCAAGAAACGAGAAAGAAACAAAAAATACAACAAAGCGTGGAGGATGATCTCAAGAAAAGAGGAGAGAGAGAGCACACAGGAAGTGAAGAAAAAAATGGATAGATGCATATAGGGGTGGAGAACCACCGCGATAAAAAGGAGAGAAAATTCAATACATCAGCAATAGTTGATAAATAACACAACAATGAGGGAATATACCACCTTTAGTTTGCAAGGAACCAGGAAGGAAATAATTTCCAAGTACGGAATAAATTTCCTCTTGGGTCCCCAGTAGCGAGAGGGTGGATATGGTGATTCTCGACAAATCCCAAAGGGATGGGGTGGAGTAATTATTCCTAAAAAAAGTAGTGGGGAATTTTTGGACAAGTTCCTTGTTGTATGTTTTATTTTTTTATGTTTTGGAGTCTCCAAGTTGGGTAGAGATAATGATTCTCTAAATCCCTTGTGCTTTTATTTCTTGCAACTCAGTTGGAGGGTGGAGCTGGAGAGGCCTCTAGAGTCCCTGAAGCAACTAAAGATTGCATTCAATCCTTTAAGAAAAATACCCCTCAATATCTAGAATCTAGCTCAAGGGTGATAGCTGCAAGTGAGGATTGACTACAACTATCTATGGTTATGTGGGGAGTTATATTCCTAGACTTAGCTACCCAAAACTTATAAGATAAGTGTTTCTCATGTATCACCTATGTTAATGAATGGGGCTTGCATTTATGGTTTGAAACACTTTCATTAGTACATGATACATGGTTGTGTAACCATTATTTACAGAATTGACTAGTGTGTTGTGTTATTATGTTAAATTCATTGTGATAGCGTGTGAGAATAATACCTAAGCATGAAATTATTTAGCAGGAGCTTCCTTATTCCTTATTGCAATGTGATGATTATGTTGATTTCAAGCTTGCATTTCATAGTGGTGTTGTAATGTGGAATATGGGGGACTTCCTCTCCTTTCATTATTAATGACTTGGTGTTTTATATGAGGTTCCTCTTCAAGCCTCTAGTAATGCATTCCTTGTTGTTGAATTCTCATTGAATTGTCAAGTTGATGTTGCACTTGTGTATGACTAGTTTGTTGGAAATACTAAGAGGGGGGGTGAATTAATATTCCTTAATAGTTAGCACTTTTAAATATTTTCAGAGAATTAGTTAATCTTCAATTATTATTAATGTTTATCCAGTAACAACGGTAACCAATATAAAAAAATAGGAAAACAAATTTTAGGTGGAAAACACCCTTCGGGTCAAAAACCACCAAACGCTTTTCTAATAAATTATAAAATATTCAGCCCCAACTCAAATGAAAGTTACAACTTCCTAGAATTCTAGAAAATCATTATTCTCCTGCTCCCACTGGAAGGACACCCCAACACCCTTGTTTCTTCAGTAGTCAACTGAATGGATGCCCCAACATCCTAGACCGACCTACCACCCTGAAGTGTTCACAGGCTCCAACCTATAGGTGACTTCATGCACCAACCTAGAACCTCCCTGCCACGCTATAATGATCATAAATAATACAAGGGTGTGGAATCTCGTACTAGGGACAATGATCCACAACACAATATGATTAATAATTATTTTCTTGAGCTAGACCAATCACCCAACCATAACATTATCCAACAATGACTCATATACCTTCCAACAATCCCTCTTCAACTCTAGGAAGATTGACTCTTTTATAATAATGACTCTTTTACAATTTTACAATGATGATTTTTACAACAATGACTTTTGACACAACCTGATACTTCACTTGACACTACTTCTTGGATCACTAGAAGTTGTTGAGGTATTTTTGTGCTTACTTCAAGTAATGGTGCTTTGGTATTGCACGTCCTTCTAGCATGTGTCTGATTTTTCCTATTTTTTCCTCCTCCTACACGCATTAATGAACAAGACTCAAACCAATATACAAACAAAATACTTACACTGTCCTACAAAACATATGTCAAATAAATATTCAAAATTCAAATGTAAATATGTTCAACATTTATGAACAAAAACCAAACAAAAATACATAAAAAAGACTTACATTGTCTCGCAAAAACACATGTTAGAGATGATATTCAAATTCAAATCAAAGCACTAATCGTGCATACCTTTTTGTAGCATACTTACCCTTGAATTTTGATGTGTGGCCCTTACTGCAGTGATTCTTGAATGCATACTTTTTCTTGCCTTCTAGAAGCTCAATATTGAATCTTTTGTATTTATGTAATTTCGTATCTCCAAGGTTTGAAATTGTGTCATGTGGTAGCCCTCTGAGTTGTATTTACAACCCCATAGGTATAATCTATATTGGATTCTTCGAGAAATAGTTATTCCCAATATCCCACGATGGCCTGATTATAGACTGGTTCAGTAGAGAGAAATGTTACGAAGTATCGCGTCTCACTGTATCAATATTTCTCCCTGAAAACGATACCCAAAAAAATAGAGTTCGTCCTCTTGCTAGCACTTCTTATGAAATTTTAATCCAATTCTCAGAGATAAATTTATGATGATTTTCCCAAGGCCACCTTTTTGACAAGGAATTTGGGAGCCTACAAAAGCCCTAAATACCTCAGAACATATATCTGAAAATATAGCGAAAAAAGATATGAAATTCGGTCACGAGGTTCATCGGGATTTTGGCTCAAATGGGTTTGTTTTTCATCTTCTTAAGCTAATCTAGGAGGATCTTACATCAGTTCAGATCGACAGGGAAGTCCATATCATCTTCAGTTTCTTCAGTGTTCTGGATGAAATAGGGAGTCTTCAATTGGTTCAAATTTGGTGCATGGTACAAGTGATTCCATGGTGTGAAAATGTCATGGTAAATGTGGTATAAACCTATGGTTCATAAGCTAAGGTCATGGTGTAATGTGATAAGACCTAATTCCTAACTATGGTGAAAAACCTAAGTCCTAAAACCTAGCGCAATGACATGTAACAATTTTATGGTCAAAATCTATGGTAATAGGTTTATAAACTATGTTATAAGTTTCAGACCAAAGTTTAGAACCTATGTTACAAAACCTTTTCGGAACTATGGTACCAAACCATATTAAAAGCCATAGTGCATATCAACTAATCTGCAGTGGAGAAGACCATCGGGAAGACAGCATTTGAACGCAGTCGAAATGTTACCGCGCAGTTTGTGGAGTTGACCACAACCATCGAGCAGAGTTGACCATAGAAAGTTGTCACATGCGGGAGTCATCGCGCCATTTGTAGAACTGCCAGAGCTGACCACTGAGGTGGCAGCAAGCCACTTGACCGTAGCCCTGTCACATGCAGTCAATTCAATTGTTCTGCCGTTACCAGACCGTCAGGGTCTATTTTTATACTATGGTATGTTTTGGTTTTTTGAAATTATATGCGCTATGTTATTTTTTAACCACCATGTAACAAAACTCCTAAGGTGTTACACTTTTATTGCACCGAGAGCTAATTCCACCTAATTCACTCAACCACATGCCATTTTTGGCCCAAGTTCGACCTGAACCTGTAACTATAAATTACACCTATTGCTCATGATGAAGAAGAGGAGTGATTTTGGAGGCTTGTAATCAAATTTATGTAAGAGAGAGGAATTTTTTCTTTCAGGTGTATCTTGGTCGTCTGGAGGCAAAATTGGGCACTGAGATAGGCATTGGAAATATAGGAGGGATAGATTTCTGTTGACAGTGACCAGAGGTTCTTGTGAGCATGTTCAGTCCAATGAATTTCTATGTAAATTATTCCTTGGATCAATCCTTAATAAAACAGATGCCCATCTTGAAAGCGGACCCGAAGACGTAGTCCACCAAGGACGAACTCTGTAATCAATGTTTTTTGTCTTCTATCTCTCTTTTTTGCTGAAAATTCATGTTTAATTTTTCTTCTTATGTTCTAGATTAAGTCGTAAAATACATTTATTTCCTTCAATATTCCACATTAAGAGATCAAGTTAACAATCAATTCACTGTTGAAAAATATTCAGTTCTACTTCAGTATTGTTTCAGATCTATTTCAGATCATATATTTTGGTCTCAGAGCAGGTTGTGTTTTGTATAATTTTTTCCATTGAATGTTAACCAGGTCCAGGTTGCGATGTGGAGAAGGAACGCTCAAGGAGATAGACCCAGAAGTTGGAAAGCAGAAAGTCGCTCAACAATCAACAATGGGAGGATCCAATGTAGGTGAAACTCCTGAAGTGAAGGTCATGGGTGATGAACAGATTCAGAAAATGTTTTTGAACATGCAGCTAATGTTGGGAGAACTCCATGAAGATAAGAAGGCGAGAGATTTAGCTTCATCTTCGATAGCAACGAAGAATGAAAAAGGGAAAGGAAAAGTTGATAAACCTCCTTCTCCTCCATCATCTTCATCATCATCATCTTCTTCTTCTTCTTCTTCTTCCAGTTCAGACTCTGAAATAGAAAACAAACCTCAAATATCATCTCTTTTGAAACTTGATGTAAAATTTGAACTACCTATTTATGATGGCGAAATGAATACTAAAAAGTTATATAATTGGATTAAACATTTAGAAGTGTATTGTAGAATTCATAAAAATTCTGATGAAAGAAGAAAAATTCAGTTAGCTACACTTAGAATGGGGAGAAAAACTTTAATATGGTGGGAAATTAAAACTCAAGTAGATTAAAGCGGAAAGGTAATGTCATCTCTTCATAGTCTAAGTTTTTAAAAGCTCTCAGAAAACAATTCTATCCTCTAGGATACATGCAACAAGTTTTTATTGATTGGAAACATTTGAGGCAAGGTAAAGGGTAGAATGTTCAAGAGTTTACTCAGGAGTTCAGGAAGAAATATTTGGTTCTTGGTATTCCATTGGATACATGTGAAACTTTATTAAAGCACATTGGAAGCTTACATTCTTACTTACAACATATGTTATTGATGTTTAATCCCACTGACTTTGATGAAGTGTGTGTTTAGGCCAGACATATTGAATTAGGTGGAAGACCGTTCAATTTTTCATGGAAAGCATCCAAACAGTTGGAAATCAAGGATTCCAAAGACAGTAAGAGGAATAGCAGCTCGAAGGGAAAAAAACAGTGACAACTCAGAAGGAAAGTGAAAGACCTACTTGTACTCACTGCCAGAGGATCAGACATGATGAATCCAGATGTTGGGAACTTCACCCAGAACTCAGACCAAAAAATTCCTAGAAAAATAAAGGTGAAAATAAGGCTAATACAGAAATCCAACAAGATTTGGACTCTGACTCAGGTAATTAAAGGAAACTAACCGCAATGGTTTTGATGGGTAAAATTTTTGACACTAGTTCAAGTTCTAGTACTTCTGCATCTTCTTCAAACATAAATCATCTAGATGAGGATAAAAGAGTTGAGTTATTTCACATATGGATAACTTATAAGCACACAAAAATATACACTTTATTTGACAGTGGATCACAGGAAAATTTAATATCTGAAGAATTAGTTAAGAAATTGGGTTTGGAGACACAAAATCATCCAAGACTATACCCATTATGTTGTATAAAAGAAAAGACTCAGATTAATGTTACAAAGCAATGTCATTTAAAATTTTCCATCACAGCTAATTACATTGATGAAGTGGATTTAGATGTGATTCCATTAGACATATGTGGAGTAGTGCTAGTGAGTCCTTATCTCTATGATAGTGATGTTGTGTTTCATAGGAAAGAGCATAAATATCATCTTAAGAAATATGGGATTTAATACATTGTCAGGGCACATGAAATCAAAACACACTTGGATTTAGTTACTACTAATCAGATGAACAGGATAATAGGTTCAAGTAAAATATATTTACTCATGCTTGTAAAATAACAATATCAGGATCAACATGATGCTTTTACAGGTTGTGAATCTCAGTTTAAAGATAGTTTGGTTAAAATTTGTGTAGTGGGTATCATAAAATTCACATTGAAAAAAATCACATCTAGAAAAATACAATTAAAACTAGGCAGAGGCTATTTGATGTTGAGAAAAATACTGAGAGGGGAGGGGTGAATCAGTATTTAGGGCTGAACAATTTTTCTTTTCTTTCTCTTAAACCATATGTTACAGTATAGCATCCAACAAGTATGTCTAGATATCTTATTATGTCGTTACTTAGAGCATTGCATTAGATAAGAATTAAGCATGAACCGAAATAACAGAACAAACCATCAAACAACACATATGAACACCAGGATTTTAAGGTGGAAACCCAATTCGGGAGAAAACCACCGCTGTTGTAATCTCAGTCTTCAATATTTATTATAGAGAAAAATTCTTACAATATATGCTGGTGCAGACTTATACCAGCATGCAGGCACCCACCTACAGAAGGCTACAACCTTCTCTCGTTTACCAGCTGCCACTGGAAGGGAGCTTCAACCCCCTCTCTGAAGACTTCATCCCTCAGCACCACTACAGACCATGCTTCATCAATTTTCATACCAGATCCACCTGTTTCCATACGACATACCTTGCCGGTCACCAGATTTATGTATTTTCTGTATACTCACATCAGTTTTTCATATTTTCGTCCGTTATTCAAACTATAAATTCATCATCGTCAGATTATATTCTTGGGTGCATCGTAGTGTCGGATTTTTCAGTTAAGAACAAAGCTCGCCCATACAGATATTCTTTTCAGAAATTTTTATTCGCCACCCTTACAATGCACACCCTCGTTCTCTATCTTTCTTCTCCTTATATAGTTTTTCCTTTATTAAAACCATGAGTCAAAACCATTCAATTGCTAATGGTATTCCTAGACAGGGTCAAAATAGATAATCCAGCGGGGTCTCCATAACTCACACTGTTCTATTGATTTTGGTAATTTAAATAAATAATTTAATAATTTTGAACTTAACTTTAGGATTAAGGTTAACCTTTCGCATTTTAATGCTTTCAAACAATATGATAAACCTTTGACCCCGGGCCCACAAATACAGCAATAGCCAATCAAATCTGCGCACGATACCATAAGTAAATTTCATGCAAGTCCAGCGTTCGATCACCGTTAAATTAGCAAGCTTCCAGATCAACGGCGTATATGCATATCGCTCGACCTCCGATGCCGAACATTAACGTGCGATGGTCCACCATACATGTGTTAATATTCACGCACATTCAAAAAATGATGACCGTCCGATGACCCCTTCCCAGATCAACAGCTCTCAATGATATCGCTAGGCATCCTGGGTCGAACTATAACGCGCGATGCGCACAGTGAAAAATGGTTTTCCATGGGTCTCCTTGCCACGTGTCGAATGATTTATGGAGTCACTCCTAACCTCTTGAATACCGCTTGCCCATCGAGAGCGGTGCGATAAAAACCGGAAACCGTCGTTACTATTCCTCTCGCAAGGTTCCGCTCAAGGTTCCACTCCCCCTGCTCGATTATTGTAAATTGACTTATTTGTATCACAATTCTTCATGAAGACTTCGGTTAGTTAAAGCGGTGAACTGATCGATTAACACTGCATGGGCTTCATTACTATGACATCGCTTGCGCTCTTCAACCAGATTCCCTTTTGCGACCTTAAATTCATTCTTGATTTGTGGTTCCGCCTCTTCATGCTCCATTCTGGTTCCACAAACACCAATGTACAGTTGCCATACCATGTTTCATTGTTCCAGATCATACACTAACCCTAAGAATCCGAACAGGCAATTTTTAACGTATCTCCTCTTTTATGCCTCGACTTCCTCTGTTCTTCTGATCAGATGCTCCCCCTTTTCCTCTGTTCTTTTATGCCTTTGCCATCAATGATAATATTTCCAACAATCTCCCCCTTTGGCATTGATGGCAATACTCTTCCTCTGATTGGTATTATAGAAGCCCTTTGTTGCTTTTCCTCCCCCTTTGACATCAATGGCAAAGAGTTTGACAATACCATGCTTCCCCTGAGATCATGCTGCATAATATAACAAGATGACTTATGAATGCCAACAATGCATCCTTTTCATATGACCAATGCTCCCCCTTAGCCTGAGTATTCAGAGAAGCCCAACAACCAATTTAATCTTCTGTATTTAAGTAGACTTGATCCTCTGCACGGTAGATACTACTCCTAGTTTCTGTTTGAGATATTCGAACGCTTCCCTGGGTAGTGGTTTGGTAAATATATCAGCAACTTGTTCTTTGGAAGAGACATACTCCAATTTCACCTTTTGTTCAAGCACTTGTTCTCGTAAGTGGTATTTGATGGGAATTTGCTTGGTCTTGGAATGCATAACAGGATTCTTTTAGATACTGATGGCACTTGTATTATCACACATAATGGAGATAGGGGGTGAACATTTGATTTGAAAGTCTTGAAGGGTTTGCATCGTCCAGAGAAATTGAGTGCAACATGATGCTGCAGCCACATATTCTACTTCCGCTGTAGATAAGGCAATGGAGCTTTGCTTCTTGCTAAACCAAGATACTAACCGGGGCCCCATAAAGAATACACCACCACTAGTGCTTTTCTGATCATCAACACTTCCAACACAATCTGCATCAGTGTATGCATGAAGAGTAAGATCAACATTCTTTGGATACCATAGTCCAAAGTCTTGAGTTCCTTGTATATATTTTAATATTCTTTTCACAGCCTGAAGATGAGACTCTTTTGGATTAGCTTGGAATCGTCCAACAGTCCCAACTGCATGCATGATATCTGGTCTTGTCCCAGTGAGATAAAGTAGACTTCCTATCATAGATCTGTATTCTGGTTGATTTACGGTGGTGGAATCATCATTAGAACTTAGATTACATCTGGTTATCATTGGTGTACTTACAAGTTTGCAATTTTCCATGCCATACTTCTTCAGGATTTGCTTGAGGTACTTTGCTTGTGATAAGTATATACCATCTGTTGCTTGTTGCACTTGCAAGCCAAGAAAGAATGTTAGTTCCCCAAGTAAAGAAATTTAAAATTCTTGCTGCATATCAGAAGCAAATTTCTGACTCATAGACTCTTTATTACTTCCAAAAATGATATCATCAACATATACAACCACAATCAATAGTTTATCATTTTCAGTTTTTGTGTATAAGTTGCTATCAACAGACCCTTTTGAAAATCCTTGTTGATGAAGATATTTGTCAAGACGATAGTACCATGCCCTTGGAGCCTGTTTGAGACCATATAGAGCCTTTTTAAGTCTACAAACAAGTTTTTCATCATTTCCCAAAATGAATCCTTCTGGTTGTTCTATATAAACTTCTTCTTCAAGATCACCATTGAGAAAAGTAGATTTAACATCCATTTGATAAACTTTGATTTGTTGGAAGCTTGAAAAAGCAAGAAACATTCTTATGGCTTCAAGTCTGGCTACAGGAGCAAAGGTTTCTTCAAAGTCTATACCTTCTTGTTGAGCATACCCCTTGCAAACAATTCTAGCTTTATTTCTTATAACATCCCCATTCTCATTTAACTTGTTTTTGAATATCCATTTAGTTCCAATGATATTTTTGTCATGAGGTCTTGGTACTAATTCCCAAGTGTGATTCTTTTCAATTTGATCAAGCTCTTCATTCATGGCTTGAATCCAACATTCATTTGCTAGCTTGACTGACATTGTGAGGTTCAATAGTGGACAGAAATGCCAGATTGCTAGAAGCTCCCACAAGAGTCCTTCTTATTTGTACACCTGATCCCTTTTCTCCCAAAATTTGAGATTCTGGATGATTCTTTTGAACATATCTGGATGGAGCCTTTTCAGACAAATCATCTTCGGCTTCTTCATTGGGTTCACTGTTTGTATCATTACTATTTGATGTAGAAGGATATATGTCATCATCATCGTCTTCATTTGTTGTTTGTTTTTCTTCTTTTGGAGCTGTTGGAGACTCATCAATAACAACATCTATACATTCAACAATCTTCCGAAGTCTTTTATTGTAACATTTATATGCTTTACTCCTAGAGGAGTAACCTAGAAATATTCCTTCATTTGCTCTGGGTTCAAACTTGCCAAGTTTTTCATCATTACTTTTGATAAAACATTTTCTTCCAAAAATTCTAAAATGCTTTATAGTGGGATAATTACCATACCAGAGTTCATGTGGAGTTTTATCACTATTTACACGAACATGTGCCTTGTTAAGAATATTTACTGTTGTATGTGCAGCTTCTCCCCAAAATGTGTCAGGTGTTCCAGAATCATCAAGCATAGCTCTAGCCATTTGTTGAACTGTTCTGTTCATTCTTTCTACTACGCCATTCTGTTGTGGAGTGCCAGCTACAGAAAACTGTATTTTTATGCCATGTTGTTCACAAAATTCAAGGAATTCATTGGATGTATATTCTCCTCCTCGATCAGATCTAAGACACTTGATTTTTAGATCTAATTCATTTTCAACCAGTGCTTTGAAAATATGAAATTTCTCAAATGCTTCATCTTTGTGTTTAATCAACCCAATTCAACACATTCTAGAGAAATCATCAATGAATAAGATATAGTATTCTTCACCACGTGGTGAATTTTTCCTCATAGGTCCACATATGTTAGTATGAATGAGTTCAAGAGGCTTACTTGATGATCCTTCCTTGGCATTAAATTGTACTCTGGTTTGCTTACCGAATTGGCAAGATTTGCATATGATATTTTCAGGTAGAGTGATATTGGGAAGATCACGAACAACTTTAAGTCTGCTTGACTTGTTGATTTGAGAAAAGCTCAGATTCCCCAACCTTCTATGCCATAGCTAATTTTCTGAAGATTTACTCAAATAACATTGTTCTTTGTAGTTCTTTAATATATACAAGTTGTTTGGAGTTCTTTTTCCTTTTATAATTGCTTTACCTGTATCAAGATCACGTACCACACATTCTTTTGAACTAAAGACAACTTTAGTTCCTTGTGTTAGTATGAATCCTTTGTCGAAGTGTACGAAAAAGGACCACTTTAGCTACGCATAACTAATAGCCCTAACAACAAAAGTGGCTGCCAATATCTTCAGATCTACGGTTAGTTGAACAAAAAGAGCTGCAAAAACTAGATCTATGCATGGAAAGACATTAAGCAGAAAAAACAAGGGTTTGCTCCATATACCAATAGACAAGACAAGAACAATTTTTGAAAGAAATTTTTATATTAATTGGGCACCTGGGAGGAAAACAAGAAGGCGTATCCAATTCTCCTCAGTGGGATGGGTTCTTGGAAGTCCTCGGCACTTCAGTTCTAAGATTTCTCTCTCTTGTTGGTGCAGAAAACCCAATGCAAAGAATAGAACTCAATGGGAGCTGACACAGCAAAATGACAGAAAAATGTGACCAAGTGTATAGATCCAAAGTGATCTAATAGGCAACAAAAGGTGAAGAATGGTAGGAAAAACCCTCCTATTTATAACAGAATATTGGGTCATTCTAGATCTTCGTGCATGATTAAAATAATGTTAACCAAATCTAGATCCACATTTTATGGAATATTTTATTATATTTGTTGGAGGGAAAAAGTATTTGACTTGGGTCAAATCCCTTTATTTGTCAAAAATAAATAAATAAATGATTTATTTATCTTTTTAAGGAAGCGGTTAGAAGATAATCAAATAAATAATGATTTATTTTAATTATTTGTGGGTGATTTGGTCATATTTAACAAGGAATATTATCTAAATAAGATTAAATAATTATTCCTAGAAAATAATAAGATAAATAAAGGTTTATCTAATTAATTTCTTTGTTTTTGGGTTAAACATGACTATGAATAATAATTAAATTATGGTTTAATTAATTATTCCATGAGGAAAATTAAACAAAATGGGTTTGTTTAATATTTCCTTTTGGGGTTTCCTGTTTTGACCATAAACAACCTAATAAATGTGGTTTATTAAGTTATTTTACATAGTGAGAGCAATTTTACTTAGGGTAAAATTGGTCTTACATGGTGTACTTGGGTCCATCTAATGATAGTAGGTTAGATGACCAAAAAATGGTGTAACAGATTGCCCCCAGCGTGCGAGTGTTAGGAGCAAATCATATGACCGAAGTACGTTGTAAGAACTCAATCACCAGACATCAAAAGGGAAGTCGGAGAGAGAGATGTAAGGTAGACTAATGTGCTGAAGAACTAGACCCTGAGGAGACGAGACTTACAGGTGCAACAAGTCTCTTTTTATGAGAGGGTACCTGTGCTAAAGGCGGCGGGGGAGGCATACCTATGCTCGCCGAGACAAAGTACAAAAGAATAGTGTGTCCAGTAAACAAGGGACCGAACCATAAAGTACAGCCGGCATAATCATGAGCCAGATAAAAATACAATGAGGAATCCCACATACATGCTGTGCCTGGGATAACAGCTAGGACTGATACAATAATATCTTAGTACATGAGATACAAATACAACCCAAATGCCCCCTGTAAATGGGGAAGGGCTCACAAAATATGACTGATACATGCAAATCAAAGAGGCGCTGCAAGTGGCTAAGGCCAACATCATCAAATATCTAGAGCTGCATTGAAGGCTGCAAGGAGGAGGTCATCCGGGCATGTGGGGGGCTACCTGCAGGGCCACCCCCTCATGAGGGTTGAGACATCTCACACACACCCGGGAATCATCAAGAGCCGCTACTGTATCACTGAACCATCGAGTATACGGATCTCGATCATGCTGAAAGGAGCTGGAGTGGAGAAACAATCAAGTCAAAGGGAAATGAGAGATCCCTTTGCCTGATCCGAGGCACCGAACAAGAGTGGAAGCTGGGACCAAGGTACACTGCCCTCTAGACCTGGCTTCTGGAATGAATGAGCTGATGTCGACAGAAGGAGGTCTGCCATAGGTGAGGCAATGAGAGACCCTCAACTAAGGCACGATATAAAATAGTAGAGCGATGGACAGACTGACACTAATGATGATTGTGAAATGGAAAGGATTGAGTGGCGAATGGACGAATTCCCTTGTTAGAGCATAAAGGGCATGAATGACATGGTAGCGAATGACACAATATCATAAGGGATAGGGGACAGTGGGACTGAAGGTCATAATGTGCGACACAAGAGAGAGACTAAGCAATGAAGGATGGAGGGCTATAGCGGGGTACAAAGGGACTCGGGATAGACTCCATGAATGCGATGATGACTCAACTTAGTTAATAAACAGGAACAGCATGGTGGTCTGTGCCACATGGAAGAGCCCAATGGGGGACCATGAAAACATGAGTACAAGATGGTAACTCATGGCGAATCGTCACGATAAGACAAGTAAGGAGGCAAAATGGTGCCCCAAGTACAAGTGTCGTAAGTGAGGAAATTCGATTTTAAGGAGAGGTGAAGTGAACCTTCTGGGAAAAAATGTGTCCTGGTGAAGTGTCAAACACAAAAAACGAAAAAATATGCTGGCTATCTAAAAGAAAATAAAACATGCATTTCAGAAGGGAAATGCTAAGGGTAATATTTCTTAAGATAGAGCGCATTGGGAGGATTAGGAAGGGGGTTGCCTTCGAAATCCTCTAAGAGGTATGCCCCCTTACCGAGATCCTTACTGATGATGTAAGGGCCTAGCCATAATGAGTCAAACTTCCCATGACCAAGGACATCATGGGCCTGGTCATAGACTAGAACAAGGTCGTCTTCGTGAAAAGTGCAAGGCTGGACTTTTCGGTCATACTGGGCTTTGGTGCGTTTCTTGGCCGCTTCCATGGTTTTCAAGGCAACATGGCGGTCTTCGGAAGCGCACTCGAGCATGATAAGTTGTTGTTCTAGAGGTTGGGTGTCAGGGAGAAGTTCGACGGCCAGATGCAGGGAAGGGATTTCACACTCGATTGGTAAGACTGCCTCCTCTCCAAAAACGAGGTGGAAAGGAGTGAACCCGGTGGCGGTTTTAACAGAAGTCCGATAGGCCCATAAAGCAGGGAAGAGCATGAGGTGCGAGTTGGTTTTGTGCTTATTCACCGTCCGTTGAAGCATAGTCTTGAGAATTTTGTTGACTTCTTCAACTTGGCCATTACCTTGGGGGTAATAGGAGGAGGAATATTGGTGCTCAAAACCCAACAGTGAGGATAGCTCGCACCATATCTCATCTTCAAAATGTCTGCCATGGTCAGAGACCAGTTGTTTCGGAACTCCGAATCGAGCGATAACATGGTTAAAGAAAAATAGGACTGTGGTAGCTGCCATGTTGTTAAATGTAGGCATGGCCTCGGCCCATTTTGTGAAATAGTCGACCGCCACAATGATATATTTGTGGTTACCAGCGGATGGTGGGTGACACTCCATAAATTCGATGGCCCATTTACAGAAGGGACCAGTGGAGATGACCGGATGGAGGGGAGCTGGGGGAGCTCGTGCCTTAGGGGCGAAATGTTGGCAATTGGGACAGTGTTTGACTGCCTCAATGCAATCACTGAAGAGGGAAGGCCAAAAATACCCAACACGCATGAATTTCTGGGCAGTAGCAAGACTAGAGAGGTGGCCACCGCAAGCGCCGCTATGGCAGGCATTAAGGACCTGTTCAGCTTCAGCGTGTGTGATACAACGACGAAGGACAGTATCAACCCCGCGACGATAGAGGTCGTCGCCGATAAGGAGGTATCGGTGAGCTTGGTGTCGGATACGTCGGCGAGCCTCACGATCAAGGTGGACGGCAAATTTTTGGGTTCGCAAGTAAGTAAGAATATCGCCATACTACAGGTCGTCGGAAGTAATGGAAAATAAGTGTTCATCAGGAAAGTCATCATTAACTGGAGGGTCTTGCGATCCGGTAGGTAATTCAAAAATGAGCTCAGCGAGGGCTAAGCCTTTCTTACTCTTTGGTGTGAAAAATTTGAGGTCGAATTCCTGAAGAATAACGACCCAACGGGCGTACTTCCCAGTGAGGATACGACGACTCAATAGGAAAGCGAGGGGGTTGGAATTAGTCACAACCTTGGTGGAGCGCATGAGGATATAATGACGAAGTTTTTGGACTGAGAACACGATAGCCAGTGCTAATTTTTCTTTATATGAGTAGGAAACAGGGGGCCCTACAAGGTTCTTACTGACGTAGTAAATCACATGCTCGATACCATTGTCATCTTCCTGGATAAGGACTCTAGCGACCGAATAAGTGGAAGCAGAGATATACAGGATGAAGTCCCGATCAAAGTCAGGAGGGCGGATCAAGGGAGTGGATGTGAGAGCTTGCTTGAGGGCATCGAAAGACTCATGAGCATAGGAATCCCAAACGAATGGGATAGTAGATCGGAGGAGTCTAAGGAACCCATGTGTGGTGGTGGCATAGTCAGGGACGAACCGACGAAGAAAATTAGCTTTGCCTTGGAGACTTTGGAGCTGGCATAGGGTACACGGAATGGGAAGTTCAAGAATGGCTTGAACTCTCAAAGGGTCAAGAGTGATACCATCCTTAGACACGATGAAGCCTAAGAGACGGCCGGCAGGAACGCAGAAGACGCATTTCAACGGGTTAAGGCGGATATTATACTTGCGACACCGGAGAAAAATGGTATGCAGATCGTGTAGGTGCTGCGCCCAATGCTTAGAACGTGCAGTGAGGTCGTCTAAATAAGTAAGGATAATATGAGCTAAGTCATGGAAAAAATAAGACATGGCCCGTTGAAAAGTGGCGCCAGCGTTTTTGAGGCCGAAAGGCATGACCTAGTAAGCAAAAGTTCCCCACGGACTAATGAACGCGGCCTTGAGTTGATGAGCAGGACGGATAGAAATTTGGTTGTATCCGGAGAAACCATCCATAAAGGATAGAACCTCATGCCCTGCACACTCGTCAATGATTTGGTCAATGAACGGTGTGGGGAAGTTGTCTTTGGGACAAGCTTTGTTCAAGTCGCGAAAGTCTGTGCAGACACGGATGGTGCCTTGTTTCTTGAGAACGAGAACTGGGTTGGATACCCAAGTGGTGTATTCAATGGGGTAAATGAAACCAGCTTGCTTGAGCTTATCGATTTCGGCTTTGATAGCGTCACGTCTGGAAGGATGAATGGGTCTCAACTTTTGATGGACTGGTTTGGCATTAGGCCATGTGTCGATATGGTGTTCAACAATGGCGGGATCGAGTCCAGGAATTTCAGAATAGGCCCAGGTGAAAATATCGCGAAATTATTTGAAAAGCTTGGTGTAAGCTTCGATTTCTTCCGGGGTGCATTGGGCGCCCAAGGTGATATATTCTTCGATTCCTGGTTTGACTGAAATGTCAATTTTGATGGTAGGAGAGATATTGGCCATGTTTCCTTCTTCGAAAGCATCAGGTGCAGGGATGGGATTTTTGAACCAATCGAATGCATTGGGAATGAAGTCTTTGGTTTCCACAGCAAATTGGTCATGGGACTGCTGTGGGAGGAAGTATGCGCGATGGTGCATATCGTCCCATGGAAAGTCAGGGTTGGTCATGGCTTCCATAATGTCTTCATCGGACTGGAAGATGGGAAGACTGGAGGAAGAAAGGTCACCCGAGGAGGTAGTGATGTGTGACGGGTCATCAGGAGGAGAAGGGCTCAGATGTGCGATATCAACAGATCCAAGGTCGGCTGAGGAGCCGAGAGTATCTGCAGGTTGAAGGGCAGGTGAACTATCTCGCAAGGATGATGAAAGGTACAAAATGGTGGTTGACAGCTCTGTTGGCTCGATAGCGGGAGGAGGAATGTGAATGGGAGTAGGAAGATCCTCTGGTCCTATCGAAGTGGCCTTGAATCGGCGGTACATGTCCAAGGAGGAACGATACTCATCAAGGCGGGGACAGAGGTGGGTGTAATGGCCGTGGAAATCGCACAAAGCACAAGGGTGGTTTGTGCGCAAGGTTTTGAGTTTCGGGATAGAGTCCAGGATAGTGACGTAGACTTCGGGGATGTCAGAGTCGGGAAACGTCTCGTTGACCAGAATCTTGAGGTGCGGCAATTCAGGACACATATGGGTGGCGTGACCGACGATATCGCACAAAGCGCATTGGATAGCGGGCTTTGGCGGTCGCGGAGGGGTAGGGGTTGTCGGGGCAGCCTGGTCCTGATGGGTTGCCCCCTTACGAGCTTTGCCTTTCTTTCCGGGGGCTGGCACCACAGGGGTAGGGTCCTGTGGAGGTGCTGGGGGCCCGGAGGAAGTGAGGGGGACCGGTTGAACCGGTGTCAAAGCAAGGTAAGGTTTGGGGTGACCGGGAGGGGTAGCGGCTGGAGGGTCAATGTACCAGATGGGTATGCCGAGGGTCAGGTTAGGGAGAGAGAGGGTGGCCATGACGGGGACAGAAAATACTCTGGGAGGGGGAGCCAGGAAAGGTATCTGCCCAGCAGGGTAATGACCAGGAGGGACGGCTCCGAGATGGTTAAGGCCTGGGGGAACCGATCCAGGAGGATAAAGGGGTTCAGGGATACCAGCTGTAGGGGGAGGGCCAGAAGGAGGGGGTCCGGCTGGCTGAGAGGAATGGCTAGGAGCGGGTTGCGGAGGGCGAGGGGGAGGTTGCTGACTAGCCGAAGCAGGCCGCTTAAGGGCAGCCGGAGATGATTGCATCATGCAAACATTTGATAAGCTGGGATCAGTGATAGGAGGAGGGGGGGGATTAGGAAAATTTCCAAGCAGGGAGGAATCTTTGTAAACACCGGGGGAGACACTGGTCAAGGAATCGACGGTTTGCTTGTTGGCTACAGAAGAGATGGTCGTCTCAGGTGAGGTCTGAGATTTTGGCTCATGATATGTCAATTGGTCAATGGTGACTATCTTTCCATTATGGGGGAAAGACATCTTGCGGAAAACCGCAGATGGGACAGCAGACATAGCATAGGTGTAGCTTCGCCCCAATAGAATTTTGTAGTCTAGCGGGGCGTCGATGACTTCGACGTCAACGCAAACAGTCTTACCGGCAAGGGTGATAGGACAATTACGGAAGAGGCCAATGGGCTGGTGGGCATGGCCATCCCACGCTCGAAGGGTGATCGTGGAAGGGGCCAGCTCAGGGGATCTAAGTTGCTTCCAAACCGAAGCGGACATCACGCAGGTGGATTCCCCCTCATCAATTATACACCAGGAAACGTTGGCGTTCCATATTTTGACTGGGATTTGGAAGGCGACGGAAGGAGGAAGAGGAGGATGGTCCGATTGAGTGGCGTCGAAAACAATCATTTGGTCGTCAGCAGGATCTACAGCGCCCACGGCAGATAGTAGAGCCTTCTTTTGGGAAGGGCACGACTGGAGGAGTTCCAGTGTGGAAATGGCAGCAGGAGATTGCGCCAAATCATCTACTATACTATACGACTGAGCAGCTCGACCGGAAGCAGCGTTTCGACATAGGGGTCCCTTAGGAATCTTGGTATGAACCTCAACTTTGGGTTGAGGGATATGTAAGGGGCCACTGGATGTCGAAAGAGGCTCTGTAGAACCTGAAGAAGGAGGCTCGGGGGCAGACTGAGCAGGAAGCTTGGGGTACTGGCGAGACCGAGTTTGAAGGTGAAGGTCGATGGTCGGGGAAGGATCGGAGTGCATCATAAGGATCTGGTAATCAGAGGAACCAGAAAGGGAAGGGGGAGTGGCGACCTGGCTGTCAGGCGGTTGGGTAGCCACGAATCCTTGCTGAGGGAAAGGATCAGTAAACACAGTTGGTTGGGTGGTGGCCACATTAGGAGGGGCAGAGGGGAGGCGTGCTGTCCGCGCAATGTGGCTTGAGACTCCCACATCTGCCGCATCTGGGGTAAGAGGGGAAAATCGTGGGTGTAATGACCATAAACACTGCAACACGAACAAGGCTTATTTGTGCGAAGCAGCCTGTCCGGCTTGGGCTGAGTTCCCTGTTGCTGGTTAGCAGTGTTATGGTCAACACCTTGAGGATTGGGTCCACGAGTACCAGGGGCAGATTGGTTTGGATTGCCTCTCCACCTTCTTTGAGAAGAAGGGGGATTAGTCGCGCCCTGCTGTGCAAATACTTGCCCTGGAGGGGGCTGTAGGTGCTGTTGCGGGTTTGGAGGAGGCAAGGGAGATGGAAGCGCATATGCTGGAGAAGCTGGCGCACCAGGCTGCGGATAAAGGTAATGGTTAGGTTGGGCAACATTGAGGTAAGTAGGAGGTTGGGCAAAAGGAGGAGGCATGCCGTATCCTGGATACATGCTACCGGGAGGGGGAAGAGTGCTAGAGGTGCTGGCCCCTCCGGGAGGGAGACCGTAGCCCATAGGAGGTTGAGCATACGGATGGGAAAGGGCTCCAACGATACCGTCGGCGGAATGAGATGCCCCCGGGGCGTTAGCACCACCAGGCCTGGGGAGGTCAGGAAGGACGGTATAAACATAACCAGACTGGGCGTAGATCAGGTCATATTTCAAGGCTATTTGGAGGGCGGCTTCTTCGGTTTGAGGGAAATTGGAGGCGACATCTTTGCCGATAGGAGCTAGGAGAGAGCGAAGGAACCAGTCCATATAGATCTAATCTTCGAAGAGGGGAGCTCGACATAAGCTGCGTCTACGTCGCCATTCCTGAACATGGGTGGAAAGGCGGGTCGAAGATGTTTTCTTAAAGGAAGTCAAGAGCTCCGTACCGGTATCGTATCGGAGAGGGAGCTGGAAGTAAGATAAAAAGGCTTGGGAAATGGTCGCAAAGGTGGTATGGGAAGAGGTGGCTTGGTCGACATACCATTTAGAAGCTTCGGCGGTAAGCATGTGTTGGAACAAACGAAGATGGATGGAGTCATCGGTAATGGAATTGGAGGAACACCACATGTGGAAAGATCAGACATGATTGGTTGGATCTTCTCCAGCAAGGCCTTCGAACTTAGGGATGTCGGAGGGGAGCTTGGTTGGCATAGCAGGCCAACCAACATCGTGGCGGACAGGGTCATTGATCAACTGATTGAAATCGGGGAGGCTGAGGCCTGCAATGTACGGCAGCAAGGGTATGGCCGAGGTAGTTCCTGTGGCGGTTCCGCTAGTAGTGGTTCCGGCATTAGGGCCTGGAGCACCGCTAACGTTAGGCCCTGGACCAGACATATTGAAGGTGACAGGGGGAGAACCAGGAGGAGAGGGAGAACCCAATGAATCAGAAGAGGAGTCGGAGTGCAGACTCGGAGGAGGACTGGCTCGACGACGGCGGGACGGAGCAGGTCGATCAACCGGAAACTGAGGGTGAAGGCCAAGAAGTCTCTCGGAAAGGCGCCTTGGGGGCGCAATGATGACGGGAAGAAGGAAACCGACAAGGGAAAACAGGGACAGAATCAAGTGAGGTCAAGGGCAGAAAATGTGTAGTGACAATTGATTTTAGAGTCTTTGCCAGGCGGTGTTAACCAGGTGCTTCTTCACTTAGGGGCAGTGTGTGGCGTGCGTTAATTTTAATTTTTAAACCCTTTCCATTTTGAGAGCAAGAAAATGTGTGCTGTGTAACTGAAAATAAATCTGCAGAGAACAGTATATAATGCTGAAATAACAGAAAAATAACAGCTACTGTTGCATCGATTCAACCCAAGAAGGCGGGTCGCTCAAAAATAATGTAAAAAAGGGCAAAAATCTAGTCAAAACACACTTAAAAAGAGGCCAATAGATCTAGGGTCAAAAGGGACAGGGATCTAAAGGGTAAAGCTGCTGAAAAGAGGTGCAGATCACAGCCAAGAGACAGAGGCAAGGTGGCTAGAAAAAAGGGAAGAAATCAGCAAAAAGCGGAAGGGACAGGGAGGAGGTCCTAAAGAGAGGTCCAAACAAAACAACAAGAGGTGATTTGAAAGGAAGGAAGGCTGATTTAAAGGGATCTGAGGAAGAGGTTCTAGATCTGAAAAAAGAAAGGCTGAAACTCTGAAAAATAGACGGCTGAAACAGCTAAAAATCTTCTACAAAAAGTGGAGGGTACTAAAGCCCTAGGGGGCTAGGTTCCCACTTAGATGAGTAGAAACAGATTAGAACTTGGTCAAAGCGGGCTGAGACAGAGGCTGGAAAACCCTGATAGAAGCTTCAGCAAAACCCAAAAAAAGTGCAGAAAAACCACTGAAAAATTGGCAGGTCGCAGGTTCTGACCTTTTTTCAGTGCAGGTCGTAGAAAAGAGGCTGAAAAGTGTGACCTGGAGGTCCAGGTCGCAGGTTATGGGCCAAAAAGTGCGACCCCCCGTTCCGATTGTCTCGGCGGTAGATTTTCAGAAAAGTTGCCGTCTCAGTTGCGGCTGGTGTCGCTTACCTGCGCAATAGGGCCAGAAACACACGGAAGTTAGAAATTTTAATGTTTTAGGGTTTTATGTGAGAAAAACAACATAAAAATAGGGAAAATATTCAGCTGAAAAGAAACCCTAAGGTCTGAAGTAGCTGGATACGCAGGAATATGAAAAACGACAGCGGTCGTAATTTAAAACCCGTGTGGAGTCACCATTTGTTAGTATGAATCCTTTGTTGAAGTGTACGAAAAAGGACCACTTTAGCTACGCATAACTAATAGCCCTAACAACAAAAGTGGCTGCCAATATCTTCAGATCTACGGTTAGTTGAACAAAAAGAGCTGCAAAAACCAGATCTATGCATGGAAAGACATTAAGCAAAAAAAACAAGGGTTTGCTCCATATACCAATAGACAAGACAAGAAAAAAAATTTAAAGAATTTTTTATATTAATTGGGCACCTGGGAGGAAAACAAGAAGGCGTATCCAATTCTCCTCAGTGGGATGGGTTCTTGGAAGTCCTCAGCACTTCAGATCTAAGATTTCTCTCTCTTGTTGGTGCAGAAAACCCAATGCAAAGAATAGAACTCAATGGGAGCTCACACAGCAAATGACAGAAAAATGTGACCAAGTGTATAGATCTAGAGTGATCTAATAGGCAACAAAAGACGAAGAATGGTAGGAAAAACCCTCCTATTTATAACAAAATATTGGGTCATTCTAGATCTTGGTGCATGATTAAAATAATGTTAACCAAATCTAGATCCACCTTTTATGGAATATTTTATTATATTTGTTGGAGGGAAAAAATATTTGACTTGGGTCAAATTCCTTTATTTGTCAAAAATAAATAAATAAATTATTCATTTATCTTTTTAAGGAAGCGGTTAGAAGATAATCAAATAAATAATGATTTATTTTAATTATTTGTGGGTGATTTGGTCATATTTAACAAGCAATATTATCTAAATAAGATTAAATCATTATTCCTAGAAAATAATAAGATAAATAAAGGTTTATCTAATTAATTTCTTTGTTTTTGGGTTAAACATGACTAGGAATAATAATTAAATAATGGTTTAATTAATTATTCCATGAGGAAAATTAAACAAAATGGGTTTGTTTAATATTTCCTTTTGGGGTTTCCTGTTTTGACCATAAACAACCTAATAAATGTGGTTTATTAAGTTATTTTACATAGTGAAAGCAATTTTACTTAGGGTAAAATTGGTCTTACATGGTGTACTTGGGTCCATCTAATGATAATAGGTTAGATGACCAAAAAATGGTGTAACACCTTGATCACACATTTGACTTACACTTAACAAGTTATGCTTTAATCCATCCACAAACATGACTTCATTAGATTTCACCTTTTCTTTTAGAAAAACAGACCCTTTTTCTTTAATGATCGTAGGAGTATCATTTCCAAATGTAACATTCTTTTCCTTTTCTAGAGCACTGTATGCAAGAAGTTTGTCTTTATCACCTATCATGTGTCTTGAGCATCCACTATCAATGTACCATTTGTTTTCTTCATCTTCTGCAAATAACGATATGCCACAATTTTCAACCTGTAATTCCTTCTTTTTCCATACTTTGGAGCTTGAAGGAACATGTTCTTTTGGCTGAACTTTTCTCCTGCATTCAGATTCTTCATGGCCAAAGTTATTGCAATAAGCACATTCAACTTCATTTTGAAGAGGAGAAAAGTTGTTATAAGTGTTCTTCTTTGTTTCAATATCAATCCTCTTCATTCTTGCTTCTCTTGTCATGATGGTTTTATATGCAACACATTGAATATCTTTATGAGAAAAATTGTGACATGAGAAACATTGTCCATTGAAGAAGAAATTTATGCGATCATAAAATATTCTACTTGAATTTACCTGTTGATTGATATTTCTTTGAAAGATATTCCTGTTAGTGTTCTTTGAATTGAGATGATCATGCTTTACCTGTAAATATTCTTTATTCTCTTGCTGAGTGGCAGCATGTTGTAAACTAGCTGTAACTGCTTTTAGATAATTTGGTGCTGAAGGCTGAGAAGATTCTCTGATATATCCAAGACCTGTCTTTGTAAGCGGAGAACGTTGTACCTTGATAATCTCATCTAAGGTTTCAGATCCTTTAGAAAATATAGGATTCAGAGTCTTTACTTTCTCAAGTTCTTTTCTTAGACTTACTACTTCACATTCTAATTTCTGATTGTGTTTCTCTTTTTCTTCAAGCTAATTTTTCAGAGTTTCTATGATTATTTTACTCTCTTCTAGGCAAATTTTGAGTTGATTGTTTTCATCAAGAGAATCTTTGTCTTCTAGAGCATCCACAAAAGTATCCTTTTCTTCTTTAGCATCTTTTTCAAATGCCATTAGAAGTCTAAGATCTTGTTCACATTCTTCCTCACTATTAGATAATCCATCACTGTCTTCATGAGTATAGTAACTTTTTCTAGTGCTAAAGCGATTCTTATTCCTTCTTGTAACTTCCTTCCCCTTGTTATGTGTTTCTTTATGAGGACACTTAGCAGCATAATGACCAACTCTTCCAAAATCAAAGCATTTGAAAGGAAGCTTACCTCTGAACCGTCCTGTGCCACGTTGAAGTTTCTTTACAAAGTTTATCTCATCTTCTTCTGAGATATATCCTGATCCTTCTGGTTTTTTTACCTCCTTCCCTTTTGTAGAAGTTCTGAAGACTGCCTCTTTGACTTCAGATGGTCCTCCTCTTCTCATTTCATATGTAGTTAGTATGCCATGAGGTTGTACCACAGTAAGATTTTGGAGATCCTACTTTTCTTCAAGAGCTGAAACTTTTGACTCAAATTTTGTCGTTAGTGATCTTAAGACTTTCTCAACCAAAGTAGATTTGGTTATAGTTTCTCCCAGATTTCTTATACGATTTACAATATCATCAAGACGTAAGAATAAATTGGCAATGCTCTTCTCATTCTCCATTTTTAGATTCTCATATTTCATTCTGAGAGTTTGGAGTTTAGCACTTTTTACCTTTGCATCACCTTCATAACTTAGAATAATTTTGTCCCATATTTCCTTTGTTGTATTTAGCTGCATGACTTTGAAAAATTCTGATTCAGCTAGACTTCCCAATAGAGCATTGACCGCCTTTGCATTTGTTTCATAATTCTTTCTTTCCGTTGAATCTGTTGGTACTGCAGCTGGATATTGATATCCTTGTTCAACAATTTCCCATACATCTGCTCCTAGAGACTGAAGATAGGATCTCATCCTTGTTTTCCAGAAGATTAAATTATTTCCGTTGAAGAGCAGAGGCCTAATAGATGTTGTTCCATCTTGGTTACTCATCTTGCCTGATCTTCCTTCTAGCGGCTAAGCTTTCTCAGAAGGACCTGCTCTGATACCAATTGTTGATAAAAATACTGAGAGGGGAGAGGTGAATCAGTATTTAGGGCTGAAAAAAAATTATTTTCTTTCTCTTAAACCATATGTTACAACACAACATCCAACAATTATGTCCAGATATCTTATTATGTCGTTACTTAGAGCATTGCATTAGATAAGCATTAAGCATGAACCGAAATAACAGAACAAACCATCAAACAACACATATGAACACCAGGATTTTAAGGTGGAAACCCAATTCGGGAGAAAACCACCACTGCTGTAATCTCAATCTTCAATATTTATTATATAGAAAACTTCTTACAATATATGCTAGTGTAGACTTATACCAGCATGCAGACACCCACCTGCAGAAGGCTACAACCTTCTCTCGTTTACCAGCTGCCACTGGAAGGGAGCTTCAACCCCCTCTCTGAAGACTTCGTCCCTCAGCACCACTGCGGACCATGCTTCATCAATTTTCATACCAGATCCACTTGTTTCCATATGACATACCTTGCCGGTCACCAGATTTATGTATTTTCTGTATACTCACATCAGTTTTTCATATTTTCGTCTGTTATTCAAACCAGAAATTCATCATCGTCAGATTATATTCTTGGGTGCATTGTAGTGTCGGATTTTTCAGTTAAGAACAGAGCTCGCCCATATAGATATTCTTTTCGGAAATTTTTATTCGCCACCCTTACAATGCACACCCTCGTTCTCTATCTTTCTTCTCCTTATATAGTTTTTCCTTTATTAAAACCATGAGTAAAAACCATTCAATTGCTAATGGTATTCCTGGATGGGGTCAAAATATATAATCCAGTGGGGTCTCCATAACTCACACTGTTCTATTGATTTTGGTAATTTAAATAAATAATTTAATACTTTTGAACCTAACTTTAGGATTAAGGTTAACCTTTCGCATTTTAATGCATTTAAAAAATATAATAAACCTTTGACCCCGGGCCCACAAATACAGCAATAGCCAATCAAATCTGCACACGATACCATAAGTAAATTTCATGCAAGTCCAACGTCCGATCACCGTTAGATTAGCAAGCTTCCAGATCAACGGCGTATATGCATATCACTCGACCTCCGATGCCAAACATTAATGTGCGATGGTCCACCGTACCTGTGTTAATCTTCGCGCACCTTCAACAAATGATGATCGTTCGATGACCCCTTCCCAACTCAATGGCTCTCAATGATATCGCTGGGCGTCCTGGGTCGAACTATAACGCGCGATGGCGCACAGTGAAAAACAGTTTTCCGTGGGTCTCCTTGCCACGTGTCGAATGATTTATGGAGTCGCTCCTAACCTCTTGAATATCGATTGCCCATCGAGAGCAGTGCGATAAAAACCGAAAACCGCCGTTATTGTTCCTCTCGCAAGGTTCCGCTCAAGGTTCCACTCCCCCCGCTCGATTATTGTAAATTGACTTATTTGTATCACAATTCTTCATGAAGACTTTGGTTAGTTAAAGCGGTGAACTGATCGATTAACACTGCAGGGGCTTCATTACTATGAAATCGCTTGCGCTCTTCAACCAGATTCCCTTTTGTGACCTTAAATTCATTCTTGATTCGTGGTTCCGCCTCTTCATGCTCCATTCTGGTTCCACAAACACCAATGTACAGTTGCCATACCATGTTTCATTGTTCCAGATCATACACTAACCCTAAGAATCCGAACAGGCAATTTTTAACGTATCTCCTCTTTTATGCCTCGACTTCCTCTGTTCTTCTGATCATATGCTCCCCCTTTTCCTCTGTTCTTTTATGCCTTTGCCATCAATGACAATATTTCCAACATTTGAATGGTTAGTGATGCCTTTCTATTTGTGTAATGCTACAACAACTTTCATGCAGGTTTTGAATGATGTATTCCATCCATACATTTATAATTTTTTCATAATATACTTACATGATATCCTGATTTTCAGTTCCATTATGGAAGAGCATGTTAGGCATGTTAAACAAGTCTTAAAAGAGTTGCAAATGGAAAAATTGTACCTTAAACTATCCAAATGTGAGTTTGGAAAAACTTCATTGATTTATATTAGTTACATAGTAGGAGGTGGTCATTTGAAAATAGATCCAACTAAAATCAATTTGATTGTTAAGTGGTCGAGACCACAGAATGCGACTGACGTTAGGAGTTTTCTAGGTGCAGTTCAATATTGGAGAAAATTATTTTCTTATTTTTCTTTGATTGCATCACCGTTACATGCTCTAACAGGTTCTAAATTTTCCTATCAATGGGGAGGGAAACAAAAAAAATTGTTTGATACACTTAAGCAAAAAATTGTCACAACACCAATATTATCTTTACAAGATCTTCAACAGCCATTCAAAATTGAAACAGATGCTAGTGGTTATGTAATGGGTGCAGTCTTACTTCAAAAAGGCAAACCTATTTGTTTTCATTCAGAAACTTTTTGTAAGGCAGTTGAAAATTATCCAACATATGATAAAGAACTGTTTTCTTTGGTTGAAAGTGTTAAGAAATGGAAACACCACTTAATGGGTAAGGAAACAGTGATTCATACAGATCGTCAACTGCTTTAGTACCTTCAGTCTCAGACTAAGTTGTAACAATCTCGCCATTACAGATGGATGGGATTTATACAACAATTTCACTTAGTAATTAAGTACAAGAAAGGTGTAACAAACAAAGTAGCTGATATGTTGTATAGACCATCTTTGAATGCTTCAGTAGTGTTCCAGAATAGTTCTTTAAAACTTGAAATTTATTTAGAAAAATATAGTATAGATGTGGATTTCAAATATATTTATGAATCACTAACTCATGGTACTTAGGTGGAAGAAGTCAATTTTCATGTTCATGACAGATTTTAATATCATCTGGGTAAGTTTTGCATACCACAGATAGAAAAGGCGCATGTTATTTGGGAAGCACATTCTAGTCAAATTTCAGAACATATTGGCGCAAGTAAGACAATGGCACAAATTCAAAGGTATTGCTACTAGCCTCGCATGTATGAAACAATTGTTAAGTAAATTGAAGGATGTGTTATGTTTTCGACAAGAAAACCAAGCAATCGAAAGATTTACTTGTATATGACACTTCCAGTGCCTTCGAAACCATGGGACATAATTTCCATTGAATTTTTTGGAGGACTTCCTATGTCTAGGAGAGGGCATGGTTACATGTATGTCATGGTTGATCGTTTCAGCAAGATGTGCATTCTTGTTCCATGCAAAAATTAAGTGATTTTTTAACATACTGCACATATGTTCTTTCAACAACTATGGGTTCATTTTGGGTTACCTACTTCAATCATTTATGATCGAGATACTCGCTTTGTAGGAGATTTTTTGTCCACTTTGTGGGGACTCGTGGACACAAAGCTGAAGAAGAGCACAACTTTTCCTCCACAAACCAACAGACAGAAAAAAGTGGTGAACAAGACAGTGATACATATTCTCCGAGGTTACTGCAGAAAACATCTTATGTTGTGGGATGAATCTTTACCTTATGTGAAACATGCTTACAATCGAGATTTACATTCTTCAGCTAAGAGATTTCCATTTGAAACATATTTTGGGTATCTACGAAATTCACCAATGGACTTCATGTTTGGTGAAGAAGATAAAATGGATGGAAATTCAAATACAAATAAAGCAGTTAATTTCATTCAATGGATAAAATAGATACATGAAGCAGTGCAAGATTAGTTAGAGAAGAGTCATGCCAAGTACAAAATTCACCATGAAAAGCATCGACTGGATCATGATTTTTAGGTTGGTGATCAAGTATGATTGTATATCAGTAAGACAGGTTGAAAGGTGAAGGTAAGAAACTGAAACCCATCAGGTATGATCCTTTCAAGATTGTTTAA
The DNA here is from genome assembly GCA_034641835.2 of Pinus albicaulis. Lineage (NCBI taxonomy): Eukaryota > Viridiplantae > Streptophyta > Pinopsida > Pinales > Pinaceae > Pinus > Pinus albicaulis. Next base: position 1,222,028,662 of record CM076570.1, on the reverse strand, counting down.
AATATTGGAAATAATGCATTCCAGTTATATTTACCTCCTTACATGCGTATTTATTCAGTTGTAAATGTAGAAAATATGAAGTTGTATGAACCCTCGATGATCATTGATTTAGAGGAACATACACAGATTCCTACCGTTGATGATTTGGCACCTAAGTGTATGAATTATTTGTAGGAAGATACCATCTTGGATAGGAAGGTTCGCAATTCAAGGCATGGAGATGTTGAATATCTTCAGGTGGGACTCAAGGGCATAAATCCTAGCAAGGCAAGGTGGATGGAGATCGGAAGAGTGAGGGAGTTGTACCCTCACCTGATGTCTGCTTAAATAAAAAAAATTCTGGTCCAAAATCTTTCAATTGGAGAGGATTGATCCAGGAGGATCTTGGATCAGTTCAGATTGACAGGGAATTCTAGATCGTTTTTAGTTTCTTTAGTGTTCTGGATGAAAAAGGGAGTCCTCAATTGGTTAGAATTTGGAGTATGGTACAAGTGTTTTCATGGTGTGACCTTTTCATGGTAAATGTGGTATAAACCTATGATTCATAAGCTAAGGTCATGGTGTAATTTGATAAGACCTAAGTCCTAACTATGGTGAAAAACCTAAGTCCTAAACCCTAGCACAATGACATGTAACAATGATATGGTCAAAAGCTATAGTAATAGGTTTATAAACTATGTTATAAGTTTCAAACCAAAGTTTAAAACTTATGTTACAAAACCTTTTCGGAACTATGGTAATAAACCATATTACAAACCATATTGCATATCAGCTAAACCGTAGTGGAGAAGACCGTCAGGTAGACAACATGTGAATGTAGTCGAAATGTTACCACATAATTTTTGGAGCTGACTGCAACCGTCAGGCGGAGTTGACCACAGAAAGTTGTCATGTGTTGGATTCATCGCATCATTTGCAGAACCGCGAGAGATGACCACCAAGGTGGAAAAAACCCACTTGACTGCAGCCCTGTCACATGCAGTCGGTTCAACTACTCTGCCGTTAGCACACTGTCAGGGTCTATTTTTATACTATGGTATGTTTTTGGTTTTTGAAATTATATGCACTTTTTAATATTTAACCACCATGTTACAAAACTCCTAAGGTGTTACACTTTTATTGCACCAAGAGCTAATTACACCTAATTCACTCAACTACATGCCATTTTTGGCCCAATTTCAACCTGAACTTGTAACTACAAGTTACACCTATTGCTCATGATGAAGAATAGGAGTGATTTTGAAGGCTTGTAATCAGATTTCTATAAGAGAGAGGCATTTTTTCTTTCAGGTGTATCTTGGTCACCCAGAGGTGGAATTTGGCACCAAGATAGGCGTGGAAAAGCTAGGAGGGAGAGCTTTATGTTGACAGTGACAATAGGTGCCTGTGATCATGTTCAGTATGGTGAATTTCTGTGTAAATACTTCCTTGGATCAATCCTTAATAAAATAGACGCCCATCCTGAAAGCGGACCTAGAGACGTAGTCCACCAAGGATGAACTTTGTAATCAATGTTTTTTTGTCTTCTATCTCATTTTTTTGCTGCAAAATCATGTTTAATTATGCTTCTTAAATTCTGGATTAAGTCGTAAAATCAATTTATTTCCTTCATTCTTCCACACTAAGCAAACAAGTTAATGATCAATTCACTACTGGCAAATATTTAGTTCTACTTCAGTATTATTTTATATCATAATCTTCGATGAAAAAAATGTATATCTACAATTCCACAATGTCTTGTTTGAAGCAGCAAAATCCTTGCATGAGGAATATGAGGGTCAAAATTTATAGAAATTATTAGGTTGAGAGAGTCTTCAACAACTGAAAGTTATAGGTACTTTAGTAGCTCAAAAAAATATTAATTATTGATTATTCAATGACCACAACCAATGATGATTTCCATGCCACAACCCCATGGGCTTTTAGCCCACTAATTAGGGTTAATAACCTCAAACACGAATATTTCTCAAACCGTGAATAATTATGTGGCATGCCATATATCAACAGAAACATATGGATGAGTAGAATCCATAAAAAAGATACTTGACTTAGAATAGAGTAAATTTTCAAGTCAAAATTCCCATGTAAGATCGAGGTAGCCCCTGGTGCTGTTTGGGTTGACATCAAGGACAACCATTGATCAAAAATATCTCCCTTTGACAAAATCTGGTCCACATCCTTTGACAAATCTTCTAAAATTAACTTGCAACCTATTACCATTGGGATAAGGATAGTCTTGCATTATTCCATCTTCAATTTCTTGAGCATTTACTTGATGTACTTGGTTTGATATATAAATATTCCTTTATCCTATTGAGATATCTAAAGCCCTAAAAAGTATGTCTTCTCAACAAGTAGAGACATTTCAAACTCACTTTGTATCTTTGTGGAACATTTTTTACTTAATATGTCATCATTGCTTCCAAATATTATATTGTCCACATATACCTCAATAATTGTTAGGTTATTTTGATCCACTTTCACATAGAGATAGTTTTTGGCACTTCCATTCTTGAATCCTTGTGGATGTAGATATCCATCGAGATGAGCATACTAAGCTCTAGGAGCTTTCTTGAGACCATATAGTGCCTTATTTAATCTGCATACATAGTCTTCCTTTTCGGAGAGCAAAAAAACTTCAGCCTGTTCAATGTAAACTTATTCTTCCAATTCACCATTTAGAATGGCTGGCTTGACATCCATTTGGTAGACATTGATTTTTCTCAATTATGCATAAGCAAGAAATATTTCCATATCTTCCATTTTGGAAACAGGAGAAAATGTTTCTTCAAAGTCAATTCCTTCAACTTGTGCATATCCTTTGCAGATTAATCTTTCCTTATTCCTGTTAACTTGTCCATCCTCATTTAATTTGTTTCTGAAGACCCATACCTAGTGTTCATCTTGAATAGATTCCTCAAAAGGTATGGCTCAAAAGTTGCTAAAAAAAAAGGTGGGCTTGTTGAAGCTGTCGACTTCTTCTGGTTCCAATTCCTTCATTTATTTTGTCGAAGATTTGATTTGACGGATGATTCCTTTGACACCATTCTTTTAAAGCTTTTTGAGAATTTTCTTGTACATCATGCTGATCATTTCTTGTTTCATCTTGGTTGATTATTGTTGATCCATATTTATGTAGGAATGCAACTGAATACGCATGTAACCATAAGTACAAATATGCAGTGGAAATAACACTTCATTTCTTCATTTCATTAATATCAAAGAACTGAAATTTGCTTATAGACAAAATATAAATAAACTAGCTAGGGCGCTGGTAGCTTATCACTGAGAAGGGATGTGGAATCTACAGGCATCTGAACTGAGTTACAATGAATCTCGAGGGCCTATTTATTATTTAGAAATAGTGGAAAACCATAAACATCCAAAACCCTAACCCTAGGAGATGAAGCGCCAAAACTATGGGCCCCGTTTGGGTAAATTGGTGTTTCAACTTCCCGGGGACGTAACTTTAGCATACGATCTCTGTTTGATGTGCTCAATAGCTCATTAGAAATATGTATCCGAGGAGTACAAATTTTGGTGCAAGAAATTTATGCTTGATCGCTCTTGTTTTTCCCAAAAAAACGTCGTTTAGGGCCTCAAAATGGCTTCAGAAGTTCAGGACTCGAAAAACTGTCAAAAATAGTAAGTTGTGCCAAAACTAAAAAACTGAAAGGGAAAATGGTGGGCCGCAAGTGGAATATGTGGGTGGCCACCAATATCCACCTAGATCAATTTTTTCCTTATTTGATTGGTATTGTTATGGAGATTCTTCTTCATCCTTCACAGATTCTCCCTTATATCCCTTAGATTCACTTGAAGGGACAATCTCATCGTCATCCTTTTTAACATAATCTTCTTCAAAAGTAACATTTATGCTTTCCACTATTTGTTTTCACCTCATATTGTAGCATCTATAAGCCTTCCTTTTGTGTGAATAACCAACAAAAATACCTTCATCGACACGAGAATCGAACTTTCTCAATTTTTTATCTTCACATTTGATGTAGCATTTGCTTCCAAATATTTTGAAGTATTTGATGTTAGCCTGTCTTCCTTTCCATAGTTCATATGGAGCCATGTTACAATTGTTCCTTAGCAAACCTCTATTTATAATGAATAAATTTGTATTGATTTCTTGAATCCATAAGTTATCATCTAATTTTGAGGCATTAAACATTGTTATAGCCATTTCCTATATGGTTCAATTTTTTTCTTTCAGAAACTCCATTTTGTTGTGGTGTTCTCATTATTGAGAATTTCCTTTCTATTCCATTTTCGTCACAGTACCACTGAAATACCTTGGAAGTGAATTCTCTGCCATTATCTGATCTCAGAAATTTGATCTTCAAATCAGTTTCATTTTCGACCAATTCCTTGTATATTCTAAAACACTCTAATGCCTCATTATTTTTCTTTAAGAAGCTAACAATTTTTATTCTACTGTAATCATCTATAATCGGCATAAAATATAATTATTTGTCTAAACATTTTTTTCTCATAGGACCACATATATCAGTATATACTAATTCCAATGGATATGATGCAACGTGTTCTTTTGTCTTGAACTCAAATTTTTTCCGCTTGCTGTGCCAACAAGATTCACATATCGTATTGGTAGGATTTGAAATTTTAGGCATTTCTCTTACTAGTTCCTTCTTGCTTATCCTGACCAAATTGTCGAAATTTATATGTCCCATTCATTTGTGCCACAACAAAACTTTGTCTTCTTTCGCCAAAAATTACCGTTTAGGTGTCTCATCTAAAATATATATGTCATTTGGAGCTCTACTTGCTGTAGCCATAATTTTACCAAACTTGCATTTCCTAATTTCACATTTGTTAGAGTTAAATAGCATCATGTGTCCTTGATTGCACATCTATCCATCACACAGCAGATTGTGATTCATATTTTCAACCAACAACAAATCCTTCGCTAATGGATTCTTGCTTCCAAGTGTGATTGTACCTTCTCCTATGACGTTTGAAGACCCATCATTTCCAAAAGACATTGTTCCATCCTTCTTTTCCTTCAAGGATATGAACCTATTCCTATATCCATTCATATGAGTTGAGAAACCACTATCAATATACAAAATGTTTCTGTTGCTTTGAGCCTTGAGAGCGATAGGACATTTTTCAGTCTTCTTTTTCCATATTTCTTCATTCTGATTTTGCGATAATTCCTTTGAATAACTTCCAAGTATGTAGTCTTTAGCCAAGTGTCCAAATTTTTTACATTTATAACATTTGACATCATCTCTCAAATGATCAAATCTGTAAATATTCTACTGATTTAGAGAATATCTATTTCTAAAAGACCTCCAGAAACTGTATTTATTCCAAACATATGTGCGACATCCTATAGCTCTATGTCCAAACCTTCCACATCAATAAAAATGACCATAGATGATAGGTTGATACCTGGGAGGAAATATTCTTCGAGGAATTATCTTCCATGGTTCTTCCTGTGAGTCCTAACCTCTTGAGTTAGCTAGGAGGTCTACCTGCTTGTTAGGTTTTTCATATCCATCTTCTTTTGTTGTCATAGAAGGACTTGGCTCCTTTTCCTATTTTTCGTTGTAACCAAGACTGGTATTGTCACTATTTTATCGTTGATTGATGATGATTTCTTCAAATTCCTTTGAGCTGTTAGTGTAGTTTTGAAGATTTTTTCCATTTTTTACTTGCTTTCATAGAGAAACTATTTCATCTTCCAATTCTTCTCTTTCCTTGTTTCTTTCCTTTAATTATGCCCTGAGAAATTCTTCAACACATTTGTATTCTTCAACCTTGATTTTAAGGTTTAGCACCTGTTCCATTTATGTCTTTAATTCATCTTCAATATTTTTGACGTGCTTCTTCTTGGCCTTGAGCTCTTTGATAACCTTGATCATTTCGTTTTGAAATTCAACCTCAATCATCTCTTCTTCTTCATCAGATGCCTCCTGCTTATTGTTCTTGGCCATAAACAATATTTATCTATTGATTCTTCTTCGTTATCAGTGTCTTCATCAGATGAGGAGCTATTTTCTTTGGAGAAGAAGCTCTTCTTAAACCATTTCTTCTTGCGTTTCTTATTGAAATTCCTTGGACCTTTCTTTCCTTTCATAACAGCCTCATTTTTGTGAGGACAACCTTGGATGAAAAATTCCCAACCTCACCACAATCAAAACATATCAATGGAAGCTTACCTTTGAATTTCCTCGTACCCATTCTCATTTTTTGTGTGAAGTAGGAAATTTTTTTATCTGAAAATCCCTCTTCATATTTTTCCTTTTCTTCTTCCTTACAGCTGCAAGTTTTTGCTTTCGAAGTATGCTTGTCCTTACTAGTCTTATTGGATGTGGTGGATGTTGTTTAGAGGTGATATGTGTTGTCCTCTTCTTCAATCCTCATTTCATATACCGTAAGGACTCCATGCAATTAATCTTTGCTGAGATTGGTTATATTCGAACTATATTCCAAGACAGATAGCTTTGAGTTGAATCTTGTCAGTAGGGTTCTACGGATCTTTCAGAAAACAATTTTTGTGTTGACAAGTTCTCCTAAACCTTCCAATGAATTTGTTGTTTCATAAACATGCTGAAAGTATGAAACAATATTTTCATCTTCCTTAATTTTGAGTAGCTCAAAATTTTCCTCGTAAATTTGACGCTTTTCTTCTTTCACGTTTGAGTCACTTTCATATATATTCTCAAGCTTGCCGCATACTTCTTTAGTAGTTTTTCAACTCAGTACCTTAAGATAGACAGATTTGATTATCCCACTGACGCTGAGATCTTTAGCATTTCCATCAGATATCATATTTTTCTTACCTTGTTCATCTTGGGTCGTTGTAAATCCTTTTTCAACAATTTCCCATACTTCGTATCCTTGCACCAACAAATGAACCGGCATTCTTCCACTCCAAAGCGAATATTTATTTCCATTGAATAAAGGAACTATATTCTTAGTATACTCCATGATCGCCTTGCAGTTTTTAAACTTATATTGAAGGAACCAAGCTATTATACCAATTATTGGAAATACTGAGAGGGGGGGTGAATCAGTGTTCCTTAGAAATTAGCACTTTTAAATATTTTCATAGCATTAGTTAATATTAAATTTTTCTTAATGTTTATCTAGTAACAATATTAAATAATATAACATAATAGGCACATGAATTTTAGGTGGAAAACCCCCTCCAGGTCAAAAACTACTATATACTTTTCTAATAAATTCTTTAATCTTCATCCCAAACTAAAATGACAGTTACAACTTCCTAGAATTATAGAAAATAATTCTTCTCCTGCTCCCACTGGAAGTGTTAGTCATCAGTAATTTTTACCTGTTTAGATGACTAAATCCTTTGTCCTTGATTTCTAGAAACAAAATTCAACAATCTTCTGATTTCTAGAAATCTCGCTACCTTCATCACCCTTAAGATTAAATTTTTCACTATCCTACTATTCTGTCAGTGCATGCCCATCCTATCACTCTTCGAAGACCAAATCATGGATTGATGTCCCTCACTCTCACTATGTGTGCCACTTCTGCCTTTACACTCAGTTTTTGTTTGCCTAAGCCCTCTGTTTTCACACCTTGGCTCGCCAAGTAACCCAAACTTTTTCCCTCTACTCACCAAATGCCTCAAGAAAATGGTGATTTTAAACTCCCTTTCTCAAGATCTTTAGATAAATCAAAGTTTTTAATTGTCTAGGATGGCAATGCATAAAATTGTGTCAAAACCCTATCTTGACCTCCAAACCCTGATTCAAGATTTTCAGTCAAAGACCTATTCCAAAGGACATCCCAATAAGTCATGTAGGGTCTCCTAGGTTATGCATTGTCATGGTTCTAAATTCACTATTTTCACAGGTGTTCAAAGGTGAAATCAAGTGAAAACAAGGGTGAAATTATCATTGTCCAAAGACATCAAAGGCCTCCAAAGGTATCTCCTTGATCAAGCATTAAGTCTGCATAAAGACAGTTTACCTATGATAAAGTATTTTTGAAGGAATGCTCTATAATAGTTAATAGCAGAACAGATGCAAAGTAAGAGGCCTAAACTCATAAATGAAATTACACAACAAAATATATACAACTGGCCTAAAAGTTCACAAAGAGGATCACAATCTCATGAAAAATCGTTGGTAAAAATGTTGCCCATCAAAGATCCCATGCATCAGATCCTGAAGATAGTGACACATGAGCACAACTATGCACAAATCAAAGATTCAATAAACAATAAGCTAGAGTTAAAGCCTCCTTGGTGACTACAGGTAGATATTAGAAGATGATATCAGGGTATAATTTGTAGGGTTTGTTAAAGACAACATTATTTCACTGCAAACAAAGGGTCATAAAACTCCATCAAAGGGCCAAAAGGTTTTCAGAGGAATTTTGAAAGCAGCCCTCTAAAGTTGAAAAAAGATGGAAAAGGGTATCAGTATGAAGGACACAAAACTCTCAAAAAAGGTCAAAATCCATCAAGTAGTCAAGCAGAGAGGCATAGGTTCAACATGTAGAAGTGGAGAAACCAAGCAAAATCGCCAGTTTGCCAAGGGTTTTTGGAAAAGTGTCGAACTCCAAAAGAGATGAGAGGATCAAAAAGCACTGCTTTTTATGACACTACCTACAAAAGGAAAAAGGGCACATTAGCAAGGGATAGAACCAAAAAATAACCTTAGTAAAGTGAGATTTATATTTAATATTTTCAAAAAAAGGGTATAAAAACAACCCAAGAAACATCTCCCAATCACCACTTGATTATTTGCAAAGGAACTGAGGGTTTTCAAGTTTTTCAAAAATCCTAACAGAGTCTTCGGGCAGAATTTCCGGGCACTGCACTCCAGAGAGATTGTGTTGTGCTCCTGTGCAAGACTGCCCATACAATTCCCCGAAGGGCACTGCGTTCCTGTGCAGAGGCACTGTGCGCGTATAGAAGAGTCACTGTGCAGACTCTGCCTGGCCGTCATCGTGCAGCCTCCGCCCTAGGCTCGACACCCTTGCTGCGTGCCCAACCGTGCAGCCTTTGCTCGGGCTCGACACCCTTGCTGCACGCCCAACCGTGCAACCTCTGCCCAGGCCCAACACCCTTGTTGTGTGCCCAACCATGTAGACTCCACCTGAAAACCTACCAAAATTCGTGCAAAGGCAGTGTGTTGCACTCCTGCCAACTTTGTGCAGAAGGCACCTAGAGGTTCCCGCGCTACACTCCTGCACGTTCAGGGCTGCCCAGAAGACACAACACTAAGTAAAATATGCTTATTATCTATAGGTAAAATAGATCAAGGTTTGTTTTCAAAGACAAGGATAAAGGAAAAAATTTCTGGAGAAGAAAATGTTGAGAGTGGTGAAACAAACCAAAGGCCTAAAGAGCAGCAGAGGAAGGGTGGAAAGCCAAATAGGTTTGAGCCTATAAGCACTGAAGAACTCATTGCCTCTCCTACTATATTTTCCTATTTTCAAGAAGTAGGATGCTATGAGTTCTGTGAGAAATTACAGAGGATCCAGAGCCATCCCCAATTAACCAAGCTTTTTTCCCTAAACCTCCATAACTACCAAGTACACCTAGGTGTAGTAAAGTTTGAGCTGACCACCAATGCCATCTCTATGGCCACTGGAATACCTTGCATGGGAGAAAGGTGGTTCAAACAAGTGTATCTGGCCCTTAGCCATTATTCCCCATTCTTAAAACCAAGTTGCCAAGCTGACTGCAAAAACATGTTCTCCTTTTCTCATTTGTTGGACATATATGCTCCCCTAATGAAGATCATTATGAAATACTTCACCTGTGAGGGTAGGTTCTCCAGATTCTATGCCTACCACATAAGACTACTCATGCATTTTACCAAAACCAAGCTACTACATCTGCCCTACTACCTTTGTAAAAGTATTGAGAAAATGTCTTCCATTATGCAAAAGAGGCCTCCATCCAAACAAATATCAAGCCTTTTTCAAGTCTATCAACTACCACCATGATGACACTCTTTCCTTCGGACTTAGGTAAATGTGTGATAAAATCCATTGACATATCCTCCCAACGTTGACTTGGAATGGATAAAGGTTGTAGAAGACCCAAGGTCTTAATTGTCTCAAATTTATTTTGCTAGCAAACCAAACATTCTGCCACAAAATTTTGAATATCAGATTTAAGGCCATCCCAAAAAAATTATTTCTTCACCCTGTGGTAAGTTTTTAAAAATCCTAAGTGTCCTCCTAAAGGAGAAGTGTGCAATTCCAGAAGAATCTTTTGTTTTAGTTGGGAATTCTTACAAAGATATAGGCGATATTTGTACCATAAGGAATCATTTTTCCAACTAAATGTATCAGATGTACTAGGATCTTGCTGCAACTTTTGAATGAGTGTCCATACATCTTTTTCCTTCTTCCATTCATCTCTTGCTTCGGTTATCAAATCTGGTTGGATAATAGAAATGGCACAAAGCAATGCTTCCACCTCTTCATTCTTTCTTGAAAGTGCATCTGCAACAACATTAAGCTTTCCCTTTTTGTAGATTATTTCAAAGTCATAACCCAACATCTTTGTGACCCATTTTTGCTGCTCTTCTGAAGATAGTCTTTGTTCCAAAAAGTGTTTAAGACTATCATGATCAGTTTTTACCTTGAAGTGTTTTCCCATTAGGTAAGTTCGCCATTTCTTTAGTGCATGCAGTATTGCTAACATTTCCTTCTCATAAATAGGTTTCTGTAAATACTTTCCTTTGATTGGACGACTTTCAAAAGCAATGGGTCTTCCTTCCTGCATTAAAACTGCACCAATTCCATTTCCTGAGGCATCACATTCCACAATAAAGGATTTTGTGAAGTCTAGCGTATCTAAGACCGGTGCTAGGCACATTGCCTCTTTAAGATGTTCAAAGGCCTTAGTTGCTTCAGGAGTCCATGAAAATGCATCTTTCTTCAATAATGTTGTTAGAGGTGCTTCTATTCTCTCATAATTCTTAACAAACTTGCGATAATACCTTGTTAACCCGAGAAATCCTCGCAACTTCTTTATGGTTGTGGGGACTTTCCATTCCTTAATGGCTTTAATTTTGTTAGGGTCTACCTTAACACCCTCGTGAGTTACAATATGACCCAGATATTCCACCTCTTGTACTCCAAAGAAACATTTGGATTTTTTTGCATACAATTTTTTCTCCTGCAATAGTTTGAGCACCCTGTCAACATGTTGAACATGATCCTTCCAAGACCTGCTATAGATTATTATATCATCAAAAAATACTAGCATAAATTTTCTGAGGAAGGGTTTGAAAATGGAATTCATCAACCCTTTAAATGTAGAAGGTGCATTGGTAAGGCCAAAAGGCATTACCAAAAATTCATAATAACCCTCATGAGTTCAAAATGTTGTTTTCGGAATATCTTCAGTCTTCATTCTAATTTGATGATACCCTGAACGAAGATCCAATTTGGTAAAATAAATTTCTCTATGTAATTCATCAATCACAGGAATGGGAAATTTATCTTTAATGGTGAGCTTATTGAGCTCCCTATAATCCGGACACATGCGCCATGATCCATCCTTCTTGTGTATCAATACTACAGGAGCAGAGAAAGAACTTTGACTAGGTTGAATTATACCGGCCTTTAACATTTCTGCAATCATACGTTCAATTTCGGTCTTTTGGACATAAGGATATCTATAAGGCCTGATGTTTGGAGAAACACTTCCTAAAATCAAATGAATAGCATGATCATGATCACGAATAGGTGGGAGTCCTTTTGGAGTTTCAAAAACCTTGGAATGATTGTCCAAGACTTTTTGGAGATCTGCAAAAATAGATGATTTTGATGTTGGAACTTCTAGTGAGAATAATTGTGCAATTATGCCTCATGGATCTTTCTTTAGAAGATTTTTCATGACATTAGAGCTTATTATCTTTCCTGGCTTCCCTGCAATACCCCATAATTCGACTTCCTTTCCTTCTGAAAAAAAATTTCAAGAAAAGTTCTTGAAAATTAAAAGTTACTGTCCCCAAAGATTGTAACCATTGTACTCCTAGTATAACATCAGCACCTCCCATAGGAATGGAAAGCATTGGAATATTCAATACATATTCCCCCATGGTTAGCTTGATATTATGGAAATTTCCAGAGCAATTTATAGTTCCTCCATTTGCAACCATCACTTGACATTCTGGTGCTGGGTATAGGAAACAATTCAATTCCTTAGCTACCTTACAATGAATAAAATTATGGGTACTACCTGAATCAATCAACACTATTACCTTTTTCCTCTTGATATGTCCTTCTATCTTGAGAGTTTGAGGAGTGGTAATTCCTGCCAATGCATTACACAATATGGTCGGACTCATTTATTCCTCTTCTTGGGTTGGTTCCTGGTGTATATCCTCTTCTTGTTCATTTTCTTCTTCCTCTTCACAATCTATGTAAAATATTTTTTTCTCAACACACTTATGACCTTTAGTGTATTTTCTATCACAATTGTAGCAAAGCCCTTTTGCTCTTTTTTCTTCCAATTGTTGTGGTGTCAACCTTGTAGGTTGTGGAAATCTAGGAGTAGCAACACTTCCATCTTTATAGAAGTGAGTGGTAGGCTTCCTTGTAGCCATAATTTTACATTCAATTTTTCTTGCCAACCTGAATGCCTTCTCCAATGAATCAGGTTCCAAAACGCGAACTTCATGTTGGATGTTATCCTTTAAAGTGCCTATGAAGAGATCAATCCTTTGTTCCTCTGGAATATCAGTTACCCTTATATTCAATTTTTGGAAGTCCTCAATGTGCTACCCCACTAAACCCTTTTGTTTGAGATTTATCAATTGGCTAAAGGTGTTGCTCTTTGTATCCTCATAATGTGCTATCATTTCCTCCGTAAAAATTGACCAAGTGACAATTTTTTTACGGGAGCAAAGCCATCGATACCATACAAATGTATTTTGTTCTAAATGTAAAGTTGCAATGCGTACTTTTTGTGTGTTTTGCACATTATGGAGATCAAAATATTGCTCCATCTGTAGTATCCATGTTATAGGATCCTTTCCATCAAAATTCCTCATATCCATTTTTGGAATATGGTGGTTCTTCCCGCCAACATTAGATTTTATGAAATCACAATTAACATTTATTTTGCTCTCATCATGAGTTTCCTCTACTGTCTTTTCACCATTAGGAAACATTTCGTGTATCAACTTTGTCAAACCTTCCATGTCTACTTTTAGATCATTCTTCATGTTTTCCATTTTCTCATCGATCTTAGCTTCCATGCCATATATCTTAGATTCCATTCCATTCTTCAAACCATCCATCTTAGATTCCACGTCTTTCTTCAAACCATCCATCTTAGTTTCCACGCCTTTCTTCAAAAATTCGATGTCATTTTTTGTTTCTCTTTGCAAGAGAGAAATTTGTTGCACTTGCTCTTGTAATTTTGATATGTCATGCTGCCATTCTTCGTCTTCATGAGTCATAGTAGAGCTTTCTAAAGGCTTAATGGGTGTTGAATTCTTTTTAGGGGCAATTTTAGAATCCAATATTGATATCTATTCTACAATATGCCCTTGGAATCAATTCAACTTGATTATTCAAACAAGACTTATGCAGTGTTGGAAATATTTTCATTGATGGCAAAGGCATTGGCAACAAAGGAGCATCTGGAACAGTACCTAGGAAAAGAGAAAAGCAAGTTGCAGAGAACAAAGGTTAGCAGAGAAGAACAGAGAAAGAATGCATCTATAGTATGAGCTACAGAGAGCAGTATCAGTCAAGGAACAAAGACAGGCAGTGAATTGATTAGAAGAAGAAAAATAGAGAACGAAGAGTGTGCAAGGTAAGGGTGGCGAATAATTTTTTCAAAAGAATATCTATATGGGCGAGCTCTGTTCTTAACTAATAAATCCGACACTACGATGCACCCATGAACATAAGGATCTGACGATGATGAATCTCCGGTTTGAATGATGGACGAAATTATGAAGAACTGGTGTGAGTATACAAAAATACACAAATCTGGTGACCGACAAGGTATGTCGTATGGAAACTGGTGGATCTAGTATGAAAATTGATGAAGCTTGGTCCGCAGTAGTGCTGAGGGTCGAAGCCTTCAGAGAGGGGGTTGTAGCTCCCTTCCAGTAGTAGCTGGTAAATGAGAGCAGGGGGTAGTAGCTCCCTTCCATGAGAGGCTGGTAAACGAGAGAAGGTTGTAGCCTTCTGCAGGTGGGTGCCTGCATGCTGGTATAAGTCTGCACCAACATATATTGTAAGAAGTTTTTCTCTATAATAAATATTGAAGACTGAGATTACAGCAGCAATGGTTTTTCTCCCAAATTGGGTTTCCACCTTAAATCCTGGTGTTCATATGTGTGGTTTATGTTTGATGATTTGTTCTGTTATTTCTGTTCATGCTCAATGATGCAATACTCTAAGTAATGACATAATAAGATATCTGGGTATACATGTTGGATGCTATATTGTAACATATGGTTTCAAGAGAAAGGAAAGAAAAAATGTTCAGCTCTAAATACTGATTCACCCCTCCCCTCTTAGTATTTTTCCAACAATTGGTATCAAAGCAGGTCCTTCTGAAAAGCTTAGCCGCTAGAAGGAAGATCAAGAAAGATGAGTAACCAAGATGGAACATCATCTATCAGGCCTCCGCTCTTTAACGGAAACAATTTAATCTTCTGGAAAACAAGGATGAGATCCAATCTTCAGTCTCTGGGAGCTGATGTATGGGAAATTGTTGAACAAGGATATCAATATCCAGTTCCAGTGCCAACAGATTTGACGGAAAGAAAGAATTATGAAAAAAATGCAAAGGCGATCAATGCTCTATTGGGAAGTCTAACTGAATTAGAATTTGTCAAAGTCATGCAGCTAAATACAGCAAAGGCGATATGGGACAAAATCATTCTAAGCTATGAAGGTGATGCAAAGGTAAAAAGTGCTAAACTTCGAACTCTCAGAATTCAATATGAGAATATAATAATGGAGAATGAGGAGAGCATTTCCAATTTCTTCTTACATCTTGATGATATTGTAAATCGTATGAGAAATCTGGGAGAAACTATAACTGGATCTACCTTGGTTGAGAAAGTCTTAAGATCACTAACAACAAAATTTGAGTCAAAAGTTTCAGCTCTTGAAGAAAAGTAGGATCTTCAAAATCTTACTGTGGTGCAACTTCATGGCATACTAACTGCATATGAAATGAGAAGAGGAGGACCATCTGAAGTCAAAGAAGCAGTATTTAGAACTTCTACAAAAGGGAAGGAAGTACAAATAGAAGGATCCAGAATATATCTCAGGAAAATCAGAACAACATTAAAGAAACTGCTTTCATACAGACCGTTAAACTGTCCAAGTCTCACCTTGACTCTGAAAATTTTCAAATCTTGGACTTTCAGACTTTGGACTATGGTATCCAAAGAATGTTGATCTTACTCTTCATGCATACACTGATGCAGATTGGGCTGGAAGTGTTGATGATCGGAAAAGCACTAGTGGTGGTGCATTCTATATGGGGCCCCGGTTAGTATCTTGGTTCAGTAAGAAGAAAAGCTCTATTGCCTTATCTATAGCTAAAGCAGAATATGTGGCTGCAGCATCATGTTGCACTCAACTTCTCTGGATGATGCAAACCTTACAAGACTTTCAAATCAAGTGTTCATCTCCTATCTCCATTATGTGTGACAATACAAGTGCCATCAGTATCTCAAAGAATCTTGTTATGCATTCCAAGACCAAGCACATTCCCATCAAATATCACTTCTTACGTGAACAAGTGCTTGAACAAAAGGTGAAATTGGAGTATGTTCCCTTCAAAGAACAAGTTGTTGATATATTTACCAAACCTCTACCCAGGGAAGCATTCGAATATCTCAGACAGAAACTAGGAGTATTCTCTACCATGCAGAGGATCAGGTCTACTTAAATACAGAAGACTAAATTGGTTGTGAAGTGTTGTTGGGCTTCTCTGAATGCTCATGCTAAAGGGGAGTATTGAAAAGGATGCATGATTTCAGGGGGAGCATGGTTCTGTCGGTACAAAGGATATTGATCAACCCTTTGCCATTGATGTCAAAGGGGGGGGAAAAACAAAGAGGGGTTCTATAAGATAAACAGAGGAAGAATATTGCCATCAATGCCAAAGGGGGAGATTTTTGGAAATATTGTCATTGATGGCAAAGGCATTGGCAACAAAGGAGCATCTGGAACAGTACCTAGGAAAATAGAAAAGCAAGTTGCAGAGAACAAAGGTTAGCAGAGAAGAACAGAGAAAGAATGCATCTATAGTATGAGCTACAGAGAGTAGTATCGGTCAAGGAATAAAGACAAGCAGTGAATTGAAGTAGAGTTGTCCAGAGAACAGAGGAATAGAAAAACTGGAAAATTGAGAAGAATGAGTGAAACTCTTATTCATTCGTATATGGTGATGAGGGATTGGTTCCAAACTCGCCATGACTTATATATTCAGCAGAATATTTGAGTCCCTGTGGACATTTGTGAAATCATGTGTTACTGACAGATGGGATTATGCCTGTATAGACAGCTTGAATTATGAAAAGCATGCGTGTGTTGCTCAGAACATCTAGATTATGTGAAAGAAGGAGATTCGTGAAGTTATATACGATATTGAGTTGCTAAGGATCTGAAGTTATTCATCATCGTCAGATCCTTATGTTCATGGGTGCATCGTAGTGTCGGATTTATCAGTTAAGAACAGATAGATGCTTCAATTCACTGCTTGTCTTTGTTCCACAGACATCCTTGTTCAACAATTGCCCATACATCTACTCCGAGAGACTGAAGATAGGATCTCATCCTTGTTTTCCATAAGATTAAATTGTTTCTGTTAAAGAGCGGAGGCCTGATAGATGCTGTTCCATCTTGGTTACTCTTATTTCTTGATCTTCCTTCTAGCGGCTAAGCTTTTCAGAAGGACCTGCTCTGATACCAATTGTTGGAAAAATACTGAGAGGGGAGGGGTGAATCAGTATTTAGAGCTGAACATGCAGTTGAGAGTGCAAGCTTCTGTGATCCATAACATTTTAATTATAAATATTTCGAGAAATCACATAAGAAATTTTGGAACCAAAAATTTCTTATGTGATTTCCCCGAAGATTTATAATTAAAAAGACTTAAGAAATTCAGAAAAAAATACACACCTTTTACTTGCTTTTGAGGAGCTCGATATTGAAATTGAATTACCTCTATATTTGCTTATCCTCAATATCTAAAATTAAGCCCTATAGTATCCCTCTGAATCTTCATTCAAATGCCATAGGTCTGATCTGATTTGGATTCTTCAAGGCAAAGTTATGTCCAATCTCCCACAATGACCCAATTTTGGACTGGTTCAGTAGATCAAACTTGTACGACTTTCCACGTGTCACTGTTTCCTCCTTTGGATATAAAATGGATAGACCAAAAACTACAGTTTGTGTACTTGTGACCACTTTTTACATCATTCCAATCTGATTCTCAGAGACAGAGATATGAAGATTTTCCCACGATCACCTCTTTGAGATGAAATTCAGAAGCCTCAAAAAGCCCTAACTTCCACAAATCATATCTCCGAAAATATTGCGAACCAATTTCTGAAATTTTGCAGCGATGTTCCTCAGGATTGCGTCTTCGCACTCTAAAAATTTCAGCTTCTGAACCTTCGTAGAAAAAAAGTTGTTACGAAAATACCACGATGACCTATTTAGGTTAAATTCAGAAGCCTGCAAAATGACCTAACTAGCACAGATCATATCTCCGAAAATATTGCGAACCAAGCTCTAAAATTTTGCGACGATGTTCCTCAGGATTTTGGCTTCACACCTAAAAATTTCAAATTCTAAACCTTCGTAGAAAAACATTATAGCGAAAACTCCACGATGACCTGTTTGGAGCAGCGAAACCCTAGAATCTCAAAGCTTTGATACCAAATGTTGTGAAACTAGCTCCAAAAAGGGAAGAAAAGAGATATCAACGCCTTAGAAATAAGCCACTTCGAGGGGGAAACGTCCAATAAATTACATGAATGAACAATTCTTGGATGATTCAAATTACGAAACTTCCTTTCTATATATAGGAGTCCATGGGGCCACAATGTAATCCTAGTGGGGCCATAATGTAATCCTAGCTGACCTAACAATAATAATTTAAGGGCACAATAATAACACTATAGTGGTTACAAGGGTACAATAATAACAATAATGGGGTTACACTAACAACAATAAGGGACTATACTAGTAATATAGGGACCTAACATTCTCGAGAGTCTATGCCTACCACATAATACTACTCATGCATTTTACCAAAACCAAGCTGCTACATCTGCCCTACCACCTTTGTAAAAGTATTGAGAAAATGTCTTCCATTATTCAAAAGAAGCCTCCATCCAAAAAAAATTCAATCCTTTTTCATCATTCCCTCATCAAAGTAATTGTCTCACACCAACTAGAAAAACAAGGCATCCCATGGGAGGTTTTCATCACTCGTGATGATTTCACAACTCTACAGCCTATCCCTCTGCAAATTATACCATCATCATCTCAACTTCCTCCTCACACACCTCCATCACCCTCCACTGACCTTGGTTCATCCTCTTCACATGAATCATCTCCTCAATTAAACCTCCCTCTTTCACTTTCTCCTAAGAAATCAGAACATGAAGATAGCAGTGAAGGAGAGGAAGATGAAAGTGAAGCAAGCAGTGATGAAAGTGAAGAAAGCAGTGAAGGAGAGGAAGATGAAAGTGAATAAAGTAATAAAGAAAATGAAAAAGAAGAAATCATAGATGAAAGTGAAGAAAGCAGAGATGAAAGTAGTGAGCCCAATTATGAGCAAAAATACCAAAACAATGGGTCAAATGATGAAAAATATGACTCCAAGGATACAGGCACAGAGATAGCTTATAATTTTGAACACGGTGAGCTAGAAAAAGACCAAAACAGTGAGCCTAATGACAGTCAAAAAACAAATGACAGTCAAGGGGAAGAAGTAAACGATGAAGAAGGTGACACTGAAAATACAAAGGACATTGGAGGGGAGGCATATGAAAGCATTGATGAGGACAAAGAAGACAGTGACAAAGATGGAAAAGGCGGCCAAGAAATAGAGTTTGAAAGTGATTTCAGTGGGAAAAACAATGAGAACAATGGGCCCAATAATGAATATAATGAACAGGACAGTGAAGAATAAATCACCCAAGAGAACTCACCTAATGAAGAAGAAAATGACCATCACAGTAAGGGAAAGACTAATTAGATTGCCTATGAAAATGACCCCACAGAAAGTGCAAACAGTGATACAAAGGCTAAGTTTGACAGTGAACATAGTGGGTCAAAAGATGAAGAAGAGGACAGTCATGGAGATGAAGATGTACCAAGCAATGATAAAGACACCTTTATCATTGAAAAAATGGAGGATGACAGTCCTAAGCATCTTGACAGTGATGATGGCATGAGAGATAGTGAAAATGCCTCTCAAAAGGACAATCAAGAGAAAGGTGGAAAAGATGCACACACAGAGATCAAACATGAGGAGAAAAGCAGTCCTAAGGGCACTGATGATCAAGGTTCTCAAGTGAAACTTGTTGCACCTTTCCCCATTACCTATCAAAGAGGAGAGAGGCATGTGTTTGCTGCCTCCAAAGGGAAAGGGGAAATGCCGTCCTCCTCAACTCAAATAATTGACAAAGGTAAACAACAAGTGAAAGAGGAAGAAGACAATCATGAGGAGGAAAGAGATTTTGAACTAATTCACATAGACAGTGATGAGGAAAATGAAACAAGAATTGCAAACTCCCTTCTACAAGACAAAAATGCATAGATCAGGGATTTGGAATTTGAATTAGAAAGGTCCAAGGATGTCATTCACTTCTTGCAAATGTAGAACAAACAAATGAGTGGCCAGCAGACTATCTATGAAACAAGGGCACTCAAATACCGGAAAGAGGCTCAAAGAGCATAGGTGAAACTGGAATATTTCATGGGCAACTATGAAGAAAGTGAGGATGAGGAGGGTCAATATAGAAGAAGGCCCAGAACTATGGGTCTAAGAAAGGCTTTGGCACGAGAAAGGGAGCAAGAATCAGCCCTTGCAGAGCAACTTCCTATCCATCACCTCCTTGCAATAGAAATGGAGCATAGTAGGGAATCATGGCTTGACAGGGCCAACATACATCTTGAGGCCAAGCTAGAGAAGGCCAAAAAAGACTTGGATTTGCAAATGAGAATGACTAAGCACTATGCACAAAGAAACCACTTGGCAAGGAAAAAACTCAAAATTGCCTAAAATGAGATCCTGGCACCAAAAGTTGACAAGTACCAAGCTAGGCTTGGTATTTTGGTCCAAGCTTTTCTACAGGTCTCCCAGGACCCATGAGGCTCTCATCCACTAATTTCGGTAAGAATTGAACAACGTTTTGTTTTTTGCAAATTTTGAGGCTAGGAGCACAGCACACCCTGTGCTGCGATTTTTACCAGGCCATATTCAAGAGGAGAGGCATACATTTTTTGATTCCCCATCATTAGAGGAGTATTTGCACCAATTTTCAGCTCAATTCAAGTTGCTTTGGTCCCCCAAAAGGGTAAAAAAAACTCATTTTTTCACCATTCTTCCCACTTTTCAGAGCATGTGTTGTGCTCCTGGAAGTCTTGGAATTTTCACCTTTTTGATAGGTTAAAGAGGTCATATTAAAGAACTGAAGGTATATCTATAAATTACACTTCAAGGGCTTTCCAACGAGCCATCACAGAGCCTTTTCTGACATTGGGAAGGTCTCCAAAGCATTGTTGAAAGAAGGCCTATTTTTCTTGTCTCTGTCCTGTGCTCCTGGCATACATTCAATTTTTGACACAGTGTGTTGTGCTCCTGTGGGTGACAAGGCAGAATGTGTGTTTGGAAAGTTTTTTAAGGAATTTTAGGGCCTAAAAGTCAATTTAATTACTATTTATGGCTGAAAAAGATATTTGTATAGATATTTTGTGCCTTGGGCCTTTCAAGGCCTAAAGGACAAATTGGGATATTTCTTGTTGGCCAAAAGACTTCTAGATGATATACTAGGATTTCCTCCTCCTTTATTATTATATATACTATGAGGATTCATTGTAAACATGGGAAATTGATGTTTTTAAGAGAAATGCATGGTTTTTGGAAGTTGAAGAACAATTTAGTGTTGTGGAGCTTGTGGATGATTTGCCTTGATTAATGGTGATGAAGGCTTGCTTGCAGGATCCCTGAGTTTAGTTAATGGTGATGTATCTCTCATATGTTCATGTTTTTCTTGTTTTAATATGTCCATCTTTCTATATTGCAATAGCTCAGAAGAGTATAGGATGAGAAATGTTGTTTGAGGCACCTCAGTCCTCCTGTTAGCTATTGTTTTCATGCTTTCTTCTGCAGGGTTAGATTAAAGAATTCTTTATTGTTCCTTAGGCCCACCTAAGCTTGTCTATTTCATTATTGGATTAATATGCTAGTTTATAAACATGATTCATGGTAAAACATGCTTGTTTAATGGTGATTTATCTCTCTTTGATGTATTGATTGTTAGGTTAAGTCAAAGAGGTCTTGTTTCGATCTCGCCCTTTGAATATTCTTATCATTCTGCCTCAAAGTTATTTATAGTTTAATGAATAATTTTTAGGAGTTTCCTCTTCATTAATTGATGCTATTTGTCTCTTATATGTTTTCCAATCTTGAAATTAGAATCATTGAAGTTAGATAAGTTGTCTTACTTCATTTTCTCCACTGGATTGTATATCTTGAATGTGTATTTGTTTAAAAGTATTGTTATTGAGTAAATGGTGTGCCCTATCTCATAACTATTATCTTTTGCTTATCAGTATTTAATATCTCTCTGTTCATAGGTATTTGACAAAGGATTCTTAACTGCCCTTTGCCCTACCTTGGTTCCCAAACTTAATGTCCATTTCACCTCACACATAAACTTTAAAGATCCATTAACTACACTAGATTTTCCCTGTGATGTACCCCGATTCATTTTCGAGATATCAATGACTTCATAGACTCCATAGCCCAATTGATTGGATGACCTCTCACTCCACCTATCCTACTAGATCATCTTACCCCAACCAAAACAAACAACAAACCTACACTTAACAACTAGCCTAAAATAAACCATCCAAAGAGAACAAGTTCACATCCTTCGCATAATAGAGAGAGCGCTCTCTGAGTCTACGAAGGCTAGGTCCTAGGACTCCAAAGACTGGTCTGATGTTACCTTGTCATTTGGTTTACCAATCTGCCAAATCACAGGACACTAACATAATGGCGATCACGGTGGGACCTTCTGAGTTAGTGACGATCTAAGTACCCCTTAAGACTCCAGAATCCCTTGACTAAATAGTATCCTATGATTTATAGCTACCTCATCACTATCAATAACATAATGGTGATCATGATGCAACCTCTGATTTCAGTGACAATCTAAGTATCCCTTAAGACTTCAGAAACTTTCGTCAAATCATAGAGAACTCAAGTTGATAGCCAAAAAGTAGAATCTAGCTTTTTCACCATCCTAGAAAAATGATGACTTAGCTATAGAACACTCTTACAAACCTTAGGGCTACATATAGAAACTCAGAAAACCCCAAAACATTTATAAATTGGCTTTTTTTCAGTATAGGTGGTGGACCATAGACACTTATCTTCAAAACAACTAAAAATATCCACCTGGCGACTCCACTAGCCTCAATTATCCCTTCCAACTTTACTAGTGTCCATAGGTTCCTAAAGGATTGTGTCGAAACAACCCTGGGAAGTCTAGAATCCTAGTCACACACTGTATGAGTTTAGCAAACATAAAAGAGGTAAAATTTTCGAAAAAGTTCAAAAACTTTCAGCCTCTCTAAATTTTGAGTTTGAAATCTAGCTTCGCAAAGAATCAATACCAGATCTCATCTGGACCCAAACCCTCCTACTATAGTTGATGACCCAGAAAATATTTTGTGGCAATCTTCTGAAACTGGAAACTTAGCTACTAATAGGACCATTCATAAAGCAAGCTCTGTACCTGAACATATTACAGCCTTATAAGATCCCCAGTTTGACTTTCACCATATGAGAAACATTTTAAAAACCAAGTCACAAAGTAGAATTGACCATACCGATCTTGAGCCCATAGAATTGCAACAAAGTCCTAGTGGAGAAGTTTCTCCTTCCACACCATCTGATTTCCAACTTCTCCACCACTTTGGTTCTTTTCACCCCAAGCCTGCTCAGAATCAGTTTACTGGTCTAAGTACTTCCACCACACCCATTCACACCTCCACTGTGCAAACCACTCCATCTCATATCACAAATCCTCTGCTTGTAAATCCACCATTAGCTCCTATCATGGCAGCTTGGTATGCCCCCTAGTTTTACCACAACCATTAGTACCTTTTCCAAATGATTACCAATCCAGAATCCCACACTTCACCGAGGCAGAATCTACCACTGCCCAACAGCATGTAGATAGAATGAACTTTGCTTTTGACTACATGGAATTAGAAGAGGAAACCATGAAGATGAGGATGTTTGCCCAAAGCCTAGGAGGAGAAGCTAAGAAATGGTTCAAAAGCCTAACTCCCAACAGCATACATGATCTCCCTTCCCTTTACCAAACTTTCATAAAAAAATGGGAAATCAAGAAAAACCCTCTTTAGATCCTCTCGAAATATAGCAATCTTAAAGGAAACACGGGGGAAAGTGTCCAAGACTATTGCACTAGGTTCAATAGTATTTACAACGCACTACCGCCAAACATGAAACCCCCGCTAGGCCTAGCCTTAGCTAAATTCTCAGAAGGTTTTAAACCCGACATGGCCTATTAGCTAAGAGAAAGAGAGCCCCAAACTTTAGAAGACATGCAAAAGGGAGCTATAAGTGTAGAGGCCAACTTAATTGAACAAAGAGCTAGGCTAAGATCAGAAAAGAGGGTAACCTACAAATATGACACCATGTCCTCAACCTCCTCAGCTGATTCCAAGATTGAAAACCTTCCTAGAACCATGGAAAGAATGATAGAAAGAATAAGCATAAATGAAAGAACACCCCGTAGGGACAACCAACCAAACCCCCAGAATAGAAACCAGAATCAGAATTTTAGAAGAGACCCACCCCAAACCAGACAAAGGGAAAATGATCAACAAATCAGGCCACCCTTCCAAGATAACTATGTTGATGAAGGAGAAAGAGATATTGAACAACCAGATAAGAATCATCTAAACTTAATAGGCTTCGATAGCGAGGGTGATGTTTTTCTCACAGAAGAAGAACAAGGTTTTTTCTCCTCAAACCTAGATGAAACAAACTATGAAGATTTCGAAGACCACAAATTGTGATTAGAAAATTATATAATGGAAGTCCATAGGCAATATGATCTTAGGAGTAAGAAAAACCAAGACAAATCCAAGAAAAACAACTCAGACACTGTTTTTAAGAATTTAAGAATTTGAATAACTGATATATTATTCACTGAGATTATCCTGATCACACACTATTTTAACTTCATGCACAATATAGAATCTCTTCTACCATTGATCATTAATTGCAGAAATAAAAACAATCGCACGCGCACATTAAAACCATAAACAATCACACATATGAACACAGTATTTTATGGGAAATCTTAAAGCTAAAAACCCCCAACTATCTGTATATTATATGTCATAGATATCATGTAACAATCATTATACAAAGCTCCTCACAAAGCTCTCAGTACAATCTCCAATTTCTACACACTAATCAAGCCTAATCTAGCAATTCACATGCTCCAATATCTGCCACCTGATAGCCTGCCTCTACTATGCAATCACTGCTGAAGAATGGCTCTGAATGAACTCGAATTGGTCCAGCCTTGACTACATGAATCTCCAATCACTGGTTGTTGCAAATCATGAAACAGTATAGTCACAACTGATAGTCACACTGCTCTTTCACCTACCTCTTCACTGGTATCCACTGAAACTGTCCATGCACTGTAGTTAATTGATGTATTATTTAGTTGATTAATGAGTTAATAATTAGTGAATTAATTAATAATTAATTCACACCACTCTCACTAGTGTATCAATCAGTTAGACTAGATACAACTAGCTCAACTATGTTTAACTCAGTTAAACTGAACATAACTCCACCAACTACCTCAATAACTCCACCAAACTCTATCACATGAGTTCTAATTGAAGTATCCATGCAATAGCTCCACTTAACCCTCAGGAATAGCGTAATTCCTTCTGTCAGCTCCTGTGCCACATCTGTGCACTTAACTGAAGTGCTCCAAGAGAATAAGATAATGTTTATAGTCCAAATATTATTGAGAGCTAATAATATTCGACATATCTATTTTTAGACTGGCAATCTAAAAATAGATTCCGCCCAATATGTCTAAAAATAGAAGTCCATCTATTTTTCCAACTTGACCAACCATCCACAAATAGCATCATGCAACTCATAGAATATGATCGACATGTCTAAAAATAGACTTTGCGCCAAAAATAGCCTGCGGGCCCACTTAGTGAAGGCGACTCTTTTCACTAAGCTCATCATCTTGTTGCAATCTCAACACTCCCTCTCAACAAGATAAGGATTATCTTCCACCCCTATCCTGCCTCTGTGGTATTCGAATTTTCTCCTGGTGAGCGCCTTCGTCAAGATATCGGCATCCTGATCCTCTGTGGGAATGTATGAAAGTAACATAATCTTATGCTGCACACAATCTCTGATATGATGATACCGGATGTCAATGTGTCTAGATCTATCATGAAATACTATATTAAGCAAGATTTTGATGCAACTCTGATTATCACAATATATCACAGTAGGATCTAAGTGTGAACCGAACAACCCGACCAGGATCTTCCTCATCCATATAGCCTCGCATGCAGCCAAACTCCCTGCCATATACTCAGCCTCTGCTGAACTGAGTGCCATGTATCTCTACTTCCTATTGTACCAAGAAACTGTTGTCGAACCGATATTGAAAATCCCTCCAGATGTGCTCTTTCTGTCCGTTGGGCTCCCTGCCCAATCTGCATCCGTGAAGCCACACAGCTTCACCTCATCCGACTGTTTGTACCATAATCCATATCCTGATGTGCCTCTGAGTTATCTCAATACAGGCTTTCTTGCCTTCTAGTAGAGCTTGGTAGGCTTAACCATAGCTTGTGAAAGCTAGTTAACAGCATAGCATATGTCGGGTCGTGTATTGACCAGATACATAAGCGACCCCACCAACTGTCGATAAACAGTGGCATCCACTACCTCTGCTGATGTAGCATCCTCTTTCCTCCATCCACCAGGAAGAGGAGTGTCGATAGGCTTGCAGCCATGCATGTTGAACTTCTCCAGTATCTCCCAGGTATACTTGGCTTGAGACACAAACAGTCCATCACTACGCTGCCAAATTTCCAATCCCAAGAAATGAAGGAGGCCCAAGTCCTTCATCTCAAACTCCTTTGCAAGATCAGCCTTGCATGAGTATATCAACAGTTCATCACCTGTCAGAATCAAGTCATATACATAAAGTACAATGATCAGCAACTTACCCTCCACCACAATCTAGTATAGGTTCGGATCCGCCTCACTCTTGGAGAATCCAAGTCTGGTGAAATAACTATCTATCCATGTCTACCAAGCACGAGGTGCTTGTTTCAACCCATACAACGCTCTCTTGAACCTGCACACATGTGACTCGTTGCTGAAGATCTCGAAACCTTCGGGCTGCTCTATGTACACCTCCTCCTCAATCACTCCGTTGAGGAACGTAGTCTTCACATCCATCTGATGAATGTACCACCCCATCTATGCTGAGAGAGAAAGAATCGTCCGTATGGAAGAATACCTTGCGATAGGTGCAAAGGTTTCCTCATAATCGATCCCCTCAATCTGTGAGAAGCCTCGAGCAACAAATCTTTCCTTGTACTTCTCCACACTCCCGTCAACTGCTTGCTTCACTTTGTAGATCCATCTCGAACCCACAACTGATTTCCCTTCTGGCCTTGGGACAATCTCCCATGCATTGTTTCTGACAATCGAATCATACTCTTCCACCATGGCATCTACCCATGCGGGGTTCTCCATAGCTTCCTCGAAAGAGGATGGCTCTATCACGATACACTTTCTCATGAGAGCCATGTATCCAGTATACCGATCAGGTGACTAACTCTGTCTACGTTGTGATGTAGGTGCTCCTATAATCTTCTCTACATCTTGAGCTAGTTGCTCAACTTGTGTAGTGTGCTTCCGCCCTTTGATGGTTGGCGCTGCATGAGTGGTCTCTTCCACTCCATGAACCTCCTCTTGTGGCTGATCCACATCCTGAGGCTCATCCTTAGGAACTAATAGCTCTTCATCTGCATGCAAGTGTGGCTCCCTCTTGTTAGCCCCCTATGAAATTCTTGACAAGCAAGCTGGAGGCTAGGTTGTTTTGGAGCCTTCAAGGAGTGTTTTTTCCCTGAAAACCCATCCTCCTTGAAGTCTCTTTATTCTATGCCTAACATTGATCCCCTCTGATGGTTCCTTTTCCCTGAGGCCTACATTTACCCCTTGTACCCCTGCAAAATGTCCCTTTTTTTTCCCTTTTCTTCCTTCTGACAGAGTGCCTTTGTTCTCCTCTATTTCCTCTATTAACCCTCTAAAAACCTCCAAAATCCCCTCTGAAATCCCTACACCCTTTTTTGTCCCCAAAACCCCCTTCATTCATCTATCGTTCCCCCTTGTTAGCCTAAAAAAGCATTAAAATGGGCCAAAAATCATAAATTTCATTGAAAAAGGGGTTAAAAACCCATTTCCAACCATATAATAGGCCCAGCCCTTTCCCCACTAGCTCCCGCACCCTTTCCTCCATGTAGCCCGGTGCTGTGACCACTCGCCAAGGCAAAAAGCGCTTATCTCAAGTTTTTTTCGGGCGCAGCGTCGGCCGTTGATCTAAATTGATCGAACGGCGGTCTTTAAATCTTCAGTGCCTGCATCTTCCCACCTTTTCCATGCCGGGCCATCACCGTCCGTTTCCCCGACAGATCGATGGCACTGAGCCCATCCGCCCTATGGACCCCGCTGCGCAATACCACAAAACCATCGGGTTATTCCGCACCGCCTTCGGGCCATGGGCGGATTTCTCTGAGCACCCAGCGATTCCACTCACCATCCGCCGCGTGTCTTCTGTACGGCGGCAAAACCGCCCATCCCCCGCGCATTATCTTTCGACCACGGACACCGAGCAAAATTGTTGTTGACTGTCATATCTCGAGCGCCTCATCCAACGGTCATCGGTCATCCAAGCTGCGCGCTGCTTAACCCTGTTCATCGTACCCTCTGGCCTGCCCTCCGCCGTTGATCTCTGCTGCGATTAACAGTCCTGATCTGTCCCGCTGCCGTTGACCTTTCCACCATCACCCGGGTCTCCACGTCATCCATCCACTTGGCATTCCGTACCCCACGTGCACCCTTCATACAATCTTCTATTCTACCGCATATATTGGTTATTTTTCGCGTTTTTTAACGTTGTTCACGTATATTCACTCTGCAGACCGTCACCTTCCACCAAAAAATTTTTTCCACCATTTCTTCTGCGATTTCTCCCCCTGATCATCATCTGCACAGCCATCTTCATTCTCGGCACTGCCTCCATCGCCCCGTCCATGGATTTCTTAACAGGTTGCGTACTTTGCAGGTTTACAGAGAGATTGGAAAGACTGTCATGATTTCACAGTGTTTAAATACAGTGACACGGAGTTTGTGCACCAGATTTAATGAATAGCCTATTTTATACGTCAGTAGGGTGGTTTTCTCCATCAAAGGGCAGAATCCAACTCTGAAAATTTATCAGCGCCATTAAAACCTGAGCTAACCTGTCAGAAGCAAAGATGGAGCGGTAAGGTGTTCCAAGTACTATGCAAGGGAGATTAAGGCACGCTAATGAAGATTTTAAGCTTGGAATCAGCGGTTTAGAAGGCAAAGCATCAGATTGAACACCCCGAGGACCCCTCAGAGATTGAATGCAAAGGAAGCTATATCACCAGGGTTTGTTCTACAGCAGCAGAATGTTTTTCTTCACACAGTACATGGCGCCCATACTTCTTTTATTATGCACCGTGTCCCTGAAGGAATTCCCACCCAAACAGCAGTTCGAGGCCATCAGAACATTTATGTGGCAGACTTCTCAGCAGTTTATTTTATTTTGTTCAAGTCACCAGGGGTACCACAACCGAAATATGTCATAGTCATACCCAGAGAAGATCACTCCTGCATAAAGTGCTGAAAGAGATTAAATGCACAGCAGTCAAACAGAATGGGCTTAGGCCCTGCATTCATTTCTGTGTTTAATATTACATTTAGTGTTCACCTACCACCTCAGTCGACCTTCTGTTCATCATTTGCTATAAAGCACAGAAGGAAATTATTGTAAAGGTTGTTGATGAGATATCAGATATATGCAAGGATTTTCCTCTTGAGACAATTTCTCCGTGTAATAATGTAAGATAAGCTGAGATTTGATGTATTCAGACTGAATGTTCAAGCTGTGGGAAATGATGTACCTGATTGGTGTTGTTTTTAATATGACAAGCATGTTTCTTTGGATCCTGATCTAAAGCAGCTGGTGATGTTTTCTTATCTCTGTATTTGATTTCATTTCATTCCATTTCTACTGGCTCGCATCAGAAGTATGGCATAAGATTTACCCTTGATAGGTACCTTATGTTGCTGCTCTCCCAGCCTTTTATGTTTTCTGCTTACACGTGTATCTGAATATTGATTTCAATTGATTTAACCAGTGTAGTGGATGATATTTCCTGCTCTCTGATGTATGAATTAATGAAATCTATGTTTAGATGTTCTTGTTAGGATTTAGTTGGATGTGTTGAGAACACTAGGAGGTCTAGAACCTTGTCTCTTCCTCACTAGGATCTTTCCATCTCAATTAGCCTTTCTAAGATCCCTCGTATTGCCTCTGATTTTTTCCAAGCAGGTCTGGAGTTAAATGACCTTTGACCTGATCTATAGACAGAATTGGATTGTTCTCCTCCTTTCATTTTCAGTCCTTAATGTTCCATTTCACCAATCATCCTTTAAGATCCAAATGCTCTAGATGACTAGCCCAACTGAAATCTTGCACATTGAACACAAGTAAATCCTTTTTTGACTCCATTGCCCAATGGCCTTAATGTTCCCTGAGATATCTGTCTTAGCCTAACCTTCTCTATGCTCACCCTTGTTTTATATTGGACCCTTCTTTCCTGATTCCCAACAACCAAACTTAAAAAATCAAACAAACAAACCCTATGCCTCATACCTAGCCTAAAATCATAACTTAGAGCTTCAAAGACATACACTTTGACTTATATAGAGAGATCCCTCTCTGGACCTAGGAGGGCTAGATCCTAGAGTACCAAAGTGGTTCTGATGTTGTCTCATCTTTTCGTCTTGCCAATCTGACCAAAACATGGGAACCCCAACATAATGGCAACTCTGCTGGGGAAAATTGAGTGCATTACACTTTGAACATCCCTAGGCATTCAAAACCCACAATCTCTGGTTAGGTTGGCAGTTAGTCACACCTCTTCTTGGACAGCCTCGGTGTCATTTGTTGTGTTCTATTGTACTCTTAGACGGAGCCTGGACAGGGCCAGGTAGCCTCCAGATCTCATCCTCTTTAGGAGGTGACATATCTGGTAAATGCCCTACCAGTCAATCTCTGGTTAGAGTTTTTTGTGTTCTGAGGATATCCTTGAAGTGTGATAGTGCCTGAGCACCGTGGTGGACAGTGCAACCCCTTAGACATACCCTAAGCCTTCCACTTGGCGACTCCATAGTTCCTCAAAAGATTAAAGACTCCACTGGTGATCAGTAGGCCTGCTGGTTACCTTGGTTTCACATAAGACTCCACTGGGAGACCTGCCTTCATAACAACATCAACCACAGTAGAAGTAACAAGTAGGGTTAAGCTGCTTGGCCAAGGAACAACATTCTAGCTTTTAGAACCATTCACATAAGGGCTTATCCCAACCCTGACCCACCTGAAATAGTTGATAACCCTGAAGGCATCCTCAAGAGATCAACTATTTCTAGCCACATCTGTAGAGCTAACTCTGCACCAGGAGACCTTACAACTCTATCACATTTTCACCTTGACCTAAGCCCACCAGACATATTACCAAGAACTAGGTCATTCAATCATCTAGATCAGACAGACCTCGAGTTTCACAGTTCACCATCTCATAGTGGTCAACACACTAAGGACAGAGGAACCCCTCCATCTACACCACGTGATATACACTTTGTTCAAAACTTGGGGCTCTCCCACCCTAGATCTGCCCAGCAAACCTCTGTTGGCCCTAACATCCCTGTCATTCATATACCATCTGCTCAAGTTAACCCTTTACCTCATCAGAACATCACCATGGCAGCTTGGTATGCACCTCTAGTCTTGCCTCAACCTTTTTTACCCTTACCCAATGATTACCAATCAAAGATCCCACATTTCACTGCTAAATAATCCATCACAGCCCAGCAACACGTAGATAATATGGAGGATTCTTTTGATTACATGGAAATCGATGATGAAACAATCAAAATGAGAATCTTTGCCCAAAGCTTAGGAGGGGATGTGAAGAAATGGTTTAAAAGCCTATCTGCTGGTAGTATCCAAGACCTCCCGGATTTATACCATACTTTCATCAACAAATGGGAAAATAGGGAAAACCCTCGCCAGCTCCTAGCAGAATACATGAGCCTTAAGAGAAATGCAGGGGAGAGTGTACACTATTACACAACAAGATTTAACAGCATTTACAATGCACTCCCCCCTCATATGAAACCTCCACAAGGTATGGCCCTGGCAAAATATCTCTAGGGGTTTGATGCTGACATGGCCTACGAACTTAGGGATAAAGAGTACACCACATTGGAGGACATGCAGAAAGGAGCAGTGAACATAGAGGCAAACCTGATTGAGAAAAGAGCAAGACAGAGAGTCGAAAAGAGGGTAACATACAAGGATGACACAGTAGCTTCCACATCAGATCCAAATTATGACAGATTGTCTAAAAATGTGGACAAGCTATACCAAATGATAGAAAAAATGGTTGTCACTCAGAACAGGAACCAAAGTCAAAACCAGAACCAGAACTTTAGAAGAAACAACAACACTCCCAACAGACAAAAAGAGTCAGACCAACAAGTCATTCCCCCTTTCCAAAAATTTCTTGATGAAGATGAGGGGATCATAGAAGAGTCTGAAGGGAACACAATAAATATGTTTGAAACAAAAAATTAAGTCCATGGCTATTCCACAGAGGAGGATCAGCCCTTGTCCACCTACTGGGATGAGGATTGTTCGGAATCTGAGGATTATAAACTTGGATTTGAAAATGCTATCATGCAGGTTAGAGAACAATATGAACTTATGAGCAAAAAGAACCAAGACACTTCTAAACCCAAAGCTCCTGAGGTTACCATCAAGAAAAGACCTGACAAATCTTCTAAAGTGACTGCTGAAAGTAGCAAAACAGCAGCTGAGAGTTCTGGGAAAAACAAAGAGAAAGACAACCAACACAAGACTGAAAAACAAGGTAGACCAACTAGCAGTACTAGCACTACGGTTAGTACTCCTGATACAACAGTGCCCAACCCTGTACATAGCTAAAATCAGCCCACAGAGTCTACCACTAAGGTGGTGACTAATAAAACAGAGTTGAACGCCTCCAAGACCCAGTCTCCTTTCAATTTAGAAAGTGAGATTGCAAAAATCAAAATCTCTGTACCATTATCTGAGCTGGCCACTCAGGATGTATATAAAGGCCAGATTTTGAGAGCATTGAATCTAGGAGAAATAAATGATTCTGTAAACTTGAGTGATGATCAACCAGCCTTACTCTTTGGTCCAAAGATTGAGGGAAATTTTCAGGAAGGAGTAGTGCCACCTTTCTATATCAGTCTCAACATCCATGATAAGATCTTGCACAATGAAATGCATGATTCAGGAGCCTCACACAGCTTGATGCCTAAAGTAGTAATGGAAAGACTAGGCCTAGAAATCACCAGACCCTACAAGGACTTATATTCATTTGACTCTAGCAGAGTTAAGTGCCTAGGTCTAATTAAAGACTTGTGTGTGAGTTTGACCCAGATCCCTGCTAAATGTATGGTCATGGATGTTGTAGTGGCAGATGTGCCACCTAAGTATGGCATGCTATTATCAAGATCATGGGGAGCCAAGCTGCAAGGAACAATGCAGATGGATGGCTCATATGCCACTATCCCTATCTTTGGCCAACTTAGAAGACTGTATAGGGAAGAGCAGATGAAATTCTTAGTCAGCAGCCCTGAGAAGCCCGAGAACTCTCCTTTATACTCTGTACATACGGATCTCGACTCCTTCATCCTTTGTAATGATGAATCCTTGGAGGAGTCAAAATCTGAAAACATAGGTACAAACGTAGAGGTTGAAAGCACAGACCTGAACATAATGGCTGCCCTATATTTAGAGGAAAACGAAGAGGAAATCATCACTGAAGCCTGTAGAATATGCGGTGGGAACCTAACTCAGAACAAACCAGAAACACAACGCAGATAGCTTATTAGTCACACCCCTCAAAATAATACACCACGGGAAGAACAAAACAATTCACAACCTAGTACAGTCCCTAGAATGCAACATAATGGCGAACCCCTGTGGGAGATGAATTTCGATGGATCTTGTACTAGGAAAACTGCTGGAGCTGGGGTGTGGCTACGAAACACAGAAAATGACTATGTCGAGAGCCACGCTATCAATCTGCACTTCAAATGCACAAATAATATTGCAGAGTATGAGGCTCTTATCCTGGGCTTAAATCTGTTGAAAAAATTAGGAGCCCACAGGATAGCTGTACGAGGAGACTCAAAGTTGGTCATAAAACAAGTAAATGGTGAGTATTCAGCAAAACACCCCAAGTTAAGGGCATACCGGAACGACACTCTGTATTTATTGAAAAAAATTGTTGAATACGAGTTAGTGTTTGTCCCTAGGGGTTAGAATTTCATTGCAAATGGATTGGCTTGCCTGGCTAGTTCATATCCTAAGACCCCCCCTGACCAACAAATCATCATTCAGACCAAGTTCAGACCTGCAGTGCCAGACAACGAGAAATATTGGCAGGTATTTGAAGGAGACAAACAGATCGAAGATTTCCTGGTGGGCCGAAATGAGTTTGAATTTTCTGATTCAGACTCAAAATCTGATGACATCTGCCCAAGTGAGGATCCCCCAGATGAACAAGAAACACCCTGTAACATAGAAATAAACGTCCTTTCTGATGAAACTGGAAATTCTAATGAAAGTTGTGAAAACGCAGATACTGAAGAGGTAGAGGTGCTGCAGGCCAAAGACAAGAATATACCCAGAGGCCTGGCACCCTTAGAAGACCTCTTTGACTTCAATGATGTAGCAAAAAAGCCCACTATAGAACATGCAGACTCTGACGTGGAAGAATGCAACATAGGCGCTAAGGACAAACCCAAAATGATTAAACTAGCTAAGTCTTTGCCTGCAGACATGAAGAAGAAATACATTGACCTGTTTAAGGAATTCATAGATGTGTTTGCATGGAGATATGAAGACTTAAAGGCCTATGATACCAACATCATACAACACAAGATACCCTTGAAGGAAAATCAGAAGCCTTTCAGACAAAAACTCCGCAGAATTAATCCAAGACAGTTGCCTGCAGTTGAAAAAGAGATTAAGAAGATGTATGATGCAGGCATAATAGTTCCTGTAAGGTTTTCTGATTGGGTATCAAACTTAGTGGCTATGAGAAAGAAAACAGGGGAAATCAGACTGTGTATAGAGTTCAGAAATCTCAACAGAGCCTCACTAAAATATAATTATCCTCTGCCTAGAATGGAACACATATTACAAAAGGTAGTGTGCTCCAAGAGAATCTCCCTGCTTGATGGTTTTTCTGGATACAATCAGGTCCTAGTACTCCCAGAGGATCAACTCAAAACAGCTTTTACCACTCCATGGGGCACCTTCATGTATGTGAAAATGCCCTTTGGATTGATGAATGCTGGGGCCACCTTCCAGAGAGCGATGGATATAGCTTTCTCAGATGAGATAGGACACTTCATAGTTATCTACTTAGATGACTTGACTGTCTTTTCCAAAAATGAAGAAGAACACCTGAGACATCTGAGGAAGGTTTTTGAAAAATGTAGAAGGTACGGTATGTCACTGAATCCTAAGAAAACTGTGTTTGGACTGCAAGAAGGCAAACTTATAGGTCACATCATATCTGAAAAGGGAATTAGGATAGACCCACATAGAGTTGAGGGAATACTACATATCACACATCCAAGAAACATCAAGGAGTTACAATCTTTCATTGCGAAGATCAATTTCATTAGAAGATTCATTCCCAACCTAGCTGAACAACTTAGGAACATGACTAACATGCTGAAGAAGGGTGAGGGAGTGAAATGGACTGTAGGAGCTAAACAATATTTTGAATATGTGAAACTTGCACTCACACAAACTCTTGTTCTGATCAGCCCTAATTTCTCAAAGGATTTTATGATATTCTCACTTGCCTCAGAGCACACCATAGCTGCAGTTTTGCTGCAGAAAAATGCTGAAGGTTCGGAACAACCAATTGCCTTTTTCAGTAAATCCTTAAGAGATGCACCCTTGAAGTATAACATTATGGAAAAGCAGGCATATGCCCTGGTAAAGGCCTTAAAATACTTTAGGGTGTACATTCTGCATTCTCACACCATTGCCTATGTGCCTAACACTGTTGCCAAAGATATCCTGTCCCAAGACCCTGATGGGAAAAGGGGCAAATGGATTGCTACAATCTTGGAATATGACCTTGAGATAAAACCCACCAAGCTGATCAAAGGTCAAGGCCTGGCCCAATTAATGGCTGAATCAAACTTGTAGGCCCTTGACATTAACATGATGAATGCCTTGGATGAGCAGGAAAGCCTACCTGATCCCACTATAGAAGAGAAATTCCAAAACTCTCCATGGTATTCTGATATCCTTTATGTCCTCACCAATCTCAATTCCCCTCCAGAAATGTCAAAAAATAAGGCCAGGTCCACAAAACTCAAAGCCAGAAGCTACTGCATCTTGAATGAAAGCTTATATTGGAAAAATCTGAATGGCCTATTTCTAAAATGTTTGTCTGAAGGTAAAGTTGAAAATGTTAAACAAGAATTTCATGCTGGAGAATGTGGAGGCCACCTGAGTTGGAAAGCCACAGCAAATAAGATACTTAGGGCTGGTTATTATTGGCCTACACTGTTTAACGATGTCTATAAAATGATAACTGCTTGCCACAAATGCCAAATCTTTGAAGGAAAAAGAAAACTTCTTCCTCACCCTCTGCAACCCATCACCGTTGAAGGTCCTTTCATGCAATGGGGTCTAGATTTTATAGGGGAAATTCATCCAACCTCTTCAGGACAACACAAGTGGATCCTGACTGCCATAGATTACTTCACTAAGTGGATAGAGGCCATTCCCACTAGGAGTGCCACAGACTCTGTCATTATTAGGTTCCTACAAGGCCATATCCTCTCCCGATTTGGTTGTCCAAGGAAAATAATCACTGACAATGCTGTTGCTTTTGGATCCAAAAGAATTATTGATTTTTATCACAAGTACCATATCATGCTTGGTTATTCAACTGCCTATTACCCCCAAGGTAATGGCTTGGCTGAATCATCAAATAAGAGCCTAGTGGCAATCATCAAAAAGCTATTAGAAGAGAACAAAAAATCTTTGCACAGCAAGTTGGTACATGCTTTGTGGGCTGACAGGCGTAGTACAAAAAAATCCATTGGCATGTCACCATTCCAGCTAGTCTATGGGACAGAAGCAGTATTTCCTACCAGCCTTGGAGTTCCAGTGATCAAACTTGTCCAGGAGATCCAATCAGAAGAGGACATCATGATAAGAAGGATAAATCAGACGATCCATCTTCAACAAACAAGGGAGGAGATATACGGCAGAGCTGTCAGAGTTCAAGGAAACATTAAAAGGCTATTTGACAAAAGAACCAAAGCTGCTGATTTCAAAATTGGTGACAAGGTTCTGAAGTGGGACTCAAGAAGAGAGGATAAACATGGCAAGTTTGACAGCTTGTGGCAAGGTCCTTAGAGATTGAATGCAAAGGAAGTCGTATCACCAGGGTTTGTTCTACAGCAGCAGAATGTTTTTCTTCACACAGTACATGGCGCCCATACTTATTTTATTATGCACTGTGTCCCTGAAGGAATTCCCACACAAACAACAGTTCGAGGCCATCAGAACATTTATGTGGCAGACTTCTCAGTAGTTTATTTTATTTTGTTCAAGTCACCGGGGGTACCACAGCCGAAATATGTCAAAGTCATACCCAGAGAAGATCACTCCTGCATAAAGTGCTGAAAGAGATTAAATACACAGCAGTCATACAGAATGAGCTTAGGCCCTGCATTCATTTCTGTGTTTAATATTACATTTAGTGTTCACCTACCACCTCAGTCGACCTTCTGTTCATCATCTGCTATAAATCATAGAAGGAAATTATTGTAAAGGTTGTTGATGAGATATCAGAGATATGCAAGGATTTTCCTCTTGAGACAGGTTCTCTGTGTAATAATGTAAGATAAGCTGAGATTTGATGTATTCAGACTGAATGTTCAAGCTGTGGGCAATGATGTACCTGATTGGTGTTGTTTTTAATATGACAAGCATGTTTCTTTGGATCCTGATCTAAAGCAGCTGGTGATGTTTTCTTATCTCTGTATTTGATTTCATTTCATTCCATTTCTACTGGCTCGCATCAGAAGTATGGCATAAGATTTACCCTTGATAGGTACCTTATGTTGCTGCTCTCCCAACATTTTATGTTTTCTGCTTACACGTGTATCTGAATATTGATTTCAATTGATTTAACTAGTGTAGTGGATGATATTGCCTACTCTCTGATGTATGAATTAATGAAATCTATGTTTAGATGTTCTTGTTAGGATTTAGTTGGATGTGTTGAGAACACAAGGAGGTCTAGAACCCTGTCTCTTCCTCACTAGGATCTTTCCATCTCAATTAGCCTTTCTAAGATCCCTCGTATTGCCTCTGATTTTGTCCAAGCAGGTCTGGGTTAAATGACCTCTGACCTGATCTATAGACAGAATTGGATGGTTCTCCTCCTTTCATTTTCAGTCCTTAATGTTCCATTTCACCAATCATCCTTTAAGATCCAAATGCTCTAGATGACTAGCCCAACTGAAAGCTTGCACATTGAACACTAGTAAATCCTTTTTTGTCTCCATTGCCCAATGGCCTTGATGTTCCCTGAGATATCTGTCTTAGCCTAACCTTCTCTATGCTCACCCTTGTTTTATATTCGACCCTTCTTTCCTGATTCCCAACAACCAAACTTAAACAATCAAACAAACAAACCCTATGCCTCATACCTAGCCTAAAATCATAACTCAGAGCTTCAAAGACATACACTTCGACTTATATAGAGAGATCCCCCTCTGCACCTAGGAGGGCTAGATCCTAGAGTCCCAAAGTGGTTCTGATGTTGTCTCATCTTTTGGTCTTGCCAATCTGGCCAAAACATGGGAACCCCAACACCTCTCAAGCGAACACTTCATGGATTTCTCCTCATGAAATTTGATATCCCGTCGCACAACAGTCTTGCAAATGTCTAGAAAATACACACGATAGTTGTGGGGCGTATCAGTGTACCCCAAAAATATCCCAACCTCTACAGTCGGCTCCAGCTTCTTCCTGGCATCCTTAGTCACATGAATGTAAACAGGTGAACCAAAAATCCTCAAATGGGAAATATCAGTCGTCTTACCAGAAAATGCCTCCTCTGGTGTACTCATGCCAAGTATCCTGTGAGGACAACGGTTCTGCACATATACTGCACTATTGCATGCCTCATCCCACAAGTGTACGGGAAGGCCTTGATCATGCAACATCGCCCGTGCAGCACCCATGATCATTCTGTTCTTTTGCTCAGCAACCCCATTCTGTTGTGGGTTATGAGGTGCTATGATCTCTCTTCGAATTCCTTCTGTGCTGCAAAAGTCCTTGAATTCGCTAGAGATGAATTCGCCACCATTGTCGCTCTTAAGAGCCTTCACCTGCTTCCCTGATTCTTTCTCAACTAGTGCCTTGAACTCACATAACTTTGAGTATGTCTCGCTCTTCTTCTGCATGAAGAAGATCCAGCACTTCCGAGAAAAATCATCAACAAATATCACATAGTACCTGTGCTTTGTTGTCGAATCTACTGAGAAAGGTCCACACACGTCTGTGTGAATTCTCTCAAGGATCGTCATGGTGGGACTATCCTTCTCATGAAAGGTGGCTTTCACAAATTTTCCCAAGGTACATCCCTTGCACTGATATGACTGCGCAAGAGTACCCTTAGGAATCCCAGTAGAAATCTGCTGCATTATCTTCAAAGCTCCATGGTGAAGGTGGCCCAATCTCCGGTGCCATAGCTCGCCATCATCCCGGATCACCACTCCTTCTGCCTTGCCTGCCATTTCTGTGCAGCCATCTACCTGAAACTGATAAAGGTTCTTAACTTGAACCCCTATCCTCCGAGTTTCACCAGTTTCCTTACTGCGCAGGAAATCCTTTCCCTCGCTAAAGACAACATCATATCCCTTGTATTCTAACATCGCTACAGAGATAACATTCTTCTTCAATCCTAGAAAATGCATCACTTCCTTCAATATGAAGGGTTTTCCAAACTCCCTCTCAAAGGAAATGGTACCGATACCAGTCGTAATGTATCTACCATCATCGCCCATCTCGATGTGCACTCCAAGATCCTTCTCATCAAGATCAATGAACAAATCTTTGTCTCCGGTCATATGAAAAGATGCACCACTGTCAAGAAACCACACTAAACCCATCATACTTGAGACCAAGCATGCGATTAGAAAAAAATATAGCTCAAACTGTGAGGCTAAGGCCTCTCCAGCTACAGATCCAGCAGCCTGCTATTTTTTCTTCTTCTATGGACAATTAGTGGCGTAATGTTCGTGTTGGTGACAGTGAAAGCACTTCACCTTGGACATGTCCTGCTTCTTGCCTTTCGCACCAGATTGAGAAGCATTCTTCTTGCTCTTCCCCTTCCTTTCTTTGGCAGCCAAAGTGCAATTTTCTTCATCTGAGTTCTTTGATGAAGATCCATCCCTGGTACTTCGCCTTATCTCCTCTTGCACAAGATCCGACCAAAGTTGCTCCCATCCTGGCAATTTCTCCCGACCATTGACAGAGTCCTGATAGGAATTCCAACTCTTAGAAATCCCAAGGAGAATCAAGCTCATCAATTCCTCATCATATACAGTCACCCCCACACTTCCCATCTCATCCTTGCACTGGACAAACTTCATGAGGTACTTGGGCATACTGTCGCCTTTCTCCATTTTTATGTTCCTGAGTTTATCCTTGAGCGCCAACTTCCTCTGGTCGCTCTTGCTTTGGAATAAGTTTGTCAACGCTTTCCACATCAAGAATGGAGAAGCCTTACCATGAAGGCTGGACACTATGTGATCCTTTACACATTCCAATAGAATTCTTCGACACTTTGTTGTCTTCTTTTGCCATGCATCAAGTGCGGCAGCATCGATAGAAGTAGGTTTTGGAATTTCTGCATCTATGAACTCCTTCAACCCATTGTCATCCAGCACCACCTCCATCTTGTCCTTCCATGCAATATAATTTGAGCTAACCTCAAGGGCATACTCCAATCGCAATTCGTTGAAAGACATCTCAACTTCAACACCAAGAAAACATTGTTGCAAATTCGAATTCCACCAGCACAAAACTCAACCGCTTCAATGTTTTACAATTTCTCCAATGATCAATATCACTTTGATACCATGTATAAATTTGAATAACTGATATATTATTCACCGAGATTCTTCTGATCACACACTATTTTAACTTCATGCACAATACATAATCTCTTCTACCATTGATCATTAATTGCAGAAATAAAAACAATCGCATGCGCACATTAAAACCATAAACAATCACACATATGAACATAGTGTTTTATGGGAAAGATTAAAGCTGAAAACCCCCAAATATCTGTATATTATATGTCATAGATATAATGTAACAATCATTATACAAATCTCCTCACAAATCTCTCAGTACAATCTCCAATTGCTACACACTAATCAAGCCTGATCTAGCAATTCACATGCTCCAATCTCTACCACCTGATAGCCTGCCTCTACTATGCAATCACTGCTGAAGAATGGCTCTGAATGAACTTGAATTGGTCCAGCCTTGACTGTGCAATCCTCATTGGCATCTCCAATCACTGGTTGTTGCAAATCATGCAATAGTATAGTCACAACTGATAGTCACACTGCTCTTTCACCTACCTCTTCACTGGTCTCCACTGAAACTGTCCATGCACTGTAGTTAACTGATGTATTTTTTATTTGATTAATGAGTTAATAATTATTGAATTAATTAATAATTAATTCACACCACTCTCACTAGTGTATCAATTAGTTAGACTAGATACAACTAGCTCAACTATGTTTAACTCAGTTAAACTGAACATAACTCCACCAACTACCTCAATAACTCCACCAAACTCTATCACATGAGTTCTAACTGAAGTATCCATGCAATAGCTCCACTTAACCCTTAGGAATAGTGTAATTCCTTCTGTCAGCTCTTGTGCCACATCTATGCACTTAACTGAAGTGCTCCAAGAGAATAAGATAATGTTTATAGTCCAAATATTATTAAGAGCTAATAATATTCGACATATCTATTTTTAGACTGGAAATCTAAAAACAGATTCCTCCCAATATGTCTAAAAATAGAAGTCCATCTATTTTTCCAACTTGACCAACCATCCACAAATAGCATCCTGCAACTCATAGAATCATGATTGACATGTCTAAAAATAGACTTTACGCCAAAAATAGCCTGTGGGCCCACTTAGTGAAGGCGACTTCTTTCCACTAAGCT
Organism: Pinus albicaulis; assembly: GCA_034641835.2. Lineage (NCBI taxonomy): Eukaryota > Viridiplantae > Streptophyta > Pinopsida > Pinales > Pinaceae > Pinus > Pinus albicaulis. The sequence goes on along the minus strand of CM076570.1, from coordinate 1,221,986,687 downwards.
CATCATCTTGTTGAAATATCAACAAAGAAAACCCCCGAAAACATTCTTAAAAGAACAGAAAAAAAATAACAATACCATGGCTAAGAAAACTGATCCTAACAAAGACAAAACTAGCCAACCAAGTGTTGACACAAGATGCCCTAGTACCTCTACTAGTGGCCCTGAGAAAATTTTGTTGACTAAAACCCCAAATCAGAATCAGAAAATTAAAAATATGGAAAAATTTATAGCTAATAAAACTGATGTAAATATGCCCATAACCCAAGTAACTTTCAGTTTTGAAGGAGAGATTTCTAAAATCAAAATAACCATCCCTCTCACTGAATTAGTATCTCAGGATATGTACAAATACCAAGTTCTGAAAGTTCTAAACATAGGAAATTATACAGATACTCTAAAATTAACTGACGATAAACCTGAGCTTTTGTTTGGTCCTGAAGTAGAAGGAAAATATCAAGAAGGAGCCGTCCCTCCTTTCTATGTTATCCTGAACATACATGACAAAATATTACACAATGCCATGCTAGATTATGGCGCCTCGCACAACCTCATGCCTAAGGTGGTCATGGAAAGATTAGGCCTAGAAATAACCAAACCTTACAAAGACTTATACTCTTTTGATTCGAGTAGAGTCAAATGTTTGGGTCTAATCAAAGATCTTTGTATCACTTTGGCGCAAATACCCGCTAAGAGTCTAGTCATGGACATAGTGGTCCCTGATATTCCCCCTAAATATGGCATGCTTTTGTCCAGATCTTGGGGAGCCAAACTTCAAGGTAACCTCCAAATGGATATTTCCTATGCCACTATCCCTGTCTTCAATCAAACTAGGAGATTATACCAAGAATCCCACATGAAGTACATGGCGAGTAGCCTAGAGAGGCCAAACAACGCCCCGATTTATTCTATTCATTCTGATTTGGATTATTTTATCTTGTATAATAAAGATGAGATTAGTGGACAAGTAAAAGGAATTAAGAAAGAACTAGGTCCTTCAGAACACTCACACTCACCCTCAAATGAAAAGGATAATAACCAAAGCTCTAGTGACCCCGAAACACAGCTTAGCGACAAACATGAAGGAGAAACACTTTCGAACATGAGCTTTGATGGTTCTTGTGGAAAAGTTGGTTCAGGAGATGGAATTTGGATACATAACACAAATGAGGGTCATTCCTACAGACTATATTTTCAATGCACTAATAACATTGCAGAATACGAGGCTCTCCTCCTTGGTTTGCACTTACTTGAAGACTTAGGGGATAAGAAAATATCGGCCCAAGGAGATTCAGAACTTGTCATAAAATATATCAAAGGTGAATACTCGGCCAAAAATACAAGATTAAGGGAATATAGAAATGCATCCCTAGACCTCCTCAAAACTTTCAAGAAATATGAGCTCACTTACATTCCTAGAGCCCAAAATAGCCTCGCGAATGAGCTCGCCTTTGCTACTAGCAATTTCCAGATACCACCTATAGACGAATAATACCTTATCAAAGTCAAACATCACCCTACAGTGCCTGAAAACATTAATCATTGGCAAGTGTTTGAGAGTGATGAACAAATTGGTGATTTTCTTCAATCTAGAAATGAATTTACACTGATTAAATCTAACTTAAAACATGAAGAAGAGGTCTTTACCAAAGATAAAAATCATGAAACAAAGTTGCCCTCTTTTGTTGATATAAATATGCTCACGCATCCTTATGAGGTCAAAATGTTTAGAAATCCAGACCAAAAGGACTTGGAAGTGTTACAATGCAAAAATGACACATTACCAAGAGGGCTTGCACCATTAAAAGAACTGTTCGACTTTAATGATGTGGCTAAAAAACCTAAGGTAGAATCTATCGAGACCAATGTTGAAGAATTCAACATAGGAAACATAAAGGAGCCCAAAATGATTAAACTCTCTAAGACCCTTCCTCCTCACATACAACATATGTATATTTAGCTTTTTAAAGAGTTAAAAGATGTGTTTGCTTGGGGATATCAAGACTTAAAATCTTACAACACAAGCATTATTCAACACACAATCCCTCTCAAAGAAAACCAAAAACCTTTCAAGATAAAATTAAGGAGAATCAACCCAGTTTTACTACCTTTAGTTGAAAAATAAATTAAAAATATGTATGATTCCTGGATAATAGTTTTCCTTAGATATTCTGAGTGGGTTTCCAACCTTGTGTCAGTTAGGAAGAAAACCGGGGAGATCAGACTTTGCATTGACTTTAGAAATCTGAACAAATCCTCCTTGCAAGATAGCTATCCCTTGCCTGAAATGGACAACATACTTCAAAAGGTAGTTGGCTCTAAGAGAATCTCACTGCTTGATGGTTTTTCCAGGTACAACCAAGTGCTAATATTCCCAAGTGATCAGCATAAAACTGCCTTCACCACACCTTGGGGTACATTCATGTATGTTAAAATGCCATTTGGGTTGATGAATGTGGGGGCCACTTTCCAAAGGGCCATGGACATAGCTTTTTCAGAGGATATAGGCTACTTCATAGTAATTTACCTCGATGACATCACTGTTTATTCTAAAACCGATGAAGAGCACTTAATACACTTGAGAAAACTTTTTGAAAAATGTAGGAAATATGGCCTATCTTTGAATCCCAAGAAAACACTTTTTGGTCTGCAAGAAGGAAAACTCCTAGGCCACATCATCTCCGAAGAGGGAATCAAAATAGATCCCAAAAGGATTGAAGGCATATTTCAAATAAATCATCCTAGAAACATTAAGGAATTGTAGTCTTTCATTGGTAAAATCAACTTCTTAAGAAGATTCATACCCAACTTGGCCGAACTTTTGAGAAATATTACAAACATGCTTAAGAAGGAAATAGGAATTAAGTGGACTTTAGAAGCCAAACAATCTTTTGAACAAGTTAAACAAGCGCTGATCCAAACACCTATTCTGATAAGTCCTGATTTCACCAAAGACTTCTACATTTTCTCATTTTCCTCTGAATATACTGTGGTGGCAATATTGTTATAAAAGAATACACTAGGGCAAGAATAGCCCATAGCTTTCTTCAGAAAAGCCCTTAGATATGCCCCCCTAAAGTACAACATCATGGAAAAGCATGCCTTTGCATTGATTAAAGCATTGTAAGATTTTAGAGTTTATATCTTACATTCTCATGTCATAGCTTTTGTTCCTCACACAGTTGTCAAAGACATTTTAAATCAGGATCTAGATGATAAAAGAGGAAAATGGATTGCTATAATTTTAGAATATGACTTAGAAATCAGACCCACCAAGCTAGTTAAAGGACAAGGGCTCGCAAAACTCATGGCTAAAACAAATCTCCAAGCATTAGATATGAATTTTGTTGATAACTTAGAAGAACAAGAAGAGTGCACAACTACTCATGTTGAAGAAACATTTTTAAATTCATCTTGGTATGTTGATATCCTTTATGTACTATTTTATCTTAATGCTCCTCCTACCTTATCAAAGACAAAAGAAAGATTTCTGAAACAAAAAGCTCTGAATTTCTGCATTTTAGATGGAGTTTTATATTGGAAAAATCATATTGGTATACTGATTAAGTGTTTTCTTGAGGATGATGCAGGAAAGATCATGCATGAACTACACGAAGGAGAATGTGGGGGCCATATGTACTGGAAAAACACAGCTAACAAAATTCTTAGAGTTGGATACTATTGGCTCACCCTTTTCCCTGACAACCACAAACTGGTCATGACTTGCCATAAGTGCCAAATTTTTGATGGCAAAAGAAAACTCTTACCTTTACCTTTGCATCCTATCATTTTTGAAGCTCATTTTCAACAATGGGGTTTAGACTTCATTGGAGAGATCCACCCTACTTCATCTTCCCAACACAAGTGGATCCTCACTAGCAATGATTACTTCACCAAATGGATAGAAGACATCCCCTCTAGGAACGCCACTGACTCAGTCATTATCAAATTTCTTGAGACCAATATCCTAGCTAGATTTGGTTGCCCTAGAACGATCATCACAGACAATGTTGTTGCCTTTACATCCAAAAGAATGGTTGACTTATGTTATTAATATCACATCACATTAGCACATTCCACATCTTATTACCCTCAAGGTAATGGGTTAACCGAATCATCTAATAAAAGCCTGGTCAATATCATTAGGAAGCTTCTGGAATAGAATAAAAAAGCATGGCATGGAAAACTAGTACATGCACTATGGGTTGATAGACTAACCACCAAGAAATCAATCGGTATGTCTCCCTATCAACTAGTGTATGGCATGGATGCCATTTTTCCGACATCTTTGGGAGTCTTGGTGATGAAACTGCAACAAGAAGTACAATCAAAAGAAAATGACATGCAAAGGAGGCTGAACCAAACTATCCATTTACAGCAGACAAGAGAGGAGGTGTACAAAAGGACACAGTTAGTACAAGAAAATATCAAGAAAATATTTGACAAAAGAACCAAGGACAATGATTTCCATATTGGAGATAAAGTGTTGAAATGGGACTCAAGGAGAGAAGAGAAAGGTAAACATGGTAAGTTTGAAAACTTGTGGAAAGGGCCATTCATTATCAGTTCAAATAGAGGAAGCAATGCATTCTTTTTACAAGAGCTAGATGGGACTAAAGCATTTGGAGGTCCTGTAAATGGTAGGACACTAAAACACTACTTTTGTCAAGATCCTTAGCTTTAAGCCTTCACTCATTGTACATACCATTGTTTTAAGTAAAGGCCATAAAGAGAAAAACAAAAAAACATAGAAAAGACTAGAAAAGAGGGCAGATTCAAAAACAAAGTATAGCACCATACCCAAAAAATAGTAGTACTGAAAGTGTGCAAGCCTAAATGCCACTACTAGTGCAAAAAGAATGTCTTGTTCAGTCATCTAGCCTAATCATGGCTGAACATGTTTTAAATTTATTGTTGATAAGTTAGTGAAAAGAGTGCTGGTCAAAACATTAAAGCTTGACTTGTCAAAGAAAATAGGTTAGGAATGAAAGATACTAGTTCCACATGCTTAAATCTGAACCAAAGGGAATGATAGGGATGTTTAGCAAATGATGAAACATAGCCCTCACACCTTCTAGTTTTGTTTTCTTATGAAAATAAAGTTTGTGTGCAATTTCTCTTGATGCCACGACTCATGGTGAATCAGATTGTCTAATCCTGGTTCAATTCATGCTTTAAATATCTTGTCAAATATCTTAGAGAATGAAGTCTGTTATACTGCTTAATCTTGATAGTCAAGTAGACCAGGTAGAGAATAAGAAGAGTTCACTAGCATAATCTGAACTCTTGGAAGAAATAAGTGTAGAAGTAGATATTTTATTTCTTTGCTCTCAAAAGAAAAACATGTCAATGGGTTTTCCAGTTCAAGTGCACCCAAGGAAGAGAAAATGTTAGGAAAGTAGGTTGGGTAGGTAAAGGTGAAGTTGAGCTAATCATGCTTTCAGATTATCAAAATCACTACTTCATGGAAAGCAACATCAAAAGAAAACAATAAAATCCACCCAATAGATGAGGCACTGGTCTTCATAAACCAAGAGATATAAAATTATAGAAACCTCCTAAAAAGGAGCTGCCCTCCCCAAGTGGAGCCACTATTATTCATCAGTAATTTTTACCTGTTTAGATGACTAAATCCTTTGTCCTTGATTTCTAGAAACAAAGTTCAACAATCTTGTGATTTCTATAAATCTCGTTGCCTTCATCACCCTTAAGATTAAATTTTTCACTATCCTACTACTCTGTCAGGGCATGCCCATCCTATCACTCTCCGAAGAACAAATCATGGACTGATGTCCCTCAATCTCACTATGTTTGCCACTTCTGCCTTGACACTCTATTTATGTTTGCCTAAGTCCTCTGTTTTCACACCTTGGTTTTCTAGGTAACCTAAACGTTTTCCCTCTACTCGCCAACTGCCTCAAGAAAATGGTGATTTTAAACTCCTTTTCTCAAGATCTTTAGATAAATCAAAGTTTTTAATTGTCTAGGATGGTAGTGCATAAAAGTGTGTCAAAACCATGTCTTCACCTCCAAACCCTGATTCAAGCTTTTCAGTCAAAGACCTATTCCAAAGGACATCCCAATAAGTCATATAGGGTCTCCTAGGTTATGCATTGTCATGGTTCTAAATTCTCTCTTTCCACATTTATTCAAAGGTGAAATCAAGTGAAAACAAGGGTGAAATTATCAATGTCCAAAGACATCAAGGGCCTCCAAAGGTATCTCCTTGATCAAGCATTAAGTCTGCATAAAGATAGTTTACCTATGGTAAAGTATTTCTGCAGGAATGCTCTATAATAGTTAACAGCAGAACAGATGCAAAGTAAGAGGCCTAAACTCATAAATGACATTACACAGCAGAAGAGATACAACAGGCCTCAAAGTTCACAAAGAGGATCATGGTCTCATGAAAAATTGTTTGTAAAAATGTTGCCCATCAAAGAGCCCATGCATAATATCCTGAAGACAGTGATACATGAGCACAACTATGCACAAATCAAAGATTCAATAAACAAGAAGCCAAAGTGAAAATCCTCCTTGGTGACTACAGGCAAAGATTAGAAGATGATATTAGGGAATAATTTCTAGGGTTTGTTAAAGCCAACATTATTTCATTGCAAACAAAGGGTCATAAAACTCGATCAAAGGGCCAAAAGGTTTTCAGAGGACTTTTGAAAGCAGCCCCCTAAAGTTGAAAAAAGATGGAAAAGGGTATCAATATGAAGGACACAGAACTCTCCAAAAAGGTCAAAATCCATCAAGTAGTCAAGCAGAGAGGCATAGGTTCAACATGTAGAAGTGGAGAAACTAAGCAAAATCGCTAGTTTTCCAAGGGTTTTTGGGAAAGTGCCAAACTCCAAAAGAGATGAGAGGATAAAAAAGAACTGATTTTTATGACACTACCTGCAAAAGGAAAAAGTGCACATTAGCAAGGGAGAGAACCAAAAAGTAACCTTAGTAAAGTGAGTTTTATCTTTAATCTTTTCAAAAGGAGGGCATAAAAACAACCCAAGCAACATCTCCCAATCACCATTTGATTATTTGCAAAGGAGCTGAGGGTTTTCAAGTTTTTAAAAAATCCTGACAGAGTTTTTGGGCAGAATTTACGGGCATTGCGCTCCTGTGTGTTAGCACTCTGTAATTAGCAATATTGGCAAAGTCCAACTGCAGAGGTAACATCAAACCGCTTTGGGATTCAAGGATCTAGCCCTCCTGAATCCAGAGAGGGATCTCTCTATAAATGAGTTCAAAGATGTGATCTTTAAAGACTGGAATTATGATATTAGGCTAGTTATGAAGAGCATGGGTTTGTTTTGTTTTTTTTTGGTTGGGCGAAGACATGGTGAAGGTGAAAGCAGTTTGAAAGGGTGAAGAGTCTGCAAATGAAGGAACGTTTCAGCTGATAGCAAAAGACAAAGACAGTTTTAACCCATTGGGCAATGGAGTCATAGGAGGATTTAATTGGATAGCAAATTCAAGAAGGATCCATGGAGAAAGTCATTTACATCAAAGGATCTCTTAAGGTGATTAATGGATTGAAACAAATAGGAGTGAAAGACTTAAACAAATGAAAAAAACAAAGCACAGTCTAAGATTAAGTAAGTACTTTTAAACTAGCTTGCTTTCAACATATACTTAAGGAGAAACATAAAAGTATTTCTGTTGATCAGGTAAGTGCTTTTAAACTAGCCTGCATTGAAGTACTTTCCATCAGAAACATTTAAAAAACAGTTCAAACAGCCTAAGATTAGGTAAGTGCTTTTAAACCAGCCTGCTTCAGCATATTCGATAAGGGAACACAGATGATAATCACAAAGAGCAATCTAGATCAGCTAAGTACTTTTAAACTACGCTGCATTGATAAACTCCAAGGATAACATAGAAAACATTCATCTCAAAGAGCTATCTAGATCAAGGAAGTACTTTTAAACTAACCTGCATTAATAAACTCTTCAAAGAGGACATTCAAATGAAGAAAACATAGAAGATAAAGCTTTCAGTAAGAGCAGGGTACCGTGGAGAGTATATCCTAACTCTATGTTTGTTGTTCTTTATCAGAGAAAGTGAACAGAATGAAAACATTAAGTAAAACGACAATTGACAGTAAGGAACACATCACCATTGACATAGTTTCAGAATTCCATGAATCAGCAGCTTGTATTGATATTCAAACCAGTTACAATCAGCAAGCCCGGTGGGTCTCTACAGCTTTGAACTTATCATATCAGCTTATGTATCTTTCAATTACAGAACAGGGAATCAGTGGCTTCAGAATGACTATTACATGCGTTCAGATGTCCCGAGACCAACCTTTTGCTCATCTTCTACAGAGGTATTTATAGAAGAATGAGGTGGTGGTCCCCTATGAAAAGATCTGTTTGGATCAATTAATACAGAGGATGACTCTTCGGTGCTTTGAGGGCCTCGATCAAGAAATCTACAGGTGTTAGCCTGCATTAATTGAGTTACACTTACAATCAAGCTCAGTGGGAGTTTTTTGCCGTCCTTTGAAGCTCGGTGTCATGCTGGAGTGACTTTATTTCTGCTTCCCGAGATGAAATGATCTAAATATTTGCTTCTGAACTGTTCTTTAATCTTCTCGAATGGTTCTGCCGACAATTAGAGATAAGATAGCTCAATTAGTATTAATTGTTCGGTGGTCTTTGATCTCAATGAGACTGCAGATGTCTTTTGGAGCTGTAGAGGGTTCAATTAGCCTCTTCTTCTGGCGGTGGAAGATTTCTCAGCTCGACAGATGTCTTCGCTCCTTCCCCAAACACTTTACTTTGCTTGAGATCTGTGTTTGGGTCTTCAATCTCCGGTTTTGATATGTTTTGTCTTCGGCGCTGATACTCTTTAACTGTTTTTGAATTAAAACAGTGTCTTGTTGATGTGCAGGGGCCGCGCAGGCCTTTATGTGCTATCAATGCTTATGAAACATTGATAAAACTTTGAATCAAAACCTGCAAAATACAAACAATTTGTTATAAAATCCTGCGTATTTGGTTGTATTGCTTCAGAGGCATAGGAAGAGAGCAGGACCGTTGGATGGCTGCATCCAACGGTGGAGATTAACCGAGAGGAATTTTAAATGACGCGGGAGGAAGAATTAAACAGAACCGTCGATCGCGCGATGAGCAATGGTGGGGGGTGATCTGGAACCGTCTGATCTGGACACGTGGACGGCCCAGATTTAATTGGAGGATCGCAATCGACAGGTCATACAAAATCATGCGATTGAAACATTGCGATGCGATTGAGCACTGTTCGTCCGATCAACAGGGAGATGGACGGCCCAGATTTGATCGAAGCAATTTCAATCGGGGTGCGCGGAAGAGGGGATGCGATTGAAACTTTGCGATTAGAAACTTGTGATTGTGCATGGGTCGTTAGATCGGGTCTAGATCAACAGTCCCGATCCTTTGATTTTTTGCACCGGCGAGACCCTTAAACTTTGTGAGAAACCCATAAATTTCAATAAAAACCAAGGTTTTGAGTGGATCGGGCGGAATAATATATGATAGGCTGGCGCCCGATTGCGGGACCACTGGGTGTATGGAGTACCATGGGCCCGGGGCTTTATATAACTAGGGCCAATCGCAATCGAAACATTCAGGCCCGGTCTTTCAATCAACCCATTGTGAATTCTCCGATCGCGATTGCGCGATCGGTCTTTTTGATCAACCCATTTTATTTAAACACGTGATTTTGGCATTTTTAAAACAAACTTTGGAAAAATGGGTTTTCAAGTTTTACAAAGAAAAAACGTCCATCGGATACGATTTTCAAAGAATTTTAGCGCCCGATTGCGGGCTTATGGGGTAGATGAAATGATAATACGATCTTAGGTTTATGGCAAAGGGGCTGATCGCAATCGGCTTTTAAAATGGCTCACAAACATGCACACTTTGAATCGTTCCGATGCGATTAGCGCTTCATGGGTTTGGCGCTTGGTTTTTATGATGAGGGTGTATTGGGGAAGTGGTTTGGAAACTCAGGCCAAGGGGCTTAAACCCTTAATAGAGAAATGGGTTTTTTACACAGATTTTCAGTGATTTTCAAAGGTTTCTGAGGGTTTCAACAGAGTTCGAAAGAAGTTTGGAACTCTGCAAAGGCAATTTTATATGAAAAGAAGGTGAGGAAAATGGAGAACAAAGGAAAATGATGAAAATATGAAGGTTAGTCTCTGAGAGGAAAAAGGGGAAAAGGAGGAGGATATTGCAGCAGTCTTCTCATGGAATTTTTAGCAGAATTTTGAGTTTCTGAGAAATAACAGTGAAAACCTTGAGACATGAGCATGAGATCATCTACAGGCTTCAAGAGATAACATTTTGGCCGGGAAAGTGTTTCTTGAAGGCTGAAAACATGTTTTGGCCACCTTTTGATAGACCAAAATTTACAGGTGGCCAACAGTGGCTCCACTTGGGGATGGTGCCTTCTTGAAGGCATCAAGAACTTCATAACTGCATTCTCTGGGAGGCTGATCAATGCCTCGTTATTTGGGCTGTTGTCTTTGCTGAAATGATCTTATTCTAGCTGAAAAAGGGTTAGCAGCATTGAAAAACAATGAATCTTCATCAACACAGGCTTTCTACCTACCCAATCCTACTAATCTAACATTTTTTCTTCATTTAGAGTGCACTTGGACTGGCAAACTCTTTTTCAACATTTTATTCTTTTGAAAACAGGAAATCTAATCTAATTCTACCTCTTATTTCTCCCTGAACTCAGATTAAACAGTTGAGCTCAGATGTTTCTCTACCTAATCTACTATCTGTTGGGATTAAACTGTCCAACATATTTCATTCTCTAGATTCTAAGACAGAAATTCAAAAACAGTCAAGTCAAGATTGAACTGTTTGACTTGCTGTGATCTATGGCATAAAAACAAGCTGCACATAGACTATTAAAAATAAAAAATTGAAGGTTTGAAATATGAAATTTTTTTTTGAAGCATCCTTCTTATTTGTGGCTCAAGTTTTGAGCTTGTTTGAACCACTTGTTTTCCTTGATTTCAGCTCTGGTTCGAATTTGTTTGAGTTGTTATTTCTTTCTTTCTGGTTCAGATTTTGAGTTGATTAGAACTAGATTTACAACTTTATGACTCAGAAAAATAAAACAGATTTGAGTCATCTCTTGCTTGGAAACTTTAGGTTCAGGTTTTGGGCTTGTTTGAACCTTTCCTTTCTAGCCTAATCTATCTATCGATAAGCCAAGTTTAAACAGTTTGGCAAATCCAATTCACTATCCTATCAGCAGAAAAATTTAAAGCTAATTAGTCAAGATTAAACAGTTTGACTAATTAGAAGCGTGCTTTTTGAGGAGTGGCATTTGAGCTTGCACACTTTCAGATTTATTTCTCTTTTTTGGCATGGGGCTTTGCCTTTCTCTTTTTTTTTATTTCTGCCCTCTTTTCTATCTTTTATTGTTTTTGTATTTTTTCTTTTTGTTTTTATGAAACTGACGAAGCAATGATATTTACAATGGAAATGAAACTCAAAAATTGAACTCAGCAGTAGTAATGTTTAAGGACCCTGCCATTGACAGGACCCCCAAACAGATCTGTGCCATCTAACTCTTGCATAAAAAAGGCATTTGGACCAATGGTGGACTGAATGACATAAGGGCCTTGCCACAAACTGTCAAATTTGCCATGTTTACCTTTTTCCTCTCTTCTAGAATCCCATTTGAGTACCTTATCTCCAATGTTGAAATCACAAGCCTTAGCTCTCTTGTCAAACAACTTCTTGATGTTTTCTTGCACTTTTTGAGCTCTGCTGTAAACTTCTTCCCTCGTCTGCTGGAGATGTATTGTCTCATTAATCCTTCTTAGCATACTGTCTTCTTCTGACTGAATTTCTTGGACTAATTTTATTACTGGTACACCCAGGCTAGTAGGAAACACTACATCTTCTCCATAAACAAGTTGGTAGGGGGAGGTTCCAATGGATTTCTTTGTGGTCAACCTATCTGCCCACAATGCATGCACCAACTTGTTATGCCATGACTTTTTATTCTGTTCAAGTAGCTTCTTGATGATGGTCACCAAGCTTTTATTTGATGATTCAGCTAGCCCATTACCTTGAGGGTAATAAGCAGTAGAATGACCCAATGTAATCGGATACTTGTGACAAAAATAAATCATCTTTTTGGAACCAAAAGCAGCAGCATTATCAGTAATGATTTTCCTATGGCATCCAAATCTAGAAAGGATATGGTCTTCAAGAAATTTTATAATGACAGAATTTGTGGCATTCCTGGTAGGGATGGCCTCTATCCACTTTGTGAAGTAGTCAGTGGCTGTAACAATCCATTTATGTTGGGCAGATGAAGCAGGATGGATTTCCCCTATGAAATCTAGGCCCCATTGTTGAAGAGCTTCAACAATGATAGGTTTTAATGGTAAGGGAAGGAGTTTTCTTTTGCCCTCAAAAATTTGGCACTTGTGACAGGCAATTATCATTTTATGGACATCTTGGAAGAGGGTTGGCCAATAATAGCCAGCTCTAAGGATTTTGTTGGCTGTGGTTTTCCAGTAGAGATGACCTCCACACTCTCCTTCATGAAATTCATGCTTGATCTTCTCTGCATCAACTTCAGGCAAACATTTTAGCAACAAACCATTAGCATTTTTCCAGTATAAACATTCATTCAAAATGCAATAATTCTTAGCTTTCAACTTTAAAAACCTTGCCTTAGTTTTTGATAAATCAGGAGGAGCATTAAGATTTGTAAGTACATACAAGATGTTGGCGTACCAAGGTGAGTTTTGGAACTGCTCTTCCATAGTGGGAGGGGGTAATTCTTCCTGCTCATCCAAGGCATCTATCATGTTAATGTCTAGGGCTTGTAGGTTAGATTCAACCATTAATTGAGCCAAGCCCTGACCTTTGATGAGTTTGGTGGGTTTGATCTCCAAATCATATTCTAATATTACAGCTATTCATTTGCCTCTCTTTCCATCATGGTCTTGTGACAAGATGTCTTTTACCACAATGCTGGGTACATAGGCAATGGTGTGGGAATGAAGAATATACACCCTGAAATCCTTTAAGGCCTTTACTAAAGCATAGGCTTGTTTTTCCATTATGTTATATTTCAAGGGTGCATCCCTTAAAGCCTTACTTAAAAAAGCAATAGGTTGTTCCTGTCCTTCTGAGTTTTTTTGCAACAGAACTGCAGCTATTGTATGTTCTGAGGCAAAGGAGAAAATAAGAAAATCTTTTGAAAAGTCCAGGTTGATCAAGGCTGGTGCTTGGGTGAGTGCATGTTTTACTAATTCAAAGGATTTTCTGGCCTCTACAGTCCAGTTCACTCCTACTTCCTTTTTGAGCATATTATTCATGTTTCTAAGGAGCTCTGCTAAGTTGGGAATAAACCTCCTTAAGAAATTAATCTTTCCAATAAAGGACTGCAGTTCTTTTATGTTCCTAGGGTGGCTAATATGTAGTATTCCCTCAACTCTTTTTGGATCTATTTTAATCCCCTTTTCTGATATAATGTGGCCAAGGAGCTTACCCTCTTGCAAGCCAAACAGTGTCTTTTTGGGATTTAAAGATAGCCCAAATCTCCTGCATTTCTCAAAGACCTTTCTTAGATGTTTGAGGTGCTCTTCATCGGTTTTGGAATAAACTGTTATATCATCAAGGTAAATTACAATGAAGTGTCCTATTTCCTTTGAAAATACAATGTCCATGGCCCTTTGAAAAGTGGCCCCAGCATTCATTAGTCCAAAAGGCATTTTCACATACATGAAGGTGCCCCAAGGAGTGGTAAAGGCTGTCTTGAGTTGATCCTCTGGGAGTACTAAAAGTTGGTTATATCCTGAGAAACCATCTAACAAAGAAATCCTCTTTGAACCAACTACCTTTTGTAGGATGTGCTCCATTTTGGGTAAAGGGTAATTGTCTTTTAGGGAAGCTCTGTTAAGGTTTCTGAAATAAATGCACAGTCTGATTTCTCCTGTCTTTTTCCTCACAGCTACAAGGTTAGAAACCCAATCTGAAAACCTTACAGGCACAATGATTCCTGCCTCGTACATTTTCTTAATTTCCTTTTCGACTAGAGGCAGTTGTATTGGGTTGATTCGACGCAGTTTCTGCTTAAAAGGTTTTTGTTTTTCTCTCAAAGGGATCTTGTGCTGGATGATTTCTGTATCATAAGCTTTTAAATCTTCATAGCTCCAGGCAAACACATCGGCAAACTCTTTAAACAAGTCAATGTATTTCTTTTTCATGTCTGGTGGCAAGGACCTAGCTAATTTAATCATTTTAGGTTGATCCTTTGTGCCTATGTTGCATTCTTCAACGTCAGACTCTGTATATTCTACTGCAGGTTTCTTAGCCACGTCATTAAAATCAAACAAGTCTTCTAACGGTGCTATCCCCCTGGGTATGTTCTTGTCTCTCGGTGTTAATACCTCAATGTCTTCGTTTTCTGAGTCTTCATACTCTTCAGTATGAGTTTCGAGTTTTTGAGTTAACATGTTGATATCTGTAGGACTAGATGGTTGTTCTTGTTCAGGGGGTTCTTCAATTAGACAGTTTTCATCGGATGTAGAATCTGAATTGGATGATTCAAACTCATTCTTACCGAGCAGGAAATCCTCTATCTGTTTATCATTCTCAAAGACCTGCCAATATTTTTGATTATCGGGTATGGCTGGCCTAAATTTTACCTGAACAGTGTTGTCCTCGTTTTCATATGGTGCTAAACACGTTCTAGCTGTAAAAGCTAAATTGTGAGCGGCAATATTCTGTTTTCTTGGGACAAAAATCAATTTTGGATCCTTGAAAATGTTTAACAGATCCAGGACGTCATTTCGGTAGGCTCTAAGTCTGGGATGATTAGCAGTGTATTCCCCATTAACTTGCCTAATGATTAATTCCGAATTGCCATATACGTGGATTCTTTTGGCTCCTAGCTTTTCTAACAGATGCAAGCCCAAAATGAGAGCTTCATACTCGGCAATGTTATTAGAGCATCGAAAATTCAATTTGCACGAAACACTTTCTGTATGGCCGTTTTCGGTGTTTGTTAACCAAACACCGGCGCCAGCACTATTCTTAGTACATGACCCATCGAAGAACATGGTCCATAGAGGATTATTTTTGGTTTCGCCTTGGTTGGTAATCTCGCTAACTATCATGCTATCTAATTGTGGTGGTATGTCAGCACTTAGTCGAATTTGTGTCTCATTTTCAAGTTCTTCACCATATTGGAGGTTGTTTTCCTGAGTTTCAAGTTTCGAGAGCCGTGGGCACATGACTTGTGGGTCGAGACTTTCATTTGTTTCATTAATATCTTCAAATGCATCAAACTGTTTTGATACTTGTGAGTTAGGTGTTTCTTGAGCTTCATCGGCGATTAATCTTGTTGTAGTGACTTGCTCGCCAACTGTTTCAGCGTCATGTTCTGTTTTAAGGTCAACAAGTTGTTGTACTGGGCCTCGTTCCTCAGGACTTTCATGGAGATGAAATCGATGGGGCGTTTGTTGTTGGCCATCTTGGCCATATTAATTTTGGTTTGTCATTTCAATGCATTGTTCGAAAGTTTCCCTTCCGTTTTCATCCATGTCTAGAACTGCATTCATTTCTAGATTTGGGGCCTCTAACAGGTTATCTACGTTACTGTCTTCTGGTTCTGACTTATTCGAAGGTTCATCATGGTAAAGGATAAAAGAGTTCAGGTCAGTATGGACAGAATAGATGGGACAATTTTCAGGTTTTTCTGGGCTACTGACCATGAATTTCATGTGTGCCTCTCTGTATAGTCTTCTAGGCTAGTTAAAAACATGAATAGTGGCATATGTCCCGTCCATCTACATTGTACCTTGCATCTTGGCACCCCATGATCTAAACAACAACATGCCATACTTAGGAGGGACATCGGCCACCACTACATTCATAAATAGGCACTTGGCTGGGATTTGAGTCAAATTCACACAGAGGTCCTTAATTAGGCCAAGACATTTGACCCTGCTTGAATCAAAGGAATATAAATCCTTGTAAGGTCTGGTTATTTCTAGCCCTAGCCTTTCCATTATCACCTTTGGCATAAGATTATGTGAGGCTCCGAAATCATGCATAGCATTGTGTAGAATTTTGTCATGAACATTCAGACTGACGTAGAATGGAGGTACTATTCCTTCTTGAAATTTCCCTTCAACTTTAGGACCAAAAATGAGCTCTGGCTGGTCATCATTATAATTTATTGTGTCATTCTGGTCCTCTATGTTTAAAGCCTTCAGAATTTGGGTCCTGTACACATTATGGGAAGCTAACTCAGTAATGGGAACAAAGATTTTAATCTTTGAAAGTTCTTGTTCTAGGCTGAAAGGAATTTGGTTTTTTGAAGAACTTGCCTCAGCCTTACTAGCTGCTAGTCTTTCAGCAACATCACCTTGCTGATTTGTTCTATTTACATTTGATAACATGGTTTTGACAGGAGTACTAGTTGAGGTGTTAGTACTGCTAAGATCTGCATCCTGCTTTTCAAAATTTGGATTGCCTTTCTCTTTACCTTTACCAGAATCAACAGCCACTGTTTTATCCTTTTGATTGACATTTTTACATTTGGTTGTGGTGCTATTTTGTGAAGGTTTATCAGAGGTTTTAGTGTTGGGAGTTTTTTGACTGGCTTTGCTTCTAAGGTCATATTCTCTGTGAGGCTCTATGATGACATTTTCCATATCTTGATAACAATGTCGATCATCATTCCTGTTGTCATCATAAGGTGTGTATAGACCTCGTTTCTTTTCATAATGAATCTCAAAGCCATCGTTATCTACCCCTAGCATGTTGATATCATTTTCCTCTGCTATCTCACCTGTTTCCTCTGTCTCACTTATATAGTTTTGATGAAAGGGAGGGATGATCTGCTGATCATCTTCTCTAGGTCTATTTGGAAGTTGGTTTCTTCTTAAATTTTGATTCTGGTTCTGGTTTCTATTCTGAGAAGCAGTTTGGTTCAGGCTTGCTTGTGTTCTCTTAATTATACTAATCTCTTTCATCATCTCTTCCATCATTATTTCCATCTTTGAGTTTGAAGTGGAAGGTGTGGATTCCTCTCTAAAAGATACTCTCTTTTCAGCTTTCATTCTTGCTCTCTTCTCTATTAGATTGACTTCGACAGAAAGAGCACCCCTTTTCATATCTTCAAGAGTTGAAAAGTCTCTCTCTCTTAGCGAATAGGTCATGTCAGAGTCAAAACCTTCAGGAAATTTGTTCAAAGCTGAGCCTTGCGAAGGTTTTAGTTCTGGGGGAAGTGCATTATAGATACTGTTAAATCTAGTACAATAAGCCTGTACACTTTCCCCTGGGTTCCTGTGGAGATTGTTGTAGTCAGCCAAGATTTGGAGAGGATTCTTCCTCACTTCCCATTTGTTTAAGAAAGATTGATGGAAACCTTGAAGGTCATTAATACTATGAGGGGCAAAGCCTTTGAACCATTTTCTTACTTCTCCTCCCAAACTTTGAGCAAATAATCTCATTTTGATAGAATCATCAACAATCTCATTTCTGTCAAAGCAGTCATTCATCTTATCCACATGTTGTGATGCAGTAGTGGCACCACCATCATCATACAATGGAATTTTGGACAGATAGTCCTGTGGCAGATTGACTAAAGGTACAGGAAGAACTAAGGGGGCATACCATGTAGCCATGGCAGGAGGTGGAGGTGGATTAATAAGAGTGAAAGTGGGTTGGAGGGGAGTGGTTGGAACAGTGGATACAGGGTGAGCAGAAATGGATGGACCAGGGATAGATTGCTGAGCGGATCTTGGATGAGAGACACCTAGATTGTGGAGGAAGTGTAAATTAGGTGGTGTAGTCTCTCTACTACCAAGATGTGTGCTTGTCTCAGGAGAAGAAGGCAAAGACTCAGAATCTGACTGATCTAAATCACCAAGAGACCTAGTTCTAAAAGGATTTACTAAGTCTTCTTGTGATTGTTGTAGAGCTGAAAGATTTTCTGGGACATAATTAGCTCTCAAGGGTGATCTGAAAACAGTTGATAATTTAATCCTAGGAGACTTCTAAAGGATGCTTTCTGGGTCATCAACTATTTCAGGTGGATCTGGGTTAGGATGGGCTCTAGTGTGAATATTTCTAGGAGCCACTATGCTGTAATTTTTTAGACCCAAATAACAAGAAAAGTTCAACCAGGTATGACAATTTTTGAGAGGTTGACTAATCTGTTTTACACAAATTTCAATCCTACAGTCCTCTGACTGAGTTTAAAGGATAGTATAGTAATGAGGGTTCTTCCCAGTGGAGTCTTAAGGTCTGTTCAGGATTGTGGAGTCACCAAGTGGAAGTTTTTAGCTCCTTTTCAGAGGTAAGAGGTGTTATGGTCCACTACCATGTTTATTAAATACCAATCTGAAATATTTTTGGGTTTTTCTGAGTTAATTTTCAGTTAGCAAGGGATATCTAGTATCTTATGATTGTCTTCTAATCGAAGAAATACTTAGAAGTCCCCAGTATGGTCGCCATTATGTTACCTCTGCAGTTGGACTTTGCCAATATTGCTAATTACAGAGTGCTAACACTGTGCAAGACTGCCCATAAAATTCCTAGAAGGGCACTAGGTTCTTGTGCAGAGGCGTTGCGCGCCTATAGAAGAGTCACCATGCAGACTCTGCCCGACCGTCATCGTGCAGCCTCCGCCCGAGGCTCGACACCCTTGCTACGTGCCCAACCGTGCAGCCTATGCCTGGGGCTGACACCCTTGTTGCGCGCCCAACCGTGTAGCCTCTGCCCAGGCCCAACACCCTTGCTGCACACCCAACTGTGCAGACTCCACCCGAAAACCTTCCAAACTTCTTGCAGAGTCAGTGTGCTATGCTCCTGCCAACTTTGTGCAAAAGGCACCCGGAGGTGCCCGCACTGCGCTCCTGCATGTTCAGGGTCGCCCAGGGGAGACGACACTACGTGCAGAAGGGCATGACTGGCCCGTGCTCTGCCCCTATGAACCTTTTCTCCAGTTGAAGAAATTTGAAGGTATTTGGATTTTCTTCCTACCATCTACATATTATCTATAGGTAAAATAGATCAAGGTTTGTTTTCAAAGACAAGGATAAAGGACAAAATGCCTGGAGAATAAAATGTTGACAGTGGTTAAACAAACCAAATGCCTAAAGAGCAGCAGAGGAAGGGTGGAAAGCCAAATAGGTTTGATCCTATAAGCACTGAAGAACTCATTGCCTCTCCTACTATATTTTCCTATTTTCAAGAAGTAGGATGATATGAGTTCTATGAGAAAGTACAGAGGATCCAGAGCCACCCCCAGTTAACCAAGATTTTTTTCCTAAACTTCCATAACCACCAAGTACACTGAGCTAGAGTAAAGTTTGATCTGACCACCAATGCCATCACTATGGCCACTGGAATACCTTGCATGGGAGAAATGTGGTTCAAACAAGTGTATCTGGACCTTAGCCATTATCAACCATTCTTAAAACCAAGTTGTCAAGCTGACTACAAAACCATGTTCCCCTTTTCTCATTTGTGGACAGATATGCTCCCCTAATGAAGAACATTATGGAATACTTCACCTGTGAGGGTAGGTTCTCCAAAGTCTATGACTACCACATAAGAATACTCATGCATTTTACCAAAACCAAGCTACTACATCTGCCCTATTACCTTTGTAAAAGTATTGAGAAAATTTCTTCTATTATGCAAAAGAAGCCTCCATCCCAAAAAATGTCAAGCCTTTTTCATCATTCCCTCATCAAAGTAATTGTCTCACACCAACTAGAACAACAAAGCATCCCATGGGAGGTTTTCATCACCCATGATGATTTCACAAATATACAGCCTATCCCTCTGCAAAGTTTGCCATCATCATCTCAACTTCCTCCTCACTCACCTCCATCACCCTCCACTAACCTTGGTTCATCCTCTTCACATGAATCATCTCCTCAAACAAACCTCCCTCTTTCATCTTCTCCTAATAAATCAGAACATGAAGATAGTAGTGAAGGAGAGGAAGATGAAAGTGAAGAAAGCAGTGAAGGAGAGGAAGATGAAAGTGAATAAAGTAATAAATACAATGACCAAGAAGAAAGCAGAGATGAAATAAGTGAGCCCAATGATGAGCACAAAGGCCAAAACAGTGGGTCAAATGATAAAAAATATGACTCCAAGGATACAGGCACAGAGGTAGCTTATAATTTTAAAAACAGTGAGCTAGAAAAAGACCAAAACAGTGAGCCTAATGACAGTCAAAAAACAAATGACAGTCAAGGGGAAGAACTAAACGATGAAGAAGGGGACACTAAAAATATAAAGGACATTGGAGGGGAGGCATATGAAAGCAATGAGGAGGACAAGGAAGACAGTGACAAATATGGAAAAAGTAGCCAAGAAACACAATTTGAAAGTGATTTCAGTGGGAAAACAATGAGAAAAATGGGCCCAATAATGAATATAATGAACAAGACAGTGAAGAAGAAATCAGCCAAGAGAACTCACCTAATGAAGAAGAAAATGACCATCATAGTAAGGGAAAGACTAATTAGATTTCCTATGACAATGACCCCACAGAAAGTGAAAACAGTGATACAAAGGCTAAGTTTGACAGTGAACATAATGGGTCAAAAGATGAAGAAGAGGATAGTCATGGAGATGAAGATGTACCAAGAAATGATAAAGACACCTCTAGCATTGCAAAAATAGAGGATGACAGTCCTAAGGGTCTTGACAGTGATGATGGCATGAGAGATAGTGAAAATGCCTCTCAAAAGGGCAGTCAATAGCAAGGTGGAAAAGATGCACACACACAGATCATACATGAAGAGAAAAGTAGTCCTAAGGTCAATAATGATCAAGGTTTTCAAGTGAAATTTGTTGCACCTTTCCCCATTACCTATCAAAGAGGAGAGATGCATGTGTTTGTTCCCTCCAAAGGGCAAGGGGCCATGCCATCCTCCTCAACTCAAATAATTGACAAAAGTAAACAACAAGTAAAAGAGGAAGAAGACAATCATGAGGAAAGAGAGTTTGAACTAATTCACATAGAGAGTGATGAGGAAAATGAAACAAGAATTGAAAACTCCCTTCTATAAGACAGAAATGCACAAATCAGGGATTTGGAATTTGATTAGAAATTTCTAAGGATGTCATTCACTTCTTGCAGATGCAGAACAAACAAATGAGTGGCCAGCAGGCCATCTATGAAACAAGGGCACTCAAATACCGAAAATAATCTCAAAGAGAACAGGTGAAACTGGAAGAGTTCTTGGGCACCTATGAAGAAAGTGAGGATGAGGAGGGTCAATCTAGAAGAAGGCCTAGAACTATGGGTCTAAGAAAGGCTTTGGCATGAGAAAGGGAGCAAGAATCGGCCCTTGTGGAGCAACTTCCTCTCCATGAACTCCTTGCAATAGAAATGGAGCATAATAGGGAATCATGACTTGAGAGGGACAACATACATCTTGAGGCCAAGCTAGAGAAGGCCAACAAAGACTTGGACTTGCAAAGGACAATGACTAAGCACTATGCACAGAGAAACCACTCGGCAAGGAAAAAACTCAAAATTGCCCAAAATGAGGTCCTGGCACCAAAAGATGAAAAATACTAAGCTAGGCTTGGCATTTTGGCCCAAGCTTCTCTACAGGTCTCTTACGACACATGAGGCACTCATTCACAAATTTCGGGAAGAATTGAACAACTTTTTATCTTTTGAAAATTTTGAGGCTAGGAGCGCAGCACACCCTGTGCTGTGATTTTTCCCAGGGTATTTTCAAGAGTAGAGGCTTAAATTTTTGGATTCCCCATCATTAGAGGAGTATGCTCACCAATTTTCAGCTCAATTGGAGCTATTTTTGTCCCCCAAAAGGGTAAAAGACACTCATATTTTCAGCATTCTTCCCACTTTTTAGAGCATGTGTGGTGCTCCTGGAAGTCTTGGAATTTTCACTTTTATGACAAGTTGAAGAGGTTATATTGAAGAACTGAAGGTATATCTGGAAATTATACTTCAAGGTATTTCCAATGAGCTATCACGTAGCCTTTTCTGACATTGGGAAGGTCTCCAAAACATTGTTATAAGAAGGCCTATTTTTCCTGTCTCTATGTTGCGCTCCTGGCATAAATTCAATTTTTGACATAGCGTGTTGCGCTCCTGTGCATGACTGGGTAGAATGTGTGTTTGGAAAGTTTTTTAAGGCATGCCAGGTCCTAAAAGTTAATTTAATTACTATTTATAGCCGTGTTAGCCACCTATGAATTTTTTGTCAAGCAAACAGGTGGCTAAATTGTTTTATGAGACTTCAAGAGATACATTTCCCAGGAAATATTTCATCCTTGAAGCCTCCGTATGTTCATTGCCTTTAAAAGGGTCCTCACTACTGCTTCGATCCAAAAGCCTCACCACCTGTGAAGGATTTGTGCTCAGAAAATCCTTGAATTGCCCTTGTATCTCTGCAATTTTCCTCATTATTAACCCTTTCCCCCTTTTTTTTCAAAATTTCCCCCTTTAACCCCAAAAAATCCCTCCTAAGTTGTCCTAACCATCATTTTCACCCTTGTAAACCAAGTGAAATCCTCTCATTTGATTTTAAATCCCTTTTTCCCTTTACCGAAAGCCTCTTTTAGTCTTAAACTCGGTCTCTAAGCTAAAAACCCACTTTCTTCTTTATAAGGGCTTAGCCCTTTTCGGCCAGCCCCTTAACCACTTCCCCTCCATGCACCCAAGCACTAAGACCAAGCACTTAATTGTAAGGAGCTCATCGCATCAGAAGGATGGAGTGGAGCGCATTTCATTTGTAAATTTGAAACTCTCCGATGTGATGGTGTTTGTTCTATGGAGCGCAGGAGCAATCACAACCGTTGAACTCTTGAGATCCGACGGTACGGATTTCATCGTTTCCCACTCATTGCCCCGTCCTTCTTCCCGTCGATTGAATCTCCACCGTTGATCCCCTTCGCGATCCAATGGCTGATGCTTGATCGCACCATCGCCAATCAACAGCCCACAATGTGTCACCCCTTGTGCTCCCTGATTGCATTTCCCCCAATTCAACTATGACCGTCCGATTGATCTAGATCTACGGCCTACATTTAATCACGTCTTCATCCATTTTTCTCCATTGGGGCTTCTAATGATTTCTTCCGAAGATTCCCGCCGTCAATCATTTTACAATCTAATGGTCCACAGTTGATCACCCTCTGCCTTAGCCGGGTCCCACCATCTGCCCATTTCATATGTTTCCCACGCATCTTCTGTGCATTTAATTCAGAGGTCCAAACCTTATATTTCACACTAATTTGTATCATCCCGTCAAACATTAAAATTTTAATGTTTACATTAAAAATTTTCATTCCGCCCGACTTTCATCAGTTCACTTTTCACTGTTTCACTGCATGTTCCTACCTCTTTCCATTGCATCCACAGCATTCCCTGTAGCTATCCTTCCCCATGCATGGATTTCTTGATAGATTTGTGTGTTTTGCAGGTGTACGGGCAGTGAGAACCGCCAGCACTCACTATCACTATTATAGTGACACAAAGCGTAGAAGGATATTGTTTGAGCCTGATATTGCAGCAGGAATGTTTGGAAAGGTTTCTACAAGAAAATTTTCATTAGAGTACAGTGTTCAAACTAGTTAAACCGCTCCAGCATTATTAAAGACCAGATTTCACAGACAGAGACAGTCATGAAGCGACAAAGTGTATCAGTGGATAATCAGAGAATTTAATTCCTGTAATTAAAGAATTTTAGCTCTGATTCATTGTTTAAAGGGGAAATGTACCAGATTGAAGACCTCATGATTAAAGCAGAGGGCCTAAGGAGGCCTAATGCACTGAAAACAATATCATCAGTGTTTCACATCGGCAGAAGCTTTCTCCTGGGAAAGGACACAGTACCCATACTATCTTTATTCTACATTGTGTCTCCGAGAATATCCCCCCCTGATAGCAATCCTAATGCTACCAGAACATTTGCTACACAATATGGCAGGCCTCATAGTCATTTATCTGCCTTTTTTTTATTCACTAGAGTACTACAAGTACTGCAGCGAAATCACATCAAGAGCATACCTAAAGTAAATTGCAGCCTGTCGAAGATCACTTTTTCGTCCAAAGAGTATTGGAAATTAATGCTCAGATATTACAATAGAATGGGCCTCAACCCCCTTTTACTACTTTGTTTTAATGTTACATTTAGTGTCTCACCTACCTCCTCTGCCTATGTTTCAACTATAAAACTCATGAAGAAACTCATCAAAAGGGTTCTTGATCAGATATCTGTGAATAGTAAGTTGTTTCTCTTGAGATATATTTCTCTATGTAAAGTTGTGAGATAGGCTGAGGAATATGTTTTCAGACTGAATATCAAGTTGTTGGAAAATTTTGTGTATGACTGGTGTTGCTCTTTAATATGACAAGCACATTTATTTGGATCCTGATTTAAAGCAGTGGTGATGTTTTTCTATCTCTGTTTTTATTTCTCTTTGTGATTCATCATATTTCATTTCTTCTGGTACACATCAGAAATCTGGCATAGGATTTACCCTTGCATTGTACCATATGTTTCTGCTCTCCCTACCTTTGATGCTTTATGCTATATGTGTTATCTGAGTGCCGATTTAAGTTAATTTAACTAGTGTAGTGGCTATAATTTACTGCTAGCTGATGTATGAATTAATGAATCTGTCCTCAAATGTTCTTGTTGGGTTTTTATTGAAAGAATTGGGTTACTAGGAGTTTGGAACATTGTTTTTGTCTTAATAGGATCCTTCTCGATCAATTGGACCTTTCTAAGTTCCCTTAAGCTGGGTGCCGAAGCATTGAGAGTTCAAAGTCTCTCTCTGATCTCAGGCCCCCTCCTTTGCGTTTAAATCTTAAATGTTCTCTTTGTCTGAAGAGTTTACCCTTTAGGAGCAGAGTCACAGGTGTCTAATGGCATGTCATGTCCCTGGATCTAATTCCTGAATGGTCACCTCGGAGGTTTCCTTTCTTTCACATTATTTCTTACCATTTCATGTCACACTATCATCTTTAAGATCCGATGCTTTAGATGACTAGCCCAATTGAAAGCCTGCACATTGAATAGAAAGTAAACCCTTTCCTAACTCCATTGCCCAATGGTTTTGAGTATTCCCTGAAATCATTCCTCTTTTTTCTAGAATCCTCTTTATTCAGTCTTGTCTCACAGCGAACCCTTCTTTCCTGTTTCCCAGCAACCAAATCATTAAACAAACAAACCTGTGCCTATAACTAGACTAAAACCTAAAAATAGAGCTTCAAAGACATATACATTTTGCTTATCATAGAGAGATCCCTCTCTAGACCCAGGAGGGCTAGATCCTGAGGTCTGAAAGTGGTTCTGATGTTGTCTCATCTTTTGGTATTGCCAAACTTGCCAAAACATGGGAACCCCAACATAATGGCGACTCCACTGGGGAAATCTGAGAGTCCATAACTGCTAACAATGGTCTGTGTCCCATTGTTTTCCCCTACATAATGGCGACTTGGTTGGGGAAGATTTGAGAAAAATACACCTTGAAACACTTCCAAGACTCAAAGAAGACCATAGTAGCCTTAGTTTGGTGGTTAACCACTATGGTGGATAGTATACCCTCTTGAAACATTCTAAACCTTCCACCTGGTGACTCCATAGTTCCTCAATGATTAAAGACTCCATTGGTGGTCAGTAGGCCTGCTGATTATCTTGGTTCACATAAGACTTCACTAGGAGACCAGAGTCCATAACAACATCAGCCATATTAGAAGTAAAAAGTAGGATTAAACTTCCTCGATTAAAGACAACATACTAGCTTCAAGGACCATTCATACAAGATCTTATCCTAACCCAAACCCACCTAAAATAGTTGGCAACCCTGAGAACATTCTTAGGAAATCACCTAAACCTAGAAGGCCAACTATTTCCAGACATATCCATAGATCTAAATTTGTACCAGAATACTTTACAGCTCTATCAGACCCTCGTTTTGACCTAGACTCTCCAAGCAGATTACCTAGAACTAGGTCATTCAGTGCTATAGACCAGCCAGACCTTGAGCTTCCTGGTTCACCATCCCACCGTGGTCAACACGTTACGGATAGAGAGAATCCCCCATATACACCTCCAGATATTCATTTCATTCAAAACTTGGGGCTCTGCCACCCTAAATCAGCTCAACAGAGTGCTGTTGGTCTTAATATTCCTGTCATCCACATACCTGCTGCTCAAGCCAATCTTGTACCTCCACAGAAAATCCTCATGGTAGCCTGGTATGCACCTTTGGTGTTACCTCAGTCTCTAGTACCCCTACCCAACAATTACCAATAAAAAATTCCACACTTCACTGCAAAAGAGTCTACGACAACCCAGCACCATGTAGACAGGATGGAAGATTCCTTTGACTATATGGAGATAGACGATGATACAATCAAAATGAGAATCTTTGCCCAGAGTTTAGGAGACGATGTGAAGAAATGGTTTAAAGGCCTACCTCCTAATAGTATCCAAGACCTTCCCTCTCTATATCAAACCTTCATAAACAAATGGGAATTTAAGGCCAACCCTCTCCAAATCTTAGTGGAATACAAAAAACTTAAAAAAAATTTAGGAGAGAGTGTCCATGACTATTCTACAAGGTTCAATAGTGTTTACAACACTCTTCCTCCACATATGAAACCTCCCCAAGTTATGGCTTTAGTGAAATAACCTGAAGGCTTTGGTGCTGACATGGCCTACCAGCTTAGGGAGAGAGATTACAACACATTGGAAGATATCAAAAAAGGGCCAGTGAGTGTAGAGGCTAACCTGATTGAGAAGAGAGCCAGAATGAGGGTTGCGAAAAGGGTAACATATAGGGATGACACTGTAGCTTCCACATCTGATCCCAAATATGACCATTTAGCTAAAAACATGGAAAAGTTATAGAAAATGATGGAAAGAATGGTTGTCTCAGTCAGTAATCAGAACAGAAGCCAAAATCATAACCAGAACCAAAACTTTAGGAGAAACAATACCACTCCCAACAGACAAAGAGAATCATATCAACAAGTCATACCCCCGTTTCAGGAAAATTTTCTTGATGAAGATGAGGGAATCATAGAAGAGTCTGAGGGAACCACAATAAATATGTTTGAAATAGAAAAATCAATCCACAACTATTCCACAGAAGAATATCAACCCTCACCCTCATATTGGAGGAGGAAAGGTTAGAATCTGAGGATTACAGGCTCGAGTTTGAGAATGCTATCATGCAGGTCAGAGAACAGTATGAACTTAGAAGCAAAAGGAACTCAGACAACTCCAAACCAAAAGCCTCTGAGATTACTATTAAGAAAAGGCTTGAGAAAACTTCTAAAGTGACTACTGAAAATAATAAATCAGCATCTGATTGTTCTGGGAAGAACAAAGAGAAAGACAACCAAAATACCGAAAAACAAAGTCAACTGACTAGCGGCACTAGCACTGCAATTAGTGCTCCTGATGAAATAGTTCCCAACATTGTACAAAGCGAGGATTTGCACACTGATTCAACCCCTAAGATAATGGCGAACAAAACAGAGTTGAGTGTCACGAAGAGTCAGTCCACATTCAATCTGGAGAGTGAGATTGAAAAACTCAAGATCTCTGTCCCACTCTCTGAGCTGGCCACTCAGGATGTATATAAAGGAAAAATTTTGAAAGACTTAAATCTAGGGGAAAATAGTGATACTGTCAACCTGAGTGATGATCAACCAACCCTTATGTTTGGTCCAAAGATAGAAGGGAAGTTTCAGGAAGGGGTAGTACCTCCTTTTTATATCAGTCTCAATATCCATGACAAGATCCTTCACAACGCGATGCATGACTCTGGGGCATCACACAACCTAATGCCTAAGATAGTTATGGAGAGGTTAGGCCTAGAGATAACCTGCCCCTACAAAGACTTATATTCATTTGACTCTAGCAGGGTAAAATGCCTTGGCCTGATTAAAGACCTGTGTGTGAACTTGACCCAGATTCCAGCAAAATATATGGTCATGGATGTTGTAGTGGTAGATGTGCCACCTAAGTATGGCATGTTAATATCAAGGTCATGGGGAGCCAAGTTATAGGGTACAATGCAGATGGATGGGGCATATGCCACAATCCCTGTCTTTAGCCAGCTTAGGAGACTATATAGAGAGGCACAGATGAAATTATTTGTCAGTAGCCCTAAAAAGCCTAAAAATACACCACATGAAGAATGAAACCCTCCACACAAAAACACAAGCCCACCACTACAGCATAACAATGAAACCAACGCTAGGAAAGAAACCGATGATAAACTCGAGAGAGAAAATTTATGGGAAATGAATTTCGATGGGTCTTGTACTAGAAAGACTGCAGGGGTGGGAGTGTGGTTACATAACACTGAGAGTGACTAAGCCCAGAGTCATACCTTCAACCTGAATTTCAAATATACAAACAATATTGTGGAGTATGAGGCTTTGATCCTAGGCCTAAATTTATTAAGAAAACTAGGAGCTCGAAGGATAGTTGTACATGGAGACTCTGAGCTAATCGTTAAATAGGTAAATGGTGAATACACGGAGAAACACCCTAGGTTGCGAGCATATAGGAATGATGCCATGGATTTGTTGAAAACCTTTATGGAATATGAACTGGTGTTTATTCCTAGGAGTCAGAACGCAATTGCAAACGGATTAGCCTGCATAGCTAGTTCATATCATAAGCCTCCTAGCAACAAACAAATCATCATCCAGAAAAAGTTCAGACCTGTAGTACCTGACAACGAGAAATATTGGCAGGTCTTTGAGGGAGATAAGCAGATTGAGGATTTCCTGATAGGCAGGAACGAGTTTGAATTCTCCGATTCAGACTCTAAATCCGAGGATAGTTGCCTGAGTGAGGGACCTCTCGACGAAGAAAAATCACCCCGTAACATTGAAATAAACAATTTAACTGAACAAATCAAAAATACAACAGAAGAATACAAGAATGCAGATAAAGGGGAAATAGAGGTGCTACAGGAAAAAGATAAAAACATACCCTGAGGTCTAGCACCTTTAGAAGATCTTTTCGATTTCGACGACGTAGCAAAAAAACCCACCATAGAACACTTAGACTCTGACGTTGAGGAATGCAATATAGGCACTGAAGACAAGCCTAAGATGATAAAATTGGCTAATTCCTTGCCCGCAGGCATGAAAAAGAAATGCATTGACCTATTTAAAGAATTCATTGATGTGTTTGCCTAGAGCTACGAAGACTTAAAGGCCTACGACACAAACATTATATAGCACAAAATACCTTTGAAAGAAAATCAAAAACCCTTCAGAAAGAAACTTCGTAGAATTAACCCGAAACAACTGCCTGTGGTTGAAAAGGAAATAAAAAATGCGTACGAGGCAATAATAATAGTCCCTGTGAGGTTCTCTGATTGGGTCTTGAACCTAGTAGCTGTGAGAAAAAATACAGGTGAGATTAGATTGTGCATTGATTTCAGGAACCTTAACAGAGCCTGACTTAAGGACAATTACCCTTTGCCAAAGATGGAACACATTCTTTAGAGGGTAGTAGGCTCAAAAAGGATCTCTCTGTTAGATGTTTTTTCAGGTTACAACCAAGTTTTAGTACTCCCAGAAGACCAAATCAAGATAGCTTTTACCACTCCATGGGGCACTTTTATGTACGTAAAAATGCCCTTCGGACTGATGAACACTGGTGCAACCTTCCAACGAGCGATGAACATAGATTTTTTGGAAGAAATAGGGCACTTCATTGTCATCTATCTAGACGACATTACAGTCTATTCTAAGACTGATGAAGAACACCTAAGACATCTGAGAAGAGTTTTTTAGAAATGCAGGAGGTTCGATCTGTCATTAAATCCCAAAAAGACTGTATTCAGGTTGCAATAAGGAAAGCTTCTCGGCCACATTATATCTGAGAAGGGAATTAAGATAGACCCACAGAGGGTTGAGGGAATACTACAAATCACACACCCAAGAAACATTAAAGAGTTACAGTCCTTTATTGGGAAAATTAACTTCCTAAGGAGGTTTATTCCCAACTTAGCTGAACACCTCAGGAATATGACTAACATGCTAAAGAAAGGTGTAGGAGTTAAGTGGACTGTAGAGGCTAAAAAATATTTTGAATCAGTCAAACTCGCACTCACCCAGACTCCTATCCTAATCAGCCCATATTTCTCTAAATATTTCTTGATATTTTCATTCACCTCCAAGCATACAGTCGCTGCAGTTCTGCTGCAAAAAAATCCAGAGGGGATGGAACAACCTATTGATTTCTTTAGCAAGGCTCTGAGGGATGCACCCTTAAAATATAACATAATGGAAAAATGGGCCTATGCTTTGGTAAAGGCCTTGAAGGAATTTAGGGTGTACATACTGCATTCTCACACCATAGCCTATGTGCCTAACATAGTGGTTAACGACATCTTGTCCCAAGACCTGGATGGAAAGAGCGGCAAATGGATCGCTGTGATTTTAGAATATGACTTGGAAATAAAACCCATAAAACTGATCAAAGGTCAGGGCTTAGCTCAATTAATGGCTAAATCGAATCTACAATCCCTTGACATCAACATGGTAGGTGCCCTGGATGAACAGGAAGGGTTGCCTGATCCAACTATCGAGGAAAAATTTCAAAACTCTCCATGGTATTTCAATATCATGTATGTGCTCACAAACCTCAATGCCCCTCCTGATCTATCGACGACTAAGGCCAGATTCCTGAAAGTAAAGGCTAGAAACTTTTGCATATTGAATGAGTGTTTATACAGGAAAAACACAAATGGTCTATTGCTTAAATGTCTGCCTGAAACTAAAGCCGAGAGAATTAAACAGGAATTCCATGCAGGAGAGCATGGAGGTCACTTGAGCTGGAAAGCCACTGCTAACAAAATACTCAGAGCTGGCTATTACTGGCCTACACTTTTCAATGAAATACACAAAATGATAATTGCCTGCAATAAATGCCAGATTTTTGAAGGCAAGAGAAAACTCCTCCTGTTGCCCTTACAAACCATTACTATTGAGGGTCCCTTTTTGCAATGGGGCCTAGACTTCATAGTGGAAATACACCCTGCTTCTTCAGCACAACACAAGTGGATCCTTACAGCCACAGACTATTTCACAAAATGGATTGAGGCCATACCTTCTAGGAATGCCACAGATTCCGTCATCATTAAGTTCCTCAAAGACCACATCCTCTCTAGGTTTGGCTGCCTAAGAAAAATAATCACTGACAACGCTACTGATTTTGGATCCAAGAAGATGATTGATTTTTGTCACAGGTATTGAATAGCACTCGGTCATTCAACTGCTTATTATCCATAGGGTAACAGGTTAGCTGAATCATCAAACAAGAGCTTGGTGACCATTATCAAAAAGATGTTGGAGGAGAACAA
This sequence comes from Pinus albicaulis, assembly GCA_034641835.2. Lineage (NCBI taxonomy): Eukaryota > Viridiplantae > Streptophyta > Pinopsida > Pinales > Pinaceae > Pinus > Pinus albicaulis. Next base: position 1,221,955,302 of record CM076570.1, on the reverse strand, counting down.
AAAGTCATGGCATAAAAAATTAGTACATGCTTTGTGGACTAACAGACTTACAACAAAGAAATCCATTGGCATGTCACCCTATTAGCTTGTGTATGGGACAGAGGCAGTGTTTCCAACTAGCCTTGGGATACCAGTGATTAAACTAGTCCAAGAGATCCAGACAGAAGAGGACAGTATGGTGAGGAGGATAAATCAGACGATTCATCTCCAACAAACAAGAGAAGAGGTCTATAACAGAGCTTTGAAAGTCTAGGAAGATATTATGAATTTATTTGACAAAAGAACCAAGGCCTCGGACTTCAAAATTGGAGACAAATTTCTGAAGTGGGACTCCAGGAGAGAGGACAAAGGAAAGCATGGAAAATTCGACAGTTTGTGGCAGCGTCTTTACATCGTACATGCCACCATGGGTCCCAATGCCTTTTTTCTGAAAGAGATAGATGGTACAGAGCTATTTTGGGGCCCTGTCAATGGCAGGATGCTCAAACATTACTTTCACTGATTTCCAAGTTCACAATTTTCATTTCCATTGCAAATACCATTGCAGTCTTTAATTTTCAGGAAAAGAGAAAAATGTTCCAAAAAATAGAGAAAGAAAAGGGTTTAGACATGCCCAAAACATGAACCTCTGAAGTTCCAAAAAGGACGGCTCAAACATTATCAAAACCTGAGCCAAAAGGAAGTATGGCAAGCTGAACCTAATCTGCTCAAAACCTAAATCAGCAAAAGAGAAGGAAGAATCAGCTCTAGCAAGCACAAAACCAGAGCTGAAACAAAGAAGAGAATAGTGACTCTAACAAGCTCAAAACTTGAGTCACGAAAATAAGAAGGATGTTTCAAAAGTTTCAAAATACCAAGCCTTCAAGATTTTGTTGTCAATTTTCTGCAATTTCAGTCCATGTGCAACTGTCTTTATGCCTTGGATACACAGCAAACTAGACTATTTAATCCTAGTTTGACTATTTTCAAATTTCTGTTGTAGAATGTAGAGAAGAAATCTGTTGGACAGTTTAATCCCAACATATATTAGATTAGGTAGAGAAACATATGAGGCCAACAGCTTAACCTGGTATCATGGAGGAATAAGGGTAGAAATAGACTAGTTTATTTTCTGCTTTCAATAAAAATGATGAAGAAGGTCTGCGAATCCAAGTGCACCTTGAAGAGAAAATGCTAGGGTTGTAGGATGGGTAGGTAGATTGTTTGGGGAATGTTTTCCGCTGATTAATATCCATCATGTTTTTATAGCCGAATCAAAGACGGAAGATGGTTCAAAGATTAGGCATCTGGCCTACTCCAAAGATTTATATTATGAATTCTTAACTCCTTCAAGAAGAAGCCATCCCCATGTGGAGCCACTATTAGCCACCTATGAATATTGTGTTAAGCAAATAGGTGGCTAAATTGTTTTATGAGACTTCAAGAGATACATTTCCCAAGAAATATATCATCCTTGAAGCCTCCATATGTTCATTGCCTTTAAAAGGGTCCTCACTGCTGCTTCCATCCAAAAGCCTCACTACCTGTGAAGGATTTGTGCTCAGAAAAGCCTTGAATTGCCCTTGTATCTCTGCAATTTTCCTCATGATTAACCCTTTCCCCCTTTTTTTTCAAAATTTCCCCCTTTAACCCTAAAAAATCCCTCCTAAGTCATCCTAACCATCTTTTTCACCCTTGTAAACCAAGTGAAATCCTCTCATTTGATTTTAAATCCCTTTTTCCCTTTACCGAAAGCCTCTTTTAGCCTTAAACTCTGTCTCTAAGCTAAAAACCCACTTTATTCTTTATAAGGGCTTAGCCCCTTTTCGGCCAGCCCCTTAACCACTTCCCCTCCATGCACCCAAGCGCTTAACCGTAAGGAGCTCATCGCATCGGAAGGATGGAGCAGTGCGCATTTCATTTGTAAAGTTGAAACTCTCTAATGTGATGGTGTTTTTTCTATGGAGTGCGCGAGCAGTCACAACCGTTGATCTCTTGAGATCCGACGGTCCAGATTTCACCGTTTCCCACTCATTTCTCCGTCCTTCTTCCCGTCGATTGAATCTCCACCATTGATCCCCTTCACGATCCAATAGCTGGCGCTTGATCGAACCATCGCCAATCAGCAGCCCACAATGTGTCACCCCTTGTGCTCCCCGATTGCGTTTCCCCCGATTCAACTATGACTGTCTGATCGATCTAGATCTACGGCCTGAATTTAATCATGTCTTCGTCCATTTTTCTCCATTGGGGCTTCTAATGATTTCTTCCAAAGATTCCCGCCGTCGATCATTTTATGATCTAACGGTCCATAGTTGATCGCCCTCTGTCTTAGCCGAGTCCCACCATCTTCCCATTTCATATGTTTCCCATACATCTTCTGTGCATTTCATTCAAAGGTCCAAACCTTATATTTCACACTAATTTGTATCATCCCACCAAACATTAAAATTTTAATGTTTACATTAAAGTTTTTCATTCCGCCTGACTTTCATCAGATCGCTTTTCACTATTTCATTGCATTTTCCTACCACTTTCCATTGCATCCATAGAATTCCTCGTAACCATCCTTCCCCATGCATGGATTTCTTGATAGATTTGTGTGTTTTGTAGGTGTACGGGTGGTGAGAACCGCTAGCGCTCACTATCATTGTTATAGTGACACAGAGCGTAGAAGGATATTGTCTGAGCCTGATATTGCAGCAGGAATGTTTGGAAAGGTTTCTACAGGAAAGATTTCATTAGAGTACAGTGTTCAAACTAGTTAAACCGCTCCAGCATTATTAAAGACCAAATTTCACAGACAAAGACAATCATGAAGCGGCAAAGTGTATCAGTGGATAATCAGAGAATTTAATGCCTGTAATTAAAGAATTTTATCTCTAATTCATTTTTTAAAGGGGAAATGTACCAGATTGAAGACCTCACGATTAAATCAGAGGGCCTAAGGAGGCCTAACGCACCGAAAACAATATCATCAGTGTTTCACATCGGCAGAAGCTTTCTCCTGGGAAAGGACATAGTACCCATACTGTCTTTATTCTACATTGTGTCTCTGAGAAGATCTCCCCCTGACAGCAGTCCTAATGGTACCAGAACATTTTCTACACAATATGGCAGGCCTCATAGTCATTTATCTGCCTTTTTTTTATTCACCAGAGTACTACAAGTACTGCATAGAAATCACATCAAGAGCATACCTGATGTAAATTGTAGCCTGTCGAAGATCACTCTTTCGTCCAAAGAGTACTGGACATTAATGCTCAGATATTACAAAAGAATGGGCCTCGACCCCCTTTTTGTTTTAATGTTACATTTAGTGTCTCACCTACCTCCTCTACCTCTATTTCAACTATAAAACTCATGAAGAAACTCATCGAAAGGGTTGTTGATCGGATATCTATGAATAATAAGCTGTTTCTCTTGAGATATAGTTCTCTATGTAAAGTTGTGAGATAGGCTGAGGAAGATGTTTTCAGACTGAATATCAAGCTGTTGGGAAATGTTGTGTATGACTGGTGTTGCTCTTTAATATGACAAGCACATTTCTTTGGATCCTGATTTAAAGCAACGGTGATGCTTTTCTATCTCTGTTTTTATTTCTCTTTGTGATTCATCATATTTCATTTCTTCTAGTACGCATTAGAAATATGGCATAGGATTTACCCTCGCATGGTACCCTATGTTTCTGCTCTCCCTACCTTTGATTTTTTCTGATGTATGTGTTATCTGAGTGCTGATTTAAGTTAATTTAACCAGTGTAGTGGCTATAATTTACTGCTAGCTGATGTATGAATTAATGAATCCATCCTCAGATGTTCTTGTTGGGTTTTAATTGAAAGAATTGGGTTACTAGGAGTTTGGAACATTGTTTCTATCTTACTAGGATCCTTCTCGATCAATTGGACCTTTCTAAGTTCCCTTAAGCTGGATGTCAAAGCATTGAGAGTTCAAAGACTGTCTCTGATCTCAGGCCCCCTCCTTTTCATTTAAATCTTAAATGTTCTCTTTGTCTGAAGAGTTTACCCTTTAGGAGTAGGGTCACAGGTGTCTAATGGCATGTCCTGTCCCTGGATCCGATTCTTGAATGGTCACCTTGGAGGTTTCCTTGCTTTCATGTTCTTTCTTACCATTTCATGCCACACTATCATCTTTAAGATCTGATGCTTTAGATGACTAGCCCAACTGAAAGCCTGCAACATTGAATAGAAAGTAAACCCTTTCCTGACTTCATTGCCCAATGGTCTTGAGTATTCCCTGAAATCATTCTTCTTTTGTGTAGAACCCTATTTATTCAGTCTTGTCTCACAGCAAACCCTTCTTTCATGTTTCCCAGCAACCAAATCATTAAAAAAACAAACCTGTGCCTATAACTAGCCTAAAACCTAAAAATGGAGCTTCAAAGACATATACCTTTTTCTTATCATAGAGAGATCCCTCTCTGGACCCAGGAGGGTTAGATCTTGAGGTCTGAAATTGGTTCTGATGTTGTCTCATTTTTTGGTATTGCCAAACTTGCCAAAACATGGGAACCCGAACAGGCCAAAAAATATATTTGTATTGATATTTTGTGCCTTGGGTCTTGCAAGGCCTCAAGGACAAATTAGGATATTTCTTGTTGGAAAATAGACTTCCAGATGATCTACTAGGCTTTCCTCCTCCTTTCTTATTATATATAGCATGAGGATTCATTGTAAACATGGGAACTTGATGTGTTTAAGAGCAATACATGGTTTTCAGAAGTTGAAGAACAATTTAGTGTTGTGGAGCTTGTGAATGATTTGCCTTGATTGATGGTGATGAAGGCTTGCTTGCAGGATCCCTGAGTTTAGTTAATGGTGATGTATCTCTCATATGTTCATGTTTTTCTTGTTTTCATATGTCCATCTTTCTATATTTCAATAGCTCAGAAGAGTATAGGATGAGAAATGTTGTTTGAGGCACCTCAGTCCTCTTGTTAGATATTGTTTTCATGTTTTCTTCTGTTGGGTTAGCTTAAATAGTTCTTTATTGCTCCTTAGGCACACCTAAGTTGTATATTTCATTATTGGATTAATATGCTAGTTTATAAACATGATTCATGGTAAGCCCTGCTTTTTTAATACTATCTAAACTCTGTTTTGAAATCTCTCTTTGATGTATTGATTGTTAGGTTAAGTCAAAGAGGTCTTGTTTTGATCTTGCCCTTTGAATATGCTTATCATTCTGCCTCAAAGTTCTTTATAGTTTAATGAATGATGTTTAGGAGTTCCCTCTTAATTTATTGATGTTATTCGTCTCTTATATGTTTTCCAATATTGAAAGTAGAATTAGTGAATTTAGATAAGTTGTCTTACTTCATTTGCTCCACTGGATTGTATATCTTGATATTGTATTTGTTTAAAAGTATTGTCATTGAGTAAATGGTGTGTCCTATCTCATAACTAGTATCTTTTGCTTATTAGTATTTAATATCTCTCTGTTCATAGGTATTTTACAAAGGATTCTTAACTACCCTTTTCCCTACCTTGTTTCCCAAACTTAATGTCCATTTCACCTCACACATAAACTTTAAAGATCCATTGACTACACTAGATTTGCCTTGTGATGTACCCCGATTCATTATCGAGATATCAATGACTTCATAGACTCCATAGCCCAATTGATTGGATGACCTCTCACTCTGCCTATCCTACTTGATCATCTTACCCCAACCAAAAAAAACAACAAACCTACACTTAACAACTAGCCTAAAATCAACAATCCAAAGTGAAAAAGTTCACATCCTTCGCATAATAGAGAGAGCCCTCTCTGAGTCTAGGAAGGCTAGGTCCTAGTACTCCAAAGACTGGTTTGATGTTACCCTATCATTTGGTTTACCAATCTACCAAATCATGGGACACTAACAGGAAGGACACCCCAATGCCTTGGTTTCTTCAGTAATAAACTGAATGGATGTCCCGACATCCTAGACTGACCTACCACCCTAAAGTTTTCACAGGCTCCAAAATGTAGGTGACTTCATTCACCAGTTTAGCACCTCCTTGCCATCCTATAATGATCAGAAATAAGACAAGAGAGTGGGCTTAGGTACCAGGGACAATGATCCATGATACAATATAATTCACAATGATTTTCTTGAACTATACCAATCACCCAATCACACTATGACCTGTAAACCAACCATATCATTATCCAACAATGACTCATATACCTCTCAACAATGGCTCTTCAACTCTAGGCAGATTGACTCTTTTGCACTTTTACAATGATGATTTTTACAACACTAACTTTTGACACAACCTGATACTTGACTTGACACTGCTTCTTGGATCACTAGCAGTTGTTGAGGTATTGTTTTGGTTGCTTCAAGTAATGGTACTTTGGTGTTGCACGTCCTTATAGTCTGTGTCTGTGTTATCCTATTGTGTCCTCCTTCCTACACATGCATTAATGAACAAGACCCAAACCAATATACAAATAAAATAATTACATTGTCCTGCAAAACATATGTCAGAGAAATATTCAAAATTCAAATGTAAATATGTTCAATATTTATGAACAAAACCCAAACAAACATACATACAAAATAATTACATTGTCCTTAAAAAACACATATTAGAGATGATATTCTAATTAAAATGCAAACAATAATCATACATACCTTTCTATATGACTTACCCTTGACTATTGATGTGTGGTCCTTACTACAGTGGTCCTTGAATGCATACTTTTTCTTGCCTTCTAGAAGCTCGATATTGAATCTGTTGTATCTATGTAATTTCATATCTCCAATGTCTGAAATTATTTCCTATGGTTGCCCTTTGAGTCCTCTTTCCAACCCTAGAGGTCTAATCGATATTAAATTCTTCAAGAAATAGTTATTCCAAATCTCCCACAATGACTTGATTATAGACTAGTTTAGTAGAGCGAACTTGTATGAAGTGCCATATGTCACTTTATCGACATTTGGCCCTGAAAATGATACCCAACAAGCTAAAGTCTGTATTATTTCTATCACTTTATAAAATTTTAATCCAATTCTCAAGGAGAAAGTAATAATGATTTTCCCAAGGTGACCTGTTTAACATGGAATTCAGGAGCCTACAAAAACCCTAATTTCCTCAGATCATATGTCTGAAAATATACCGAACCAAGATCTGAAATTCGGTCACGAGTTTTATCAAGAATTTTTCTCAAATGGGTTTTTTTTCCACTTCTTAAGCTTCGTAGGAAACAATTTATAGTGAAAATTCCACGATGACTTGTTTGAACCAGCGAAATACTTGCGTGAGGAGGATATGAGGGTCACAATTTATAGAAATTCTTAGGTTGAGAGGGTCTTCAACAAGTGAACATCGGATCAAGTTTATGAGCTTAAAAAATTATTAATTATTGACTATTAAATGAACACAACCAATGATGAGTTCCATGCCATTACCCCATGGGGTTTTAGCCCACTAACTGGGGTTACTAACCTTAAACATGAATATCTCTCAAACTATGAAGAATTACGTGGCTTTCCATATATCAACATAAACATATCAACGAGAAGAATCCATACAAAAGATACTTGATTCATAATAGATTAATTTTTTAATTCAAAATGCCCATGCAAGATCTGGGTAGCCCCGGTGCTGCGTTGGATGACATCAATGACAACAACTGATAAACATAGTTCATGATTTCTTTTAGTAGAGAATAAATTATGTCTTGATGCATGCTAGTCATAACTTTGGTTTTACGTCAATGATCATAGGTTCCTTCATGTAGAGTTATGTAGATAAATACATCCATGTTAGTGTTAGGAGAACTTGTTAAGAGTATTGTGTGGTTTGGACACTGAAATATTTTTATAACTACTTAAAGGAGCTGTTGAAGCTCTCTACATTAGGTGAAGATATGAAATATAGTGATTTCCTATCAAAGGGCTAATTAAGCCTCTGTTTATGCCTAAGAGATTGATGGAACTGATGATTTACATGCACTATGTCAACACTGTGAGTATGTAGTGTGCAAGAATATTAGAAATATGGTTTTGTGCTTAACTTTCAAATGAGGATATTGGCTAAGTCTCCTGAGTTTGGTAAAGAGTGCTAAAGCACCTCTTTCAACCCACTGTGGTGATAGTTCAAACAGGAAATCCTCTTATAAAACCACTAGGTTCAACACTATGTGTTGAAATCGCACTCCACCTAGCTATGCATTATGTATAAGGAAGGGGTGAATTCCTTTAAAAATGAATGGATTCAAGAACAAATCTATAGCACCAATGGTGTTATTTTTTATCACAACCATTGTAGTTGAGTCATGGGCATAAATCCTTTGTAAATGGATCAGGAAGAAACCTTATTTCATTCCCTTAACCTTAACATTTATGTGGTTTTGGAAGAATTTTATTAGGCCAAGTAAGGGCTAGCTATAAGGCATAATGCTAGACATAAGACTACCCAGACCAACTGATGCAATGTTGGTGGAACAAGAAACCAAATTTGAGCAAGGTTACATAAGGCTAGGCCACCATGACTAACACGAGAGCCCAATAGCCAAGCCATTGTTGCAGATGAGGGGACCCTCAACAGGTCAGCTCGGAGGGTCAACCCTGGAGTGAAATACCTGCTTGTACTCACTGCCATAGGATTAGACATGATGAATGCAGATGTTGGAAACTTCACCAAGAACTCAGACCAAAGAAGTTCCAGAAAAATAAAGGTGAAAATAAGGCTAATACAGAAATCCAACAAGATTTGGTCTCCGACTCAGGTGATGAAAGGAAAATAACCACAATGGTTTTGACATGTAAAATTTCTGACACTAGTTCAAGTTCTAGTACTTATGTATCTTCTTCAAACATAAATAATCTAGATGAGGATAAAAGAGTTGAGTTATTTCACATAAGGATAACTTCGAAGCACACAAAAATATACACTTTATATCACAGTGGATCACATGAAAATTTAATATCTGAAGAATTAGTTAAGAAATTGGGTTTGGAGACACAAAATCATCCAAGACTATACCCATTATGTTGGCTAAAATAAAAGACTCAGATTAATGTCACAAAGCAGTGTCATTTAAAATTTTCCATCACAACTAATTATATTGATGAAGTGGATTTAGATGTGATTCCATTAGACATATGTGGAGTAGTGCTAGGAAGTCCTTATCTCTATGATCATGATGTTGTGTTTCATAGGAAAGAGCATAAATATCATCTTAAGAAAGACAAGATTTAATACATTGTCAGGGAACATGAAATCAAAACACACTTGGATTTAGTTACTGTTAATCATATGGAGAGGATAATATGTTCAAGTAAAATATATTTACTCATGGTTGTAAAAGAACAACATAAGGATCAACATGATGCTTTTACAGGTTCTGAATCTTAGTTTAAAGATAGTTTGGTTGAAGTGGTAGATTCTTTTCAAAGTCTATTTAAATAACCAAAACATTTTCCTCCTAAACAGGAAATAAAACATGAGATACAATTGATGTCTGATGCCCCTATTCCTAATTTTTAACACTAGAAATTCGTACAGCAGAAGACGACATCAATTAATGTCAAGCCTAAGGATTTATAGGGCAGGAGTACATTATGTAATCAAGAAGTATTTAAAATCTCCAAGGTTTTGAGAAAATCAGATTTGAACTAGTATTAAATGCTACAATGTGCACTTAATCCTTCGAGAAGAGCGCCTTCTGTGTGCCTTTTTGCCTGATAAGCACGCATTCCTAGAAATGGAAAAAAGTCGCTTTCCGAGACCACACCAAAGCAAAGGACAGTTACTCCTTATATGAAGCCACCTAAAGACAGCCACCAACGCCTCCTTAGACACTATGTGAGCACACAAAGGAATATTTGGAGCATACAATGGAATAATACCTCTCCCTTGGGTCACTATCCATCATGTACCAAGGGAGGGAAGGAGGATTTGAAACTCCCCTATATAAATCCACCAAGAGATGAAGAAATGGTGATCAAATTTTTATGCTGGCCAAATTTTCCCAAGAAATACCAGCAGTGTGTGACCCAGAGCTGGAGCTAAAGAGGACTCGATCGTTGGCCACCCAACATCCTAGTCCACCATAGTAGAGAGAGAGAGGGAGACTGCATCATAGGCAGAGCTTGGAAGGCAACATCCTTGCATCAAGACCTAAAGCCATTTCCTAAGGGCCCTTTGGCAAGTGGGTAAAATTTCTTCTCCATATCAAATGTTTAATAAGAAGAGGTCGCCGAGCCATCATTTGCATTATTATCGTTTTGAACCTCTTTATAGCTTCTATATATTTTTGTTTTAGTTTTAGTTTAACTAGAGCATACTTTAGCATACTATTTCCACTAAGTTTTATGCTTTTGAGCTCCCCCCAATTTCTGCCTGTTACCAATAGTTTAAAGAGTAGACCACACTCTTTAAGCTGGTGCGATTTCGTACACCCATGCTACTAATGCACCACAACGAGATTGGTGACTCCACTAACGTGTTCCAAGTTTATGTGGTTGTGCCATATTTTGCAGGAGACCCTTTGTCTATGCTGGAGTGGAGTTGACAGTCCTCTGATCCATCTTACAGTGCCTAGACTCACTGAAGTGATATACTGAAGAAGGAATCTCCTAATTTTTTTTACTTGTAGGATTTTTGCACGCAGTTTTTCCTCACAGAGGCGCATTGTATGCAGTCAGCTCTAACCTGCCCGCAAGAAGGCGCACCTGTCAAGGATTTTTGCACGCAAATAGCAAACTGAGATTTTTCTCCCTACACTCTGCATTTTTCTGCTTGTAATGTGTTGGACATCCCCTAATGTATCTGCCAACACTTGTGTTGATACCCCATAGCTTCTAAGGACCCACTTTTTTTTGCTTTCTGTAGGCATAGAGTTAGTTTTCATTTAAGTTGGTTTTTTGAAAAAACTCTTCACATAGTTTAAGTAGGGGGCGAATTAACCATTGCTTTCCGAACAATTTATGTTTTGAAAATTCTGGTATGCACACTTAGTTTAACTAGTCAAAGTAAGTGGCCCAAGACCACACATGCATAAGCTAGTGTAGAAATTGTTTAGCTTAATTAAATTTTTTCATTTAGGGAATTGCAAGACTAGGATTGAATCGCCGATTACAGTAAGTAATCTCTACTACCTTTGCACCCTCTGGTGATCCTAGGCAAGCATATGAACGCTCTACATTTGCGATTCACCATCTCCCTTTAGTTAGTCACATAGATTAACTAGGAATATTTGGAAGCGACACATTATCTGCGAATGTTTTCCATTTGAGCAAGGAACAACATCACATATTTTAACTAGGGGACTTTTGTAAAGGATCACCGATATCCATATGTTCAAACTGTGAGATTTTTCACCATACACTCACACACACTCACCCACTAAGCAAAGAAAGCCACCTAAAATTAACTTAAAACAACTCACTAAATTCTCCCCATAGGAGCCACAAAAGAATTTATAGATTAAGTTAGGATCAAGGGGGTAGGAATCCAATAAGTTGCCTTGATCACAATTCATATTGAAACATAGAAGTTGTGTATTTAGGGAGCCTTAAATCCACCTATCAGCCCACGGCAATGAAAACCCAAGCGCGACAGAGACCCGATTCAAAGGGGGTTAGGCCTAGGCGCAGTGCATGCAGTATTATTTGGGGCTACCTGACCCGGCTAATACTCGGTATTCTTAGCGGACTACCAAGAAGCCCAAGACTCAAACACTCACATGGGACAGTTGTTCTTAGTGGCCAAAAACTAGGGCATAATTTACCCGATAGGTGACGGTGCAGGTAAGCACCAGACCCTCTACCCTTACCTTGGTGGATTCTCTTTGGCTAACTGGGGGCATCGCGATATTATAGGACGTTGTGCCAACACTCACAAGAAATATTCTCAAGGCCCAGTTACTTTTGAGTGTGTGAGGACGTAATAGGTCTTCTAGGATTTTGAGTATCACGCACAAACAGACAAAACCACTTTTTTTCTTGATTGATCACATAGATTAAGTTAAAGGTAAAATTCATTTCATTTTTTCTTTGTTTTATGTATGTGGCCATAAATTTGTCGTGATCATAGACTCGATCCCCTCAAATTTTTCAAAAACCTAACCTGGTCGACACCCAAAAGGTCCCGATGGAACCTTGTCGATCTAGGCGTCTTTTGGACCTCCCCCCATTACCGGGAGGGGTTCCATGTCTTTCATCGTTTAGGTGTCAAAGACGGAACATTGCCACCATCATTGGTTCATCCTTTATTGGAGAAATCTTAGTTGGGAACCCTAGTCGTTCTCCCAAAACCACACTGTACACTCCCCCCTCGACCCCTAGGGGGCAGAGGAGTGTGTCCCATATGAGAAGCCAGCTAAACACACAACAGGGTACATCACAGACTAACCCTCATTCTAACCAGAACTTCGTGTCTTCACACGTTGCCATGGAGTCAACCTCCTAGTCACCCTTCTTAGCTTCATTAAATCTTCCCGATTTAACAAAGCTCACAAATGACCCCATTGCACATGACCCAAATTGGCCTCCCATGCCCACAAAGCTCCCTTCAGACATACCAAAATTCAAAGGTAAGCAAGTGGAAGACCCAGGTAATCATTTAATGACCTTTCACCTATGGTTCTCATCGAATAACACCATTGACGGTACTATTCGGTTGAGGCTATTTCAATGCACTCTTACGGGAGTGGCTGTGAAATGGTACGTGAAGCAACCGCCTACTTCACATGGAACCTTTAGTGCCCTTGCTACTACGTTCCTCACATACTTTCAGTTGCCCATTCACCACAATTCAGGAATGAAATTACTGAATCATTTCAGACAATCACTCTCCACCCATATCTCAGACCACCTCTACGAATGGAGGGGGCATTACAGTTTATGCAAAGCTAAACTCAACGACTGAGTCCTTTTAGATTTATTCTTGAAAAATCTAACAGCGGAGATTTCAAAGGATTTGGCGCAACACAACCCCACATCTGAAGAGGATGCAATCAGTAAAGCCCAGTAGCTTGAACTGATCTATACGCAGTCAGGATACATCTACAATGTCCTGCCTAACGCCTCGCGCCTACAAAATCATCAAGAATTACCAGGTGCATCAAACTCTGCAGATGGACTAATTGGGTCAATGACCCAAGGGTACCTAGGAAGCAACAGTCAAAAACATAATTCTATCTAGAATATGTCTCAACCTGGATTTCAAAGTCATCATATGCCACAGCAAAATTTGACTAATAGGGCGCAAGCGTATCACCAAGGAGGACCTTATCATCTGGCTGAGGAGACCCGGTATGTAGGAAGAAACACTAACGGAAGATTACCCCCCTAACGGCTAGGTGAAAACATGGGACAACATTATGCTCAGTCCCAAGCACATGACCCACCTATGTAAACCAATACAAGGTGAACTTTGTGCAACCATCCCAAAATCAACCGCACCAGTATGATCATGAGAACTACCCTCCTAATGTGGTTAAGAAAAAGATAAAAAAAACCGAAAGGGAACCCTAGATAGGGGGGCAATAACCAAAAGTGCCCACCATAATCCCAGGCTAGAAGTAACTCCAACCAGAATCAGAACCAGGAGCCAAGAAATGTCCAAAGGCAAGGCAAAAGGCCACCTCTACGAACAAACCATTGTTATTCAATATGTCATGAGTACGGGCACTATACTCACCACTGTCCCAAACTCCCTAAGCTTAAAAAGCTACAGAGTAACTGAGGACAAGGAGGGTCTTCCTAGAAAACTGCGGTGATGCAAGAACCTTTCCCCCATCAAGGGACGGTCAACACTCAGCAGCAAAACCTAGATGATTCCGGGAAAACTAGTTGTGAAATTTACATGACTGGGAAAGAAATGTTTTTCCAAACTCGGAATCGCATCTACAACACCCCACCAGACACCAATACATTAGGGGCTAGTAATAGCATGCTGACTGCACCTTTGACCATTCCAAAGATTCCTACGGAACTATTTCCAAAGATGGCAAAGGGACCTAATAGGCGAGCAGGTAACTACTCCAAAGCAGCCCATAATTATAGCATCATGGATGATTTAGCTTAATCACCCACTGCTATGTCTGTGTTGGAAGTACTACAATCATGCCCCAAGTAACGAAAAGCCCTGTTTTCCATGTTAAGCACTATCGACCCTGTCGATACGTGCATGATGGATTTTTATTTTGACAAAGCCTCTCTTAGGCTTCCCTCCATGGTCGCCTTCTAGATACCATTATCGATACAAAATATCACCATTCACTGATATGTCATAGAAGAGGGTGCATCGACATGCATCATGTCAAAAAATGTTTGGCAGAAGTTAGGGTCCCCCAAACTCAAACCTTTTGTCATCACGCTCAGAGCGTACAACATTCGTCCCTCAACTCTTGTTGGCCTCTACCAAAATGTACCAGTCTGCTTAGCTGATAAGACCGTCCACATAGACATCAAAGTCTTGGATGCTCACTTGGATTACAACATACTCCTTGGGCGGAGTTACATGTACGCCATGTCTACCATAACATCCTCCATCTTCCGCGTCATTATGTTCCCCCATGAGGATCGAATCATTACGGTAGATGAGCTTATGCATAGTGAAAAGCATCCCCTAACCAACACATACATAATTCTACCCTATGTAGGTAAAGCCATAAATGGTCTTTCACGGTACTAGGAATACGGCCCTAGCCAATTCAAACCATCATTCGTCCTAGGGTAATTCCTAGAAGATCCTCCCATTATCCCTGAGGTATCGCTCGATGCCACAGGGGCCCTGGTGTGCATTATGTCCATATCAAGAACCAAGGTTAGTCAGGACACAGACTCAAGTAGTAACGACACCGAGGCATCGACCACGACAGCATCTCTAGCCTACGCTGCCTCCCAAACCCCTTTCCTCTACCCCCCCAGCTAGCTTCGTCTCCCAGCAGGTTTTGGAAACACTGGTGTTGCCCAACATATCATTGGAATTCCTAGTTTCGTACCTCATTCCCCCTTCTGGAACAGGAGCCACCAACGTTATTGCCATAGGGTTAAAGCCCCTCAGTCCCGAGAAGCCCCAACCTACACAAGAATCGGTCGACACCGCCCCCACAAAGGAAGTTCCCATGCAAACCGCAAAGAGAGGAAAGAAGGCGGTGACCCCCACCATGCAAAGGGATTCATAAGCCTGTTATCTATGTGATGTCATAGGACACCCTACCCACATATGTTTGAAGATGGACGAGTTAAAACCACTCCTAAGCTCTGAAGCAGATATCTCCACACTGCGTTCTCGCAAAAAGGAACCTGCCACAAAAAGTAAAGGAAAACTGTTGTGTACCAATCACGCATGCGCTCTATGTGACACTTATGGGCACTATACCCACCATTTTCCAGAAATACCAAAATATAGGGACAACTTACACGTGATCGAGCGATCCTATCAAGAGGATCCCCCCACCCATTCTGTGGGAAATGAACCTCCTGTCATCTCGTACCTGCAGGAGGAGCAACAGTCACCAGACAGAAAACCATTTGCCCCTCCTACCCCCAGCATGATAGAGTCACACAAAACTTTGCATATCTTGACATCATTTCTCCATCAGAAATTAAGCATAGGATCCTCATCCCTGACCACATTTATCATCACCTCACCCTGCATATGATAAACATCCGTGTTGGTTGGTAGAGCCTCCCCTCCATAGAGCTCGTCACCCAAAGTAGACCATATATCACCACACAAGTGACACCATGGCCATACCATTTTACTCCAAGAAGCACCTCATGCCCATCCATCCATCATGCATAAGGTCAAGTTTACCATTCAAACTCAAAACCCCCTTCTCAAATGACCAGGTTGTACAAGCAGATTGAAAGCGCACCTCTGCGCATCACATTTGGCCCACCATACCTCCATCAGCATTATCCCATCTGTGACATTTTCCGCTTCATCAACCCCTCACATGAGACCAACCAATGGGACCCCCACCCCCAGCAAAACATCATCCTCACACCTTCAGTCAGAGAACACCTTCATGTTTTGGGGTACCTGTCTCTGTGTTTTGTATAAACCAAACCTCATTAGTTTATTCTTTTGGTAAGTGTACAAAGACCGCAAACGATGCCCTTGGTCAGAATATTTCACCCCCATGCATGCACCATCACAACATTCATAGCCGGTTCACACCCTCCCTGGAAGTCCTACCAACTCCAGGAATTTTCCCTTCAGAAATAACTATGACTGTCGCCAAGCTGCTAAAGTATACTTCGACCTCGGGCCACTGAATCCCCATCATCCATTTTCAGTCAGCTCTCACCAACATGCCTATGTTAAACCCATCACATCTAAGTCCCCGACCCCTCAGTTTGGCAACCCATGGTTCGGTTAAGGCTTCCTTTTTTTGGACCTCGACACCTCTTTTCCAAAAAGGAAGTGATACCTTGGATTACTCCTCCCCATGCAAAGTTGTATCCTCGGGTGGCACTATGGGAGACATCATTGTCCACAGATGTCATCGATCCTCCTGAAATTTGACTACAGAAAAATCTTTCATGTCATGATGGTATCATACCTTACAACCATTACAGTTTGATCAGTTCCGTTGAAGACCCGTGCCTCCATAAGCGTCTCTGACAACAATGCTTACACGGGAGGGTCCCAACCAGTACATATGCGTACATTGCGCAGTGATATGCCATACTAAGATTACACATTTGGGTACCACATTCCACCTATCATCAAAGAAAAAATTCCCCTGAGGGCATCATTAGTCATCGTCAACAACCACCAGCGTCACTACCACAGTAGTGGCACAAACAACATGTATCTGTCAATTTTGTTTAACTAGCCATAGCCTCACGAGCATGGG
This sequence comes from Pinus albicaulis, assembly GCA_034641835.2. Taxonomy (NCBI): domain Eukaryota; kingdom Viridiplantae; phylum Streptophyta; class Pinopsida; order Pinales; family Pinaceae; genus Pinus; species Pinus albicaulis. Next base: position 1,221,938,490 of record CM076570.1, on the reverse strand, counting down.
ACAAGCCCGCCTCGTTGAAATTTTGTATATATGTTGTATATTTTGTTTGCTTGCAAGGGGTCCCTTAGGCCATGGTTATCTCAGAAACGGTGCAAGGTGTTGTCAATTGCAAGATTCACACATGCCTCTCTCTCTCTCTCTCTCTCTCTCTCTCTCTCTCTCTGTATGATACAGAAAAGAAACTATAATGTATTTCAACAATACAGTTCTTCATAGACCTCACACATTAGGGGGAAATTATTAACACTGGAAAATCATATAGCAGAAGATGACATAAATTAATGTCAAGCCTAAGGATTTACAGGGCAGGAACACATTATGGAATCAAGAAGTATTTAAAATCTATAAGATTTTGAGAAAATCAGATTTGAACTAGTATTAAATGCTACAATGTGCACTTAATCCTTCAAGAGGATCGCCTTCTGTGTGCTTGTTTTCCTGATAAGCGCACATTCCTGGAAATGGCAAAAAGTCACTTTCCGGGACCACACCAAAGCAAAGGACAATTACTCCTTATATGAAGCTACCTAAGGACAACCACCAGCACCTTCTTAGACACTATGTGAGCACACAAAGGAATATTTGGAGCACACAATGCAATCATACCTCTCCCTTGGGTCACTATCCATCATGTACCAAGGGAGGGAAGGAGGATTTGAAACTCCCCTATATAAAGCCACCAAGAGATGAAGAAATGGTGATCACATTGTTATGCTGGCCAAAGTTGTGCAAGAAACACCAACAATGTGTGACCCAGAGCTGGAGCTAAAGAGGACTTGATCGTTGGCCACCCAACGTCCTAGTCCACCACAACAGAGAGAGAGAGGGAGACTGCATCAGAGGCAGATCTTGGAAGGAAATATCCTTGCATTGGGACCTAGAGCCATTTCCTAGGGGCCCTTTGGCAAGTGGGTAAAATTTCTTCTCCATATCAAAGGTTTAATAAGAAGAGGCCATCAAGCCATCATTTGCATTATTTTCGTTTTGAATCTCTTTATAGCTGCTACATATTTTTTTTTTAGTTTTAATTTTAACTAGAGCATACTTTAGCATACTATTTCCACTACATTTTATGCTTTTGAGCTCCCCCACTTTCTGCCTGCTACCAAAAGTTTAAAGAGCACACCACATTCTTTAAGCTGGTGTGATTTCGTACACCCGTGCAACTAATCGACCACAACACTAATGTCAGAATGTATCGCATGTCAATCATAGAGAACGAAGAAATAAAGAAACAAATCCAAGAGCTAGTTGAAAAAGGCTTCATTCGACCCAGTTCATCTCCATATGGTTCACCCATAATTTTGGTTCCTAAAAAAGATGGTACATAGAGAATGTGTGTCGACTTTAGGGCCTTGAACAAGATCACAATCAAGAATAGGTATCCTCTTCCGCGGATAGATGGCTTACTTGACTAGTTGAAAAAATTTGTCTATTGCACTAAGTTGGATTTGCATAGTGGGTATCATAAAATTCACATTGTAGAAAATGACATCTGGAAAACTACATTTAAAACTAGGTAGAGGCCATTTGAATGGTTAGTGATGCCTTTTGGTTTGTGTAATGCTCCAACAACTTTCATGGGGGTTATGAATGATGTATTCCATCCAAACATTGATAAATTTGTCATAATCTACTTAGATGATATCCTAATTTTCAGTTCCATTATGGAAGAGCATGTTAGGCATGTTAAACAGGTCTTTGAAGTGCTGCAAAGGGAAAATTTGTACCTTAAACTATCCAAATGTGAGTTTGGGAATACTTCATTGATTTATCTTGGTTACATAGTAGGAGGTGGTCATTGGAAAATAGATCCAGTAAAATCGATGTGATTGTTAAGTGGTCAAGACCATAGAATTTGACTAAACTTAGGAGTTTTCTAGGTGCAGTTCAATATTGGAAAAAATCATTTCTTATTTACTTTGATTGCATCATCATTACATGCTTTAACAGGTTCTAAAGTTTCTTATTAGTGGGGAGGGAAACAAAAAAAATTGTTTCATACACTTAAGTAGAAAATTGTCACAGTACCAATCTTAGCTTTACCAGATCTACAACAGCTATTCGAAATTGAAACAGATGATAATGGTTATGTATTGGGTGTAGTCTTACTTAAAAAAGGGAAACTTATTTGTTTTCATTCAGAAACTTTTTCTAAGGTAGTTGCAAATTATCCAACATATGATAAAGAGTTTTTTGCTTTGGTTTAAAGTGTTAAGAAATGGAAACACTACTTAATGGGTAAGGAAACAGTGATTCAGACAGATCATCAGTTACTTTAGTACCTTCAGTCTCAGAGTAAGTTGTAATAGTCTCGCCATTACAAATGGATGGGATTTCTTCAGAAATTTCACTTAGTAATTAAGTACAAGAAAGGTGTAACAAAAAAATTAGTTGATATGTTGTCTATACCATCTTTGAATGCTTCAGTAGTGTTCCAGAATAGTTCTTTAAAAATTGAAATTTATTTAGAACAATATAGTATAGATGTTGATTTCAAAGATATTTATGAATTACTAACTCATGGTACTCAGGTGGAAGAAGTCAATTTTCATGTTCATGACCGATTTCTATATCATCTAGATAATTTGTGCATATCATAGATAGAAAGGGCTTATGTTATTCGGGAAGCACATTCTAGTTGCATTTCAGGACATTTTGGCGCAAGCAAGACAATGGCGCAAATTCAAAGTTTTTGTTATTGGCCTTGCATGTATGAAACAATTGTTAAGTACATTAAAGGATGTGTTATGTGTTCGACAAGAAAACCAAGCAATCGAAAGATTGGCTTGTATATGCCACTTCCAGTTCCTTCCCAACCATGGGACATCATTTCCATGGACTTTGTTGGAGTACTTCCTATGTCCAGGAGAGGGCATGATTACATGTATGTCATGGTTGATCGTTCCAACAAGATGTGCATTCTTGTTCCACGAAAAAAGTAAGTGATTGTTGAACAGATTGCACAGGTGTTCTTTCAACAGGTATGGGTTCATTTTGGGTTACCTAATTCGGGTTACCTACTTCAATAATTTGCGACCGAGATACTCGCTTTGAAGGAGATTTTTGGTCCACTTTGTGGGGACTCATGGACACAAAGCTAAATAAAAGAACAAATTTTCATCCACAGACTGATAGACAGACAGAAGTGGTGAACAAGATAGTGATACATATTCTTCGAGGTTACTACAGCAAACATCCAAAGTTGTGGGATGAATCTTTACCTTATGTGAAGCATGCTTACAATTGAGCTTTACATTCTTCAACTAAGAGATCACCATTTGAAACATGTTTCGGGTATCTACCAAAGTCACCAATGGACTTCATGTTTGGTGAAGGAGATAAAATGGATGGAATTGTAGATACAAATAAATCAGTTAATTTCATTCAATGGATACAACAAATACATGAAGCAATGCAGGATCAGTTAGAGAAGATTCATGCCAAGTACAAAATGCACCATGACAAGCATTGAGTGGATCATGATTTTCAGGTCGGTGATCAAGTATAGTTGTATATCAGTAAAGACAGGTTTAAAGGTGAAGGTAAGAAACTGAAACCCATCAGGTATGGTCCTTTCAAGATTGTTTAAAATATTTGAAATAATGCATTTCAGTTATATTTACCTCCTTACATGTGTATTTATTCAGTTGTAAATGTAGAAAATATGAAGTTGTATGAACCTTTGATGATCATTGATCTAAAGGAAGATACACAGATTCCTCTCGTTGATGATTTGGAACCTAATTATACGAATGATTTGGAGGAAGATACCATCTTGGATAGGAAGGTTCACAATTCAAGGCATGGAAATTTTGAATATCTTCGGGTGGGACTCAAGGGCAAGAATCCTAGCAAGGCAAGGTGGATGGAGATCGGAAGAGTGAGGGAGTTGTACCCTCACCTAATGTCTTCTTAAATAAAACTTTTTTTGTTCCAAAATATTTCAATTGGAGATGATTGATCCAGGAGTATCTTGGATCATTTCAGATTGACAGGGAAGTCTAGATCATCTTCAGTTTCTTTAGTGTTCCGAATGAAAGAGGGAATCTTCAATTGCTTCAAATTTGGAGCATGGTACAAGTGATTTCATGGTGTGAAAAATTCATGGTAAATGTGGTATAAACCTATGGTTCATAAGCTAATTTCATGGTGTAATGTGATAAGACCTAAGTCCTAACTATGGTGAAAAACCTAAGTCCTAAAACCTAGCGCAATGACATGTAAAAATGCTATGGTAAAATGCTAGGGTAATAGGTTTATAAAATATGTTATAAGTTTCAGACCAAAGATTAAAACCTATGTTACAAAACCTTTTCAGAACTATGGTAATAAACCATATTGCATATCGGCTAAACCACAGCGGAGAAGACCGCTGGGCAGACAACATGTGAATGTAGTTGAAATGTTACCGCATAGTTTGTGGAGCTGACCGCAACCGTCGGGCAGAGTTGACCGCAGACAGTTGTCACATACGGGAGTCATCGCATCGTTTGCAGAAATTCCAGAGATGACCACCGAGGTGGAAAATAGCCACTTGACTACAACCCTGTCACATGTAGTCGGTTCAACTGCTCTGTCGTTAGTAGAATTTCAAGGTTTTTTTTATACTATGGTATGTTTTGGGTTTTTGAAATTATATGCACTTTTTAATCTTTAACCACCATGTAGTAAAACTCCTAAGGTGTTACAATTTTATTGCATCGAGAGCTAATTACACCTAATTCACTCAACCACATGCCATTTTTGACCCAATTTCGACCTGAACCTGTAACTATAAATTACACCTATTGCTCATGATGAAGAATAGGAATGATTTTGAAGGCTTGTAATCAAATTTCTGTAAGAGAGAGGCAAATTTTCTTTCATGTGTATCTTGTTTGTTTGGAGGTGGAATTTGGCACCGAGATAGGTGTGGCAAAGCTAGGAGGGAGATATTTCTGTTAACAGTGACCATAGCTTCCTGCGAGCATGTTCAGTCTGGTGAATTTATGTGTAAAGACTTCCTTGGACCAATCCTTAATAAAATTACACCCATCTTGAAAGAGGACCTGGAGACATAGTCCACGAGGGATGAACTCTGTAATCAATGTTTTTTGTCTTATATCTATTTTTTTTTTTTGCAAATTCATGTTCAATTATTCTTCTTAAGTTCTGGATTAAGTCGTAAAATCAATTTATTTCTTTCAGTCTTCCACACAAAGAGATCAAGTTAACAATCAATTCACTACTGGAAAATATTCAGTTCTACTTCAATATTATTTCAGATAATAATCTTCGTCAAAAAAAATGTATAGCAAAAATTCCACAATTTCTTGTTTGAAGTAGTGAAATCCTTGCATGAGGAAGATATGAGGGTTAAAATTTATATAAATTCTTACGTTGATAGGGTCTTCAATAAGTGAAAGTTATAAGGACTTTAGTAGCTCAAAAAAATATTAATTATCGATTATTCAATGACCACAACCAATGATGAGTCCCATGCCACAACCCCATGGGGTTTTAGCCCACTAACTAGGGTTAATAACTTCAAACATGAATATCTCTAAAAATGTGAATAATTACATGGCATGCCATATATCAACATAAACATATCGACGAGTAGAATCCATCCAAAATATATTTGACTTATAATAGAGTAAATTTTCAAGTCAAAATTCCCATGCAATATCAAGGTATCCCCTAGTGTTGTTTGGGTTGAAATCAATGACAACCACTGATAAAAAATATCTCCCTTTGGCATTGATGAAAACACAAGTACTCCCCCTACGATCATGACGCATATTCCTACTGCATTCTCTCCCTCTTTTTCATCAATGTAAAAGGGTAACTCCCCCTGACAAACTGTCATCCTGCAGACCTGTACACACCTTCACTCCTCCTTTCAACTTAGTTAGATAAAAGGAAGAGTCTAATGAGAACTTGGGAGAATAAAAATATTTTGGAAAAGATACTAAAATGATTCACGAGGTAATGGTTTGGTAAAGATGTCAGCAATTTATTCCTTTGTGCCAACATATTCAATATTGATATTTTTTTCGGTGACCTGCTCTTTAACGTAATTATATTTGATTAGAATGTGCTTTGTTTTGGAATGCATCACAGGATTCTTGTAGATATTTATGGCATTGGTATTATCGAAAAATATGGGAATAGGCTCATCAAACTTGACTTGAAGATCTTGCAGAGTTTGCTTCATCCAGAGAACTTCAGTACAACAAGATTCTATTGCGATATTATATTATACTTATGTTGTGGATAGCGAGATTGAAGACTAATTTTTACTTATTAATGAAACAAGGCAACCACCTATATATAGAATGCTGCTCCACTGGTACTCTTTCGATCATTAGCACTTCCTGCCCAATCTAAATATGAATAAGCGTGGATAAATATACCATTTCCTTTGGGATACCATAAACCATATTTTTTATGCCCCTAAAATATTGTAGAATTATTTTGATGACAATAATATGAGATTATTTTGGTGCTGCTTGGAATCTTGCTACTTGTCCAACTTCCTACATTACGTCCAGCCGAGAAGCTGTCACATATACACTACAAGAAAAAAACACATTGGTGAGGGGAAAAAATGGTCACCATAAGCTCATTGGTGAGGGTCAAAAGAGCCTTCGTCACCAAAAACTGAACGTCACCAGAGGTGGCGTCGCTGAAAGTATAGGTGTTGTGGTGAAATTCAAGGTCCGTCACCAATAATGATTTATAGTGACGGATAGTGACCGTCACCATTTCATATGGGCAATGGTGATGGACAATAGCCTCTGTCACCAAAAAACTGAACGTCACCAAAGGTGGCATCGCCGAAAGTATGTGTTGTGGTGACATTCAAGGTCCATCACGAATATTGATTATAATGATGGATAGTGACCATCACCATTTCATATGAACAACAAAGATTTTTTTTGATGGACCTTTCATGGCCGTCACTATTGGTGCATATATATGGCGATGTTCATTGACCGTCACCATAAACTCATTGGTGACATCAAGGTCCGTCATGAATAATGACTATAATGACAAACAGTGACCCTCACCATTTCATATCAACAACAATGATTTATGGTGACAGACCTTTAATGGTCATCCCTATTGATGCATATATATGGTGGCATTTGTTGACCGTCACCATTTCATATTTTGGTGAGGGTCAAAAAATGTCACCATAAGCTCATTGGTGATGGTCAAAAGAGAATCCTTCACCAAAAACTGATCTTCATCATTCGCTATGAATATCAGGGCACGATGGAATCGAACCACCAACCTCCTTCTTGTAAAGCAGGTGCTCTTCCATTGAGCTAGCACCCTTTAAAGAATTATACTTTAAACTAGAAATTTCCCCTAAAAGTGCAAAGATACACCAATGGAATAAGAACCAAGAAAACTGAAAGAATTCAGTGTCCTCAACTCGTTCAAAGTTCAAGTTGATGTAGATTTTAAATGGAAAGCCTATAACCAGCTAAGTAGTTCACAAGTTAACATTTTGGATATAACTTCTGTTCAATTTATATGACAAGTTATGCCATAACCTTGAAACTAGTTTCTTAGCTAAAAGACTTTCTTAAGTCAACAATGACAAAGAAAGATAGTCATGGCAATAAAAATTCTCTTGTTTTTTCTAATGAGGGTGCATGTAACCTGATAAAGGTTGTATGAGAGTACAAACCATAAAAAGTTTCACTAAAACGTGGAAATGACAAAGTCTTGTTAAGCAAAAAAAATTTAGTTGAATATATGAAAAGCATTGAGCTACATGATATAATTAAACTAAAAGTAACTGTAAAAAAATGAAATTTCCATCATATACCATCTGGTTTGGTTATTTCTTCAAAAAGAGAAAGTGCAATTGCATGATCCAGCTCCTCATCTTGATTCTGTAATGGACCATCCTGAACAAAAAATGTCCACATACAACAATCAATGTTATCGTATTGGTAAGACTTTTGATATAATCTACCAAAGCATGTACTATGTAGGAGAATAAATAGAAGGGAAAACTAGAAATTTGAATCACAACATAACAATATAAAAGAACATGCAACATGAAAGGAACAACTCCACAGTTTAAGAAATATGAACAATCCATGAACCTGTTCTTATATATTGATATAGATAACGAAATAGAAATCTAGATTTATGAAATTCAAGTATCACACAACAATGTCTTGAACAAATATCAATATGTAAAATAGTATTTTTTGCATTTGGATTTACCTTGTAGAACCTGAGGAAAACGTTTCCATAGAAACAACGAATAAACATAACAACATGGACCTCAGAAGAAATTGTGCAGGGGATAAAATATGAAGGTAAAGAACTATAGAAGTATTCAAAGAAAATGATGAAAAGCATATCTAGAAATAACTGAGAACCCTCTGAAGTAAACCACACATTTATCATCATGACTAGTACACTTGCAAAAGAAGATCAGAATAAATTATGAACTATTCCACCAAAAAACAGTGAATGTTTCCACTAAAATATAGTTTCAAATTAATCACTAGCATGACACTAACTTTGTTACAGCTAACAGATAGAAGATTGAAGTTTAAAAGACAATACACTCTGATGAATTAGGGATTACCGTGGCATTAGAGGCCACATGCCAAATTACATTATCATTTCCAAATGCACCCCTATGTAGTGTCCATGTAACACTTTGTGACTTGAACTTTTAAAAGGCTTGCTTAGCCACTTCATCATTCGATATTTATTGTGAGTATGGTGTTACAATGTGAGCCAACAATGAAACCATAATTAAATTATTAATGCCTTACTAATTTAATCCTTAAAAAGACGAAAAACATGAATCCAAAAAAGAAAATGATAAGGTTCTCGTTAACCAGCTATTATATTTACAGATATGGCAAATTTTTTGATTGGTTGCTTCAAAATTTAAAGCATTTTACTTATTCTCTTAAACATATGAAAAGACACTAAAATTACCAAGGTCATATTTCAACAAAAAACTTGCAGAAAATAAGATTGCAACTATGAAGATATTATTGCAAAAATCTTGCAGAAAATTAGATTGCAACTATGAAGATATTATTACAAAATCTTGCAAAAAATCAGATTGCAACTATGAAGATATTATTACAAAAATCTTGCAGAAAATCAGATTTCAACTATGAAGATATTGTTCTAAATTTTAAAAATTATAGTAATAAAATCCATCTTCAACATGACTTAACATTTTATATCATATTAGACAAATTTTGAGTTAGGGAACAAGTACAAGGTTCGAAGTTAAAATATTTGCATCAAGGACAAGGAGATATCATATACAACTTTCTGATTTGAGGTGTATCACTAGAGAACATAGTCTTGAGTCTTAAACTAGTACTTAATGAGGGACATTTGGAAATAAATGGGGTACAAAATGTGAATTCATCCCTCATGAGTCATGGCAACCCACAAACAACTCCTGTAGCTTTATAACCATTGCAGCTACACCCATCACACTACCTTTTTAGGTTGAATTGTCCACACCTGAGGTTTTGCAAGTTGCAACCACTGCAGTTGCACCCATCACACCACCTTTATAGGTTGAATTGTCCACATGTCCTAATCCACAAAAGATGTAGTTTAATAGTCTATTGTACTGAATTGCACAACTTTTCCCACAATTGACCTCAAGTCCTTGCATGTGATGAGTGCACTAGACATGTATCATGGGAGCCACAAAACCTGTAAACACAATTATCCATGAAGTCTAGAATGGGGAGTATGTAACTAGCAAGAACAAAGTTGGGAAACCAGCTCCAAAAATAGAAGAAAAGAGATATCAATGCCTTATAAATAAGCCACTTCAAGGGGGGAACCTCCAATACATTACATGAATGAACAATTCTTGGATGATACAAATTACAAAACCTTCTTTCTATATATAGGAGTCCATGGGGCCACAATGTAATCCTAGCCAACCTAACAATAATAATTTAAGGGCACAATAATAACAATATGGGGGTTACAAGGGTACAATAATAACAATAAGGGGGTTACACTAACAACAATAAAGAACTATACTAGTAATATAGGGACCTAACATACGCAGAAATATTTTCATCTTCCTTCATTTTGAGTAGCTCAAAATTTTCCCTATAAATTTGAAGCTTTTCTTCTTTCACATTTGAGTCACCTGCATATATATTCTCAAGCTTGCCCCATACTTCTATAACAGTTTTTCAACTCAATACCTTAATATAGATAGGTTCGATAATCCCACTGACAATGAGATCTTTAGAATTTGCATCATATATCATATTCTTCTTACCTTGTTCATCTTAGGTCGTTGTAAATCCTTTTTCAATGATTTCCCATTCTTTGTATCCTTGCACCAAAAAATGAACCTGCATTCTTCCACTCCAAAGTGCATAGTTATTTCGATTCAATAGAGGAACTATATTCTTAGTATACTCCATGATCTCCTTGCAGTTGTTAGACTGCTATTGAAGGAACCAAGTTATTATACCAATTGATGGAAATACTGAGAGGGGGGGTGAATCAGTGTTCCTTATCAATTAGCACTTTTAAATATTTTCAGAGCATTAGTTAATCTTAAATTGTTCTTAATGTTTATCTAATAACAATATTAAACAATATAACATAATAAGCACATGAATTTTAGGTGGAAAACCCCCTCCAGGTCAAAAAATATCGAACACTTTTCTAATAAATTCTTTAATCTTCAGCCCAAACTAAAATGAAAGTTACAACTTCCTAGAATTATAGAAAATAATTCTTCTCCTTCTCCCACTGGAAGGATGCCCCAATGCCCTGGTTTCTTCAGTATTCAACTAAATGGATGCCCCGACATCCTAGATCGACCTACCACCCTAAAGTTTTCGCAGGCTCCAACTTGTATGTGACTTCATGCACCAACCTAGCACCTCCCTGCCATCCTATAATGATCAGAAATAAGACAAGAGTGTGGAATTTGATACGAGGGACAATTATCCATGATGCAATATAATTCACAATGATTTTCTCGAACTATACCAATCACCCAATCACACTATGACCTGCAACCCAACCATAACATTATCCAACAATGACTCCTATACCTCTCGACAATGCCTCTTCAACTCTAGGCAGATTGACTCTTTTATAATTTTACAATGATGATTTTTACAACACTGACTTTTGACACAACCTGATATTTGACTTGACATTGCTTCTTAGATCACTAGCAGTTGTTGAGGTACTGTTGTGCTTGCTTCAAGTAATGGTACTTTGGTGTTGCACGTCCTTCTAGTATGTGTTCGAGTTATCCTATTGTGTCCTCCTTCCTGCACATGCATTAATGAAGAAGACCCAAACTAATATACAAAATAAATAATTACATTGTCCTGCAAAAGATATGTTAGAGAAATATTCAAAATTCAAATGTAAATATGTTCAACGTTTATGAACAAAACCCAAACAAACATACATACAAAATACTTACACTGTCCTTCAAAAAAAAATACTAGAGATGAGATTCAAATTCAAATGAAAACAATAATCATGCATACCTTTCTGTAGCATACTTACCCTTGACTGTTGATGTGTGGTCCTTACTGCAGTGGTCCTTGAATGCATACTTTTTCTTGCCTTCTAGAAGCTCGATATTGAATCTATTGTATCTATGTAATTTCGTATCTCCAATGTCTGAAATTATGTCCTATGGTAGCCCTCTGAGTCCTCTTTCCAATCCCATAGGTCTAATCAATATTAAATTCTTCAAGAAATAGTTATTCCAAATCTCCGACAGTGACCTGATTATAGACTGGTTTAGTAGAGCGAACTTGTACGAAGTGCCACCTATCACTTTATCAACATTGGCCCTAAAAACAATACCCAACAAACTAAAGTCTGTAATTATTTCTTTCACTCTCTATGAAATTTTAATCCAATGCTCAGGGAGAAAGTAATGATGATTTTCCCAAGGTGACCTGTTTGACATGGAATTCGGAGCATGCAAAAACCCTAATTTCCTCAGATCATATCTATGAAAATATAGCAAACCAAGATCTCAAATTCAGTCACGAGGTTTAACAAGAATTATTCTCAAATGGGTTTTTTTTCCACTTCTTAAGCTTCTTAGAAAGCAATTTATAACGAAAATTCCACGATGACTTGTTTGAACTAGCGAAATCCTTGCATGAAGAGAATATGAGGGTCACAATTTATAGAAATTCTTAGGTTGAGAGGGTCTTCAACAAGTGAACGTTGGAGCAGGTTTAGGAGCTTAAAATATTATTAATTATTGACTATTAAATGAACACAACCAATGATGAGTGCCATTCCACTACACCATGCAGTTTTAGCCCACTAACTGGGGTTACTAAATTTAAAAATGAATATCTCTCAAACTATGAATAATTACGTGGCATGCCATATATCAACGTATAAATCTAAATGAGAAGAATCCATCCAAAAGATAGTTGACTCAGAATAGAGTAAGTTGTTAAGTCAAAATGCCCATGCAATATCGGGGTAGCCCCTGGTGTTGCTTGGGTTGACATCAATGAAAACCACTGATTAGCATAGTTCATGATTTCTTGTAGTAGAGAAGAAATGATGTCTTGATGCATGCTACTCGTAACTATGGTTTTACTTCAATGATCACAGGCTCCTTCATGTAGAGTTATGTAGATAAATACATCCATGTTAGTGTTGGGAGCACTTGTTAAGAGTATTGTGTGTTTTGGACACTGAAATATTTGTATAACTACTTAAAGGAATTGTTGAAGCTCTCTACATTAGGTGAAGATATGAAATATAGTGATTCCCTATCAAAGGGATAATTAAGCCTCTGTATATGCCTGAGAGATTCATCGAAATGGTGATTTACATGCATTATGTCAACACTACGAGTATGTTGTGTGCAAGAATATTAGCAATATGGTTTTGTGCTTAAGTTGCAAATGAGGATATTGGCTAAGTCTCCTGAGTTTGGTAAAGAGTGCTAGCAGTACCTCTTTCAACCCACTGTGGTGATAGTTCAAACATGAAAGCCTCTTATAAAACCACTAGGTTCAACAGTATGAGTTGAAATCACACTCCACCTAGCTATGCATTATGTATAGGGAAGGGGTGAATTCCTTTAAAAATCAATTGATTCAAGAACAACTCTATAGCACCAATGGTGCTAGTTTTGTTCACAACCATTGTAGTTGAGTCATGGGCATAAATCCTTTGTAAATGGATCAGACATAAACATTATTTCATTCCCTTAACCTTAACATTTATGTGGTTTTGGAAGAATTTGATCAGACCAAGTAAGGGCTAGCTATAAGGCATAATGCTAGACATAAGACTTCCCAGCCCAACTAATGCAATGTTGGTGGAACAAGCAACCAAATTTGAGCAAGGTCACGGAAGGCTAGGCCACCATGACTAACACGTGAGCCTAATAGCCAACCCATTGTTGTAGATGAGGGGACCATCAATGGGTCAGTTCAGAGGGTCAACCCCGGAGTGATCATCAAGCACACACAATTGTGTTGGTTGGGTAATGAAGCCCAGTAGACAGGAATAGTGTCGAGAGTTGACAACTCATCGCATGGGTTAGAGAAACTATATATTTATATTCAATTATTTATAAGCATATAGGTTTCCATTTTATTGCATAGTGCAGGGTATGGGACCGAAACCCATGAATGGGTCGACAAATAACAAGTACTTTCCATGTGGATTTGCATTAACCATGGGGTATGGGCATGTGGGTGCCATGTGGATAGGACTGTGATGCAACATCCTCTAATTCGTTGGATTGTAATGGTCACATATTTTGATACGGAGGTTGGATTGAAGAAAAATTTTATATCATTGAAAATTGTCTCGACGAGACAAACACAATAGTAATGTCAAACTCAACCTTAAGTGAGTTGGAAATATTGAAATCTTTAGACCCCATTTCCATAACGACACCTTTGATCTTGGGTCAATATAGTAATGACCTAGTTTTTACGAGGGGGTTGTTATAAAGATGGTCCCTCATTCTCCTTAAGGCAAACACTGTTAACCAAGTTCCATTCACATAGCCTTTACCCAACATGTGGAGGTAGTCATTGAACTTTCGCCATCGAGAAGTGATTACACTTGTGTACATGTTATGGACCCAGGGCTACCCTGTGTTCTCCTCAAGGCCTGCCAAAATATGTTTGTCAAGCGTGTTGTGATCAAGTGGTAAATCAAATGTGCTATCATTATGGAGACTCAAGTGTAATCTCCCCTTAAGAACATGATGTCGTGATTTAATGTTGTCAATTTGTGTTATCGTTTGATATCTCATCGACAACTAAGCCTAGGAAGTTGGTCCTAGGCAATGTCCTGCAAAATTTTGATGAAATAGATACACCTTGGTCATGGAATTTAGGCCAAAGGTAGGCCACTTTGTTAACAAAGGCTTATTTACTAGCCAGAATAAAAGGGGATGAATTTGTCAATGAATAAATGAATAAGAGATGGGATAATAACATACGAAGAAGGTTCAAATTTGGCATATATTGCAAATTATATTTGTTAGGCCTAAAATCATGAAATCCATGCATAGAATGGTTTACCAAATAAAGCACTAGAATAGAATGTATAGCATACCATGTTTAAACCTAGGCAAGTGCAAAATCCTTCTTGTTCTACTCTAATCAACAGAGTCCACATCTTAAAGAGCTCCCCATTGATTTGTCAGATAATGTTATTCTAATGGGAGTGGATGTGAAGAAACTGCCTTGAAAAGCATTCCAATGAGAAGACATACATGTGGCACAGCAAACCATAGAATTTGGTCAAATGATCACATTTCATGGAAACATTTTGGCTAGGAGGATGACAAAAGGCATAATGCAAAAGCTCTCTCCATTGTAAAGGCATGGATGGATTAATGGGAAATTCCTTGTGAGCCTAATTGAATATCTATTGGAGAAAGAAAGTTCAAGGATTTATTTTGTGATATGAGGTTCATGATTGCATCCATATTTTTGTTTGTATATTGATGGAAATTCATTAAAATTTTCCCACAAAAGTGTAATAACACTGAAAAATGGAGAAATTAACCATATAGATGGGTGCACACCTTGATTGTTTTTTATATAATGATAGTTTTTCTCCTTAATTTCCATTCATCTTCCCCCTTATGGACTGTATCATATTCTTTGAGTTTATCTTGGATCAAATTATTTGTAGCCATGTTGTTTAAGGCGATGTCCTTATGAAGAATGAGATTCTGGAATGCAAAGCCATGGCCATATTGTTTAAGGCAATGTAATCTCATCCATTGGTAATCAAGGAAGTAATTTGCAGTCCTCAACAATAATCTCTTTTACAATGTCAAAGGTGACAATCCTCCTCATGGGAATTAATCATTAAAATACAAGTTCCCAAACCGTTAAGTATCCTTCCATGCAATTTGTCATCTTTGAGTTTGGCAAAGTCAAACTTGATCACCAATACCGTGCTTGCAGATCTTTGGAATGGGAAATTTTCCAGCTTAGCCTCTATGATCATTTTTTGCCATGCCATGTTTGAGGGGACACCTAGTGATATTGCTCACCAACACCATCTCCTACCTTGATTTATTCTCCAATGGGCCAAAATATGCTTTCTGTAAGACCAACTTTGTTTTCTACCTATTATTTTCATAGTGCCAAAATGTCCACTTGCATGAAAAAATGCACACCATGTACATAAATTACAAACCTGATGGATGATAAGGAAAAGGGGTTATCCTATATGCCATGAAACATCATATTCCATACTTATAATGCACCCCAAAGTGTCAAAATTGCATGCCAGGTGGAAAATTGCATTCCTCATGTTAAAATTTGTGTTACAGCCTGACTTGATTGCACACAACCTCCTGCAGATGTACCTAAGGAGAAGCCATAAAATATAGTGCTATATTATTTCTCCTTGTGCATCTTCCTAAACTTCCATAATTCTAATTTACACCTTCAAGTGAGGGTACGAAGTCTACCAAAATGATTTCACTGTCTTATGCTAAGTGCAAGTTTTCCTTAGTAACATGCATGTCCAGGGCTCAATAAAGATCAAAATTATGATTTTCAATTTTTTGTGTGGTTCTTAGAAAATTATTGATCTTTTTACATCATTAGAGTTTCACTTCCAATACAAGAAGCCACTACTATGCAAAAATATCGTGAAACTGCCAAATTACACAACATGACAAATCAGGCTAGGGTGCCTTCAGAATTCTATATGTTAGAAGATACATGAGCACATATGGTGAAATATAGAGGTTGATAGATAGAGTATTCCATGGTACTCAACCCTACACAATCAAATTCCCAAGAACAATCTCCAATTTTTATATTTTAAGCATCAACCATAGCAATTTGTTTGGTCTGGTGCTTTTCTCCAACTCTAGAATCACATGCAGGCCTAAAATAAATTTCATAGCATGTTCTCATTATAAATCCAAATGCCAATTCTTGAAGTCTATGGTCTTTTGAAGCAACTAAACACAAATAAAAGAGACAGCTTTACATGGAATCAAAGGTCTAAGAATTAATTATCTTATTTTCAACCATGGCATTACCTTAACAACAAAGCGAGCCCAAATATTGTCACTGCGAGCTTCCATGACTTCCTTTAAAATCATAAGCCCCAAACCTCGAATGATGTCAGCTATTTCAAGGAATAGCCCCCGCTCCTCATAAATCATCTACAATATTGGTGAAAACCAGCACAAGATAATGTTAAACCATGTCTCAAAATAACAAAAATAAGTTACTGAGAGCATATAAAAGACCTATTAATCTAAGAATTTAATTGACCTCTATAAGCAATTTAATTTACCTCTATGGCTGACTTATGTGAAACTGAACTCTATATATATATTTCAACTAACATATACAATTATATGTGTGTGTGCACTGTGTATGTCAACTAATATATAAAATCGGAATAATATAGTCTTTTATTAGATGCAATATATGTATTTATATCTTTTTAAATTATACATCTAAGCTATACAATAATAGAGATAAAGTATCCCATTAATATCCACTTAACACAAGTCTAACTTCTGCTAAGGCCCTTGTTGATGAAGTGAAGCCAACTCTGGGAGGTCAAACAACTTCCCTCACACATACACATAAGGGCTCTACACTTGCCGAGGTTTGAACCTGGGTTGTTTTCATGTTGCCCTCCCATCCCTCACACTAAACCACATCCCTTTGCAAGTATTAGGATGATGTTAATTTGTATTATATAGTATAAATATATCTCAGCTAGCTAATGTATGCTAAAGAATATCAATAACTGAAGCATATGTTAACAAGCATCAGTTTACTACATAACACCATCATGACAAGCACCATTCAATGGAACTTCAACAAGAGTGGGGCAATGATCCACATGCATTAGAGGTGATGGGTAGACCAAATTCCAAAATTAACTTTTATATTTGATAGTGCAGAAAGAGTTGAACATGTAACAAGACTCCAACTGCCAAACCTTGCGAAATTAAAATAAATGGAAAACATGAATGGTAATATAACAAAAAAAATATATTCATCCCTTGTCTTGGAAGGATTTTGTGTGATGTAGAGTATACACAGAGAGCTTGGAATTGCTACTGACAATGATCTATAGGAATGATGAACTCGACTCCATTGCTTTCAAATTCCATCATCCTTCTCTTTAAATTGATACAACCATCCATGTCAATGGCCCAATCCAATCCTAGCAGCGCAAGAAATGGATTAGTATCAGCTACAATTTGTATGACTTCAAAGTCTGCCATCACCTTAACACCCTCTATATTGACCACAAATTGTGACAACTTCCCTAAAGGAATGATCTTCTACTGATTAGCCATGTCCAACTAAATGGTAGACCATTCCAGCTTTGGCTCTCCCATTCGATACCATGTTTTCTTAGGTAGAACATTAGCATCTGATCCCAGATCTAGAATAACTTGGTCCATTTCATAACCACCAATCTGTGAAGTCATACGCATCTCCCTACTCGTTCTCTTATTGTTCTTATATATTTTATCGACTGCTCGTTGTTCTTTCTCTGCTCAATTATTTATTAATTCCTACAAGTTTTTGACAGCCTTCT
Source organism: Pinus albicaulis (assembly GCA_034641835.2). NCBI lineage: Eukaryota > Viridiplantae > Streptophyta > Pinopsida > Pinales > Pinaceae > Pinus > Pinus albicaulis. The sequence goes on along the minus strand of CM076570.1, from coordinate 1,221,920,400 downwards.
TGTTGCACATCAAATTTATGCATGCTTGTAGAAATGGTTTAATCTCCTCATCTCCTCCTGCTTCTCTTAGTGTTCTACTAGATGTTGATGTACTTCCTTCTGAAAATTATTTCCATGCTTCAATAAAGGTCTCTTTAACATGCTGAAGATTAAAGTCTTCTTTTTTTTCAGGTGCTTTACGGATCCATACATTAGTGTCTAGTTTCTTTCCTTTATCTTCATTGGTCGCTACACCAATCCTAATAACTGTATTCAGATAGGGGTCTTCTTCACTAGTTTTTGCATGAACCATATGAATATTTTGTGTCATGGTTTGCGTCATATTTTCCTGTATTTTATCAATCAAGACAGGGAAGTCTTCTATGAAATGATCAAATTATCTACAATACCTGCAATATTGTTGCGCGCATAATGGCCAGCATCTCCACAGTTATAGAAAATCACTTGTCCTCTTCCTCAGCCAGCTGAACCACCTCCTCGGGATCTTCCTTTGCCTTGGAATCCTTCGTGCCTAGAAGGGGATGTTGGTGATGTAGGCTCAACCTACATTCTATATATCTCTACTTTATCCAACATCATATCATAGGTACGACAATGCTGCTCATCATGCCCTAATGACAAACAGAATTTGAAAAATAACTACTTCAAGTCAGGCTGATATTTTCCAATCCTTGGGCAAGAATCTGTGTCATGTAATCCATAAGCCTGACAGATAATACACCATACAGGATTATTCAATAGGATAGGACCTCCAGCGTTCAAATAATTGTTGAATATGGGACACTGGTCTTTATGGTGCCCAGAAGCTTTTCATTTTATGCACCAAACCTTTGTGAAAACTTCTAGTTGCATGGCTTCCAACTGATTTTGAATCTGTTGAGTTCCCAGTGCAATAGGTGTTGGGGTAGCCTCCAATTTCATTGCGACCTCCATAACCTCAACTTGTGTGGCAATATTTTTCTGACCTAATGGCTGGCGCATATGTAGTAGCAACATAACAATGAGCCATTCCTTATGCTAAGTATCATCAATAACAAATCATCCATATTTGATGGTGTGGTTCAACCTTTGATCGGCCTCCCATATAGATTCATTAGGCTCTTGAAAAATATCCTTCATTTCTATCACCAACCACGCGTATGACTTAGGTTTATTAAATTTCTTCTTTAGGGCCGCTTTAATTTCTTCCAAGGTAGCATTTGGGTTTGCTTGATCATACCTAATGTACTAGTCTAATGCGCGATCTTGGAATGTAGTAGCCAACTACACTGTTCTAATATCAATATTGTTAACTTGTTGAGCCTGCCATACAGCCTCAATCACAAACCAAAAGTGATCAATATCCTCATTTCCAATGCCCCTGAAATTAGGTAAATTCATTGATGCAGCCATATTTATTTCAGGGCTAGGTGGACGTGGTGGTGGAGATGGACTGCGCGATGGAGTAGGTGTCCTATGTTTTGAGTTCATTTGTGGAGTGGATGGAGTGGGAAATAGAATCAAGGTTCTTTGTTGTGATGAGATTTCTTCTTCATAATCACTTGAGCTAGCAGTTTCTGGTTCAGGTTCACTATCAGATCTAGGCTTCAGTGGGCTATAAATAATTTTTTTAGAATCTTCATGGTAAATTATTCCACTTCCCGTAATTGAACCTCTTTGATGCATTCAAGGAGTATTTTCGCAAAGACAACCCCATTCACACAATAAAATTTTCAGTAATAATTTCAATGAGCGTAGGAACTTACCTCTAGGGCCTTTGAAAAACCTTCTTTCCGCTTCAAAATATGACACAAATTGGTCAATGGAAAATTCAGTCACAAATCCTCCCAAGAGGCAATCGATCTAGTGATCTACCGCACGGGTGATCTTATTGTCAAACTTCTCTACTTGCTAGATCAATTTAGGAGTCCAATCAGTGACTATGTCATCCTTTATGCGGTGATGGAATTTAGCTAAGCGGGACAACCACTCCTGTAGTTCGTACGGAAAGGGGAAAACAAAAGAATATTTCATGCACTTCTATATAAATATATTTTTTTACCCATTGTTCATTAGATAACTTAGTACTTATATTCTCTTGGAGCTCAAATTCAAGGATCTTTCTATCCAACCAGTCTTTTAATTCATTTTGTGACAGATTCCACAACATCAAATCTCCCTCAAAATGATCCCGGTCCTGACAATGGAACCATTTGTTGGCTTGAGGGGTTCTGACCTAGGTTCATATTTTATGGATAAACCAACAAACACTCCAACTACTGGCCCTTTCGATAGTGATCTACTTGCGCAAACCAAAGTCTCACCTGAAGCAGTATGGGGGGGTGTTGGAACTAGGTTTCCGAACCTTGAGGGAGAACTTAATTAATTGGTCCTCAGAAAAATCAAATGTGAACTTATACATAGGCACACAACAATATATAATAGTCTCATTGAGAATGCGCAGTCATTAATAGGATAACACAAAATTGTTGTTGCCTTAGCGCAGATAAACAGAACAGAACCAGATCCAAATCTAAACCAATGCAAATATTTAAATAGATATATTAACCATAAATAACCATTCATAATCATAACATATATCCTTGTGCAATTATCAATAAGTAAGACAAATAATATTATCTTAACATAATATAAGAAGTAAATAACTCAGATGCATAACACAGTGAGCTTGCCAAAAGTTGTCCTTTATATTAGCTTCAGATCTGTCAATCAATACATCCACTTTCCCTTACAAAACCTTTCCGCGCACACAGCCAGTGGAGTCCAAACATAGCCAGGACTAGGTCTCTGCACAAATAGCCAGCAGGAACCTTTCAACCCAACCCAAACAACCCTTACAGACGCATAAGCGTATTATAACATCAATAATTCATTTCCCAACTGAACTACTTATCTTAGACACTGTCTATCTATTTATATATGCCTAGCGTGTAGATACTATGGTCTCAAACCATGGTTTGAGGCCCACAGTTTACCGTTAAGCCCATTTACATCAAAATTGGGGACTTTGACCCACCCCAAAGCCCCTTGAATCCCTTTACACAACACGCACATACAAAATTATACAGAAAGATATCGGAAATGGTGCCTCGGGGGACCCCACTCCAACAGACTGCTTCTGAGGCTACATGTTGTGAGGTAATTTGTACTCCCTCTCAATGGCCAAGTCCCTAACCTCTGCTTTGCTCCTCAAATATTTGCATGCATCTGGTACCTCAAGTGCATATAGGTTCTTGACTCGTGCACATTTTAATTGTCTCGCCATTACAAAAGTTTCTAAAAAAGAGCTATTTTAAATCGACCATATCTCCCTCATCTGAGCTCCAAATTGATTTTCCATTTCAGTATTTTTTCGCAAGGAATTCAAATATGCCATTTTTTTTTTAATTTTACACCAAAATCTATATTCTCTGCAAACTCGCCACCCAAAAAATTCTTTCTCTGATACCATGTAGAAAATAGAACCAACGAGATTCAATTTGATATTGTAATGTACTAAAATAAGATATTGGATCCTTCCAACAATTTTGGGAAACAAAATACGATCGCACAATCACATATAAGTAAGAGAATAAAATTATCAATCACACAACACAAGATGTATCTAGGGAAATAAACTACTCAAAACTTCTCTATCTCTATTGTGCATTAAGTCAAGGAATCATGAAAAAATACAATGCTTAATCTCTTATGAGATTCTCGAGCACGCTACCAATCGTCTCCCGTTGATCTAGGTAAACTTGGTCTAGTACTCAGCCAATTCCCAGCCTTCCCTCAGCTTGCCTTTCTCATGTAATTGCTAGGGAATTAGCTCCCTATTAATTAGGAAAATCAGTCTTCCTTGATTGCACAATCCATCATGGCATCCTAATGACTTTATAATTTCACATGGGAAATTTTGTATAAATATAACTGATATTTATGTTCCCTTTAACATTTGTCTCAACTGGGTCTTCCTCGGAATTGACATGCATGAAGTTATTAATAGTGAATTATTAGTTATTTGATTGATCACGCATTGTGAATTAAATCTAATTTAATTCACTGGTCGACCTCTCACTAGCTCATCACTTAATTAGAACTATTTAAACTAATTTTAACTCATTTAATTGATTTAACTAATTCACACTTGCACCCCACTAATGCATCAACTGCAACTAGACCCCAAAAATATTATATTAATCCCTCTACATTCCTCATCTTATACCCTCAACTTGAATTTCTTGAGCTAACTCAGTCATCATGACTTAGTTAACTGACACAAGTTGTTATGAGATGAAATTACAATTTATTTTCCAATTTCTTTAAGGGAAAAATAAATTAGACGCCCCACATTCCTCACTCCTGGTGCATCAAAATTCCTTAACAGTGTGGGTACATTTTTTTTATCCTTTCTAGTTTCCAATTTCAATGCTTCTTTTTGCAAATTTCAACATTTCAGAATTTGATGCAGCCTTCACACAAAGACACCATTTAAATCACATGCCCATATTCTTATGAGAAACCTCTCTTAAGCTTGATCTACCATAAGAGAACCAACAATATGCCATCCTACTTCCTAGCTCAAACCAACCATTAAGGTACGAAAAATTCTTGTGAACCCTCACATGATGATCTTGCTCTTAGAGAATGATCATGGCCTCCCTTTAGCAACCCTAGTTACTCGGCCCTCTTACTCGGCCTACTTTAAGACTACATCTATCTTTACCCCCTTGATCAAATGAACTACTCACTTGGTGTTCTTTCCTTCATCCTAAGGCCTCCTTCAATAGTTTTTCCTAGACCTCTTAGGAACCCTATAGAGCTTACGAGTTTTATCCACTTAGACCTTAGGAAATATCAATTTTATTTTAGATTTTAAACCCCATCTTGGGTCCAAAATCCCTTTTCCTGGCTTCTTTTCCCATAAGGCCTTTTGTGACCAAACTCACAAAAACCTCTCTCACTAGGCTTGTGTAGTACCTCCCAAGCTACACAATTCAACAACATAGTCTAGTTGTAGTAACCGTAACTTGGTCAAGCTCTTGTATTCAAGCGAGGGCTTGGTTGGGTTCCAAAGTTGAAAATTAAGTAAGGGTAGTTGTGAGGGCATGATAGCTAGGGAAGGTCAGGACATGCACATTAGGAATGAAAAAGGCATGCTAACACATGTCGAACAATGTCAATGCATGTTGAAGAGTGTTAGGGAGTGTCGGGCATATTAAGGGATAACAGCTAGGTCAAAATGCATGTAAAGGAACGAATAAGAGTGTGTGTCAGGGAGTGTCAGTGAATTCAAGTGTGCTAAGGACGAAGTGTGTTAGGAAAAGCTCATAATAGGATTTACATGAGGCAAGCTTACGACTGTTATACGAAGTTTGACATAACAGTTTTAGAAAAAGGGAGATCACTTTGTGCTAGGCAAAACATTTTTTTGCCTTTAGCTATTTTTTTATATGAGATGTGGCACGCTTTGGCTACATACTCATGTTTTAAAATATTCTAGATAATTTAATATTGTACATTATTTTGTATAAGTTTTTGGGCACTCGACTTGTGTCGGCTTATATCTTGTGTGCCTTGTGCATCTTGTGGTTCTTGCAAACTCTCAGTTAATGTTATACTGTTTATATGAACTTAACATAGATGTGAAATATTTCCTATGTAAGCTATGTTGCTTAGTTGTTTTATGGCCATGGCTATATCATGTGATCCTTGTCTTGGTAAATAGTTAAGTGGGACAAGTTGAGCTTGGACATGAGTGGCATAAGATGAGTTATACGTACTTCTTAGGTGAACAAGGCACAATCTACTCGTAGTAGGTGTAATTGGTCAAGTTGTTGTGGTTGAAGCAAGCCAATATTATCACATGAATTGCAGTAGCCAAGGAATTGATTGGGTTCCCAAGTCATAAAAAAGTGTAAAGGCTAGCTATGAGGAAATGAGCACTGAGGCATGCTATGGAATGCTAAGATGTGTCATATAGTGCGAAGGAATGTCAAACATGCTAAGAGGTGCCAAGTGATAAGGCATGCCAAGATGTGCAAGGGTGTGTCAATGCATGTTAGGGGATGTCAAGGCAACAAACAAGAGAAACAAGTTAAAATACAAGGAAATGAACACATAAGAGGGTTAATAAGCCATCAATTTACCTTTTCTAGGAGGGGCATGGTAGGCACACCAACACTAGGCGCCAATAGGTGCCAAGTGAAAAGTCTTAGTGCATTCTAAGTGCGAAGTATTCCTTTGTTTCTTCTCATCTACTTTCCAACTGTTGATCTCAAATATTTTTAATATTAAACCATGCCAAACCATACCAAGGCATGTCAAAGTATTCCATACATGCTAAGACTTTCCAAGTGCCAATATGTGTCACATAGTGTTATGCATGCTATGAAGTGGAAGGGTGTGTTGAAGAGTGCTAATGCATGTTGAGTGTTAAGGAGTACTATGATAAAACATTGAGGGAGAACTAGGTCAAAATTCATGAAATTTAATGAATATGAGGAGCGTGTGCTAGGGATTACTAGCTATGTTAATGAGTGCTAGTTGTCATGCCAAGGAGGTAGTGACAAGGTATCATAAGGATTGGTAAGGCATGCTAGGGAATATAAAGGCATGTCAAGAAGTCTCAAAGTGTGTTCGTAGTTCCACAATGTGCTAATTATATGTGCTAAATAGTGCCAAGATATTCCAATACATGGCAGGTGCTAAGGATGTGCAGGGTGCGAGGGTATGTCAATATGTGTCAAGAAGTTTCAAGGAAACAAAAGGAAGAATCAATAAGAGGGTTAATAAGTCGATATTTTATCTTTTTCAAAAAGGGCATGCTAGACACAGTAATAATAGGTCCCAATACATGCCAAGTGGCATTGACGCTTGCCAAGTGCTAATGTATGTCAATGCATTCAACCATGGTGTTATATGGCATGTTAGGGACTACATGCATGCCAAGACATGATAGGGGAGTTCTATGTTGTACTAGCGCATGCCACCATGTGCTTTGGCGTCAGTGTCATGACAAGATGTTCTAGGTACAAATATGTTCCAATACATGTGAGGTGCTAAGAAATGTTAGTGTGTGCAAAAGCATTAATTTAAGGTGTGCCCGAATTGTTGAGGAGTGTTAGGTCTTTCTCATTAATAGAATTGAAAGAGCTTGATTATGTATTAAATAATATATTTCCTACACACACTAATGGGGCTTTATCAAAATGGAATTTTCTAGATAATAAACTTAATAGTTATTAATCATGTGTTGACTCATAGGAAAACTCTATTTGACTAGTCATTACTTGAGGGAAATGATACACACTAATTACTTCATAAAAACTTGACTGACTCTAACCACTATGGCCTTGGACATATTATAAAAAAGACTCCACAATAATGGTATTAAATCATTATATTTTGACAAAAAATATATTAACAAGCACATAACATCATCAAAAACTCATTGGATTACCAATGATGACAAACATTTTTTGACCGTCACCAAAAGTAACAAAAAGAGCATCGGTGAGGGTCATTTTAATTTCATCGCTAGAAGTGTCACCAAAGAGAGAATTAGTGATGGGCCTTTAACGACCCTCACCAAAAGTGTCATTGAAAATGGCTTTGGTGACAGACCTTAAAGGACCATCACTATATACACTTACAATGACTCTTTTTTAAAGACCGTCACCATAGGTGACATTGGTGATAGACCTTAAAGGTCCATCACAAGCATGACCCTCACCAATGTCATTTTTTCTTGTAGTGTAGAAGAAAAAATTTCCCTAGCCCTAGTACACACAATACAAAAACTTCGGCATTACATCATCCTTAGGGCTACAATATTCATAGCAAATATCAACCACATAATATATCTGCTAACCCATCGTCTAATGAGCCATAAATACACTCGATGGATAGTCATACTATAGGAATTCGACCTGTAGTTTAGCTCCCCCAAGAGAAAAAAAGCATTAATCTTAGTTGAGTTCATCACTGACCTTCCAAGTTTGGCTCAAGGATCCCCAGCTAATGACCTACTACCAGACAAACATCTATTCTTAGTGACGACCGAGGACCCTTGGTACAGTGACATCCTCCTATTCTTGTGAACCCAAAAATTCAAACCATGGCTCATCCATGATGATCAAAAGTGCATATGCCATCATTCCCTCCGATACTTTCTTATGGGGGACGTCCTTTATCGAAGAGGCATCGAAACTATTTTACGTTGATGCCTGACACACGACCAAGCTAAGAAAGCTCTAAATTACTACCAAAGTGGGGCTTGCGTTGGCCACCTCTCAAGGATGGCCATTGCCCAGAAAGTATTGTGGGTTGGTTATTTTTGGCCCACATTATTCCACGATTTCATTCAAGCAGTCAAAATGTGCGAGCGATGCCAACGCTTCGCCCATAACGTAAGAGCACCTCCCACTCCTCTGCACCCAGTCATTTTAGTAGGTCCCTTTTGTAAATGGGGAATCGAATTTATGACTTGCAACCCTACGTCATCCAACAATCACAAATACATTATTGTAGTTGTTGACTGTTTCACAAGTGGGTAGAAGCCATGCATACGTATGACAAAACAGCAGAAGTCGCAACCCGGTTTCTCTTCAACCATGTCATCGCACAATTCAGTGTGCCTAAGGAGTTAGTCTCGGACCATGGATATCATTTAAAAAATGAAATATTCTAGGATTTATCCCATCATCTAGGATTTACGCATGAATTTTCATCACCATACTACCCCTAGTCCAATGGTCAGGTAGAAGTTTTCAACAAAGTACTCAAAACAATGTTACATTGTATGGTCAACAACCATAAAACTAATTGGCACCATATGGTGTGTTTAGCCTTATGGGCATATCGCATGATGGCTACATATTCAACAGGATTCACACCATTCTAGTTAGTATACAGAGTGGAGGCCATGATTCCCATTGAATGAAAAATTCCCAACTTGCACATAACTATCGAACTCCTTTATGATACCTAGCCTTTACAGAAACGATTGGTACAGTTAGAGCTTGTCAACGAAAGTTGGTGAGAGTCTCTCCAATATAATGAGGCTCATAAAATAAGGGTAAAAGAATCATTTGACCGCAACATCACCCCTCGCTCATTTGTAGAGGAGGATCTAGTCCTTCTCTATGAAGTTGCAAGAGAAATTAGAAGCCTTAGTACCCGTGAAATTTGAAACATTATGGAAGGGTCCTTACATCATAAACACTACCTCCTCAATGGATCATACATACTTTCTGAGCTCGATGGCACATGCCTAGCTAATCCCATCAATGGACTCTATCTCAAGAAATTCCACCCATATATTAGGAAGTCTCAGCCCTATAGAAAAGATGAATGTAACATAATTTTTTGAGATGATCACAATCATGAAGGACTTGTTTTAAAAAATTCTCTTGTGTCATAGATGGATTTCCCCCAAATCCACTATTTTGGATTCACTGACGGAGCCTCGATATGGTCACAAAATCTAGTAGACCGCTTGGGCCATATACTCTCCTGACCGGTCATCGTTCCTCACCAATGGAGTATGTATCGGATAAAATACTAATAATCAAGCATGATATGATGTAGTCATTGGGATTTTGAGATATCCCTCCAACTAGGGAATTCACCATCCACATGTATTTCTTGATTCCCAGCTAGTGGTATCGTAGTTAAACCAATATTTTGAAGTACAAGATTCACACCTATTTAGGTAATACTTGCATGCACGATAGTTGAGTCATTATTTTTATCACATTACATTTACACATATACCAAGAAATAAAAACCAGACAACTGATCGCATAGATAACCATATCCTAGACTAGAATGCATCTCGCATTAACCATCATCCATAAAAAAAACATAGAAATAAAGCATAAATATTTGTCACGGGAACATAACATCCATCATAAACACATATAAACATAAACCAAGATACATCATAAGAGCCACAAAAATATACATATCACATATATACATCAAAACATATATGAGTCCCAGTAATCAAAACAGGTCCTTGACCATCATGTCAATCAAAATATACATTTCATAAAAATAGGGAAGCATCCTCATAATGGGTTATTTCCCTAAACCATTCAAAAATCTCTAGGGCTAAGCCCCGCCTAGTGGCTCCTCTAGACCCACAACAGTACCCAGTGCCAGTATAGGTGCAGCATCCATGACCGCAAGTGTCGCCTTGCGTAAATTTGAGAGATGTGCCCTCTCTCGAGCCATCACCATCTCCATCCAGACGTCATCCATGTCATCAAAGAAACCTTGAGTCAGTTTACCTTGGGTCAACCTCTATAACCGACTACATGATTCAACTAGACCTATTTCATGAGCGTCAATAGCCTCAGCTCGAGCCTCTACCACAATCACTCTAAGTTTGGTAGTAGCCAACTACTCCTTGACCGCCACTGCTCCTGCCTCACTGCCATTGCCCATGCCTCGGCCACCTCAGAATGGGAAAGGAGATCAGCATACCCACCGACAGTTGCAGCGCTGTTGCCCTCCCCTAAGAGGCCTCCTACACCACCCTGCCCCCCAACTGGGGCCGAACCATCCCCAACTAGGTCCCTCCTCAGAGGCTGGTGACCCACCAAGTGAGTAGTAGGATGCCCTGTTGAACTGACATCTGCAAGAGAAACCAAAAATAGTATTAGTGTCACCATCAAAGACATATAGATCTATGAATAATAAAAATCCTCAAAATGCAGAAAAATATCAAAAATTCATACTTACCAATCCTGATGCATGACCTGTAGGAAGACCCATATCCGAGTCCGATAGGAAATCCATTGTAGATTAGAGGAAGTCAAGAAAAATATGTGGGTTCGATCGAACCACGCCTCAACTATTGCTTCCCAATAGCAACCTGCCTCTCCTCCTCCACCATGGGACATCACAGATGCACACCGACACATCCTGAAATCCCTCAGAGGACCCAAGGGCATTGCCAACATTAGGGGAATTTTGAGGTCTAAAATGGGCCTCCTAAGGAAATTATAAAATAATAGTGGAAAAAATCAAATAGGATTTGATGACATCATCAAATTTTAGAGGGAAAAATGAAAAAACTACTTTTTCAACTCATATTTTCAACTTATCTCCCAAAGTTTTTACTCAAATTTCAAGCGGAGTACTCATTGGATGCGAAATTTAATTCCTCATCCAAGGAGTACCCATGTTGCATACTTTCGATGGGTCCTACTACACGAAAAATGAGAAATACATAAAAAACGTGATTACAATCACGTTTTTTATGTATTTCTCATTTTTCGTGTAGTAGGACCCATCGAAAGTATGCAACATGGGTACTCCTTGGATGAGGAATCACGTTTTTTATGTATTTCTCATTTTTCGTGTAGTAGAGTTCATTGAAAGTATGCAACATGGGTACTCCTTGGATGAGGAATTAAATTTTGCATCCAATGAGCACTCCCACTCGACATTTGAGTAAAAGGTTTGGGAGATAAGTTGAAAATACGAGTTGAAAAAGTAGTTTTATTATTTTATTATTTCTTAATATTTTTGCCCTTTTATTGAAAAAATGGTAAATCATCCACCATGGTTGACATCATCATCTTGAATCCTATTGGTTGTTATAAATTTTATTTTTTTTGTACATTTTTCTTAGGAGGCCCATTTTAGACCTCAAAATTCCCCTAATGAAAATTCCAAAGCATCATAACCCTCTCATACATGATGTTGCAGAGGATACTTGCATAAGAAAAGGCCTTAATGGTCCCCCTCTAGGCCTTGCCCAGCTGCATAACCATGCGTTAGTAAACACAACGGGCCCAGTCAAAGAAGTGTCCAGCTTGAAGCCAGAACAAAACCTTAATATTCAGGCCCGACACTCGATAAGGCAATGTCAACACAGATAGGAAACTATCATCACCAAGGCAACCCTCTCAGCCAATTCCATCACAGAACTCAAACAAACACATCCCATTGTGATTGCATTAGGACCACAATGATCCTGGGCCCAACGATGGATGTTCACTCCCCCAGTTGGGAGTGGATAAGGAAGAGCCTCTCCATGAGGCATCAGACCAGTAACAAAGTATAAATCGGTCTCCAGCTAGATAATGACGTTTTTGCGATGAAAAACCATGACAAGTCCTCTCCTGTTCTAGCAGTGGACCAGGTATCGCAGTAAACCATCCTGCGAGCTCAATAGGTTGTTCTCCAAAAACTCTAGTAACCCATACTGAGAAAAGACCCCCGGAGCATTGGGGTATTGGGCCACAACTACAAGGAGATCAGGCTAGTCTCTCTCCTACCACAACATCCTGTCACCAGAGAAAAAACCAAAAATTAGTTTTTTAAAACAAAAATATTAAAATAGTTATTAAAAATTCACTTCGTCACACCTATGAATAGCTTAAGCGCAATGACCACACATCTGTATCAGATATAGACGCACTATCCATCACGCACAATTTTTCGCAGCAGTGAAGGACACCTACAAAAGTTGCCTTCTATGTAGGGACCGTCTGTAATATTCCTAATTATCTTTCAGCTAGTTGGAATATTAATTTTTTCTTTTGAATAAAAGATAGGTGAAAAAGTGGGTAGAGAGACCCATAAATCTCTTTAGTAGGAATAAAACCACTTCTCATGTGAATGTGGATCATTGTATTAGCTGAATAAAGCACCTTGAGGTGTGAACAGGGGCTAAAGCATGTGGACAAGGTCAAAGTTGACCAAATCAAGAGCACTGTTATGGAGATAGTGGAGAGTTAATGGAGGACAACGCAGTCATAGAGGAGGAGTGTATGCATGAGAGTAGCTCCTTTAATGAGTGGGACCCAGAGTGAGGAAGCTCACCAAGCATATAAGGAAGGGGATGGAATCCATAGAGGGCATTCTGATTATTGATATTGTATTTTTCTTTTATGACTTTTTTTACGCTTTAGTTGTTTAGCGGAGTCTGTTGTGTTGTTTAGCACAAGGGTGTTTTCGAGCAGAAATCCCACCCTCATCCTCAGGGTAATTCGACTGCCTAGTCAGGAGAGGTTCATTGAGTATCATTTCCACTATTTTGCATCAGGCCAAGCTCCAACCATCATTCAAAATGCAATATCCTTCAAGATTGTGTTGTTTTGTAGGGCAGCAGCAGTGGAGGTTTGATAGACCTAGTTTCTGAGCTTGTTTTCCAGTGAGGGGAGCAGCCCTTCATCCAGGAGGCTAGAAAGGAAGTTTATTGAGCATTATTAATCCATAATCTAGCATCAGGCCAAGTAGCAGCATTCACCCACAACGCAGTCTCCTCCATAAACTACGTTATTTTGCAGTGCAGTTGCAGTGGGAGGTCAAGTACCCAAGTTCTTGACATTTTTTTCCAGTGAGGGGAGAAGCCCTTCATGTGGGAAGGTTGAGAGGAGGGATATCAACCATTTCCATATCAGATCAGCCACCTCCTACCAGTGATCTAGTTGCAGAGCATTATTCATCCCTAGGGCTATATTTTGCATATTTTTTATTTTGTGTATTTCCGGAAACCATTTTTGGGTTGTCTTGGAATTGTGATAGAGAGCCTAGATCTTTGATCCTGACATTTTCTAATCACTATATTAGCAGATCCATGTATTTCCATTTATAGCAGCAAAATTTCCCAGCAAAAACTGCATTGTTTTAGCTTCTAGCATTCTTATGTAGCATTTGTTCTTCATGATTTATGTACTGGGTCTCTAGAGGCTTGTTTTTCCTAGCTTGATTGTCTCTTTACTCAAGATTTTGTACACATTTTCTTCTATATTGTTTAGTAAGAAGGCCTTATGATATTCTCATATTATATGTGTTGATATTTCACTTCTTTTTCCAGTTTTTTGTTCTATATTATTGTCTTTTCCATTTTGGAATATTACAGTGATATCAGAGCATGATCTCTAGCTCAGCTTGTGGGATATAAATATTATGACACAAGAAGGAGAGATCCATAATGATGGAGGGAATGAGTTTTGGCTCATTTATTTTTAGCTCTATGCAGGACCTCTCCAAGGAGGTCAAACAAATGAGAAGGGAGAGGCACAAGGAGACCTCGAGAAGGTTTCAAGATGCGGAAGGTCGAAGCACTTCCTATCAACAGTAGAAGAAATTGGTATTGCATAGAGCTCCAAAACAATCTACTATGTCCACTTTCTTGGAAGAGGAAGGTGAATGGCATGGAGATGGAGGAAACTTAGATCATGAGACTCTAAGTGATTATCTTGCAGAGTACAAATCTCAATCAAGGGCCTTCAAGGAGAATCTAACTCTCTAGTAGTTCATTCAAATCAAAGAAGAACAAAGACCCTACATGAGCGGTAGAAGAAAAAGACATAATAATTCATATTGTCTACATTTGATGGGTCATACACAAGAACATCAAAGGCTTGGAGGAAGAAGTTAGATGCATTATTCCTCCTATATCCAGTAGCATAAAGAGAATTTTTTCAGATTTCAGCGCTGCACCTTGAGGGTGAAGCAAAGGATTGGTGGTTCAACCATTTGAAACATGCAAGAGTATCTGCTTATGCATATTTTACTCAAAGGATGATCAAGAAGTATGATATAAGAAAATCAAAGGTAATACCCATTGATACATTCCCTAAGATGGTTGAGAAAGCACATGAGGAACCAAGAGAAGACGTAGGTACTATCACTCCAGAAGAAGAGCAACTTCTACCACCACTAGCTGCAAGAGTACTTGCATCAAGAGAAGGAACACTTTCATATTTGCAAGATGGTCTTGATCTCTTGACATTTAGAGTCCCATTCATTATTCAAGAGATTCATGAGGAATAGGAGACATATACCACCGTTGGTGCAATAATAGAGGAGCAGTCATCACCATCACCAGCGGTTGGAGAAGACATTACACCGGTAGGAGGAACCCTTGTAGTTGTACAAGATGTTCCCAAGTATCAGCTTATACAAGGTATGCAAACATTTCCACCCCATATTATTTCAGCACATTAGATGGGGAGTTGTGGGGACATGTCATCAGGGTAGTTGAATGACCAAGGGTTAAAGCACATTGCTGATGTGGACCAGCAGACTATCACTGTGCAAAGGACCCTTGAATGGTTTAAGGAGGAAATGCATAGTCAGCCTGGTTTTTCATTGTTGAGCTACACACAACACTTTAGGTTGGAGTGTAGAGTTTGGGAGGATAGTATGTTCATAGTCCTAATCAATCCAATGCACAACTATGTGTTCAACATTGTGCATGACCATGAAATAGCAGATGCACCATCATGGGGCTCAACAATGTTGTCACTGAGCAACAGTGATGAGTTGGGGGGCCAAATATTATTGAGGCATTATGATGACCATTCCACTTATGTAGCATTGGATAGGTATATGGTTGACGAGATACATCTTATGATGGATATATTCTCCCATTATTATGATAGATCCTTCTTTATGAGCAATTCACATCTCAATCAGAATGTTTTTCCTATGGCATATTTGGAACCTTATGGGTTCTACCCGGTCATTGATGAGTGGTCTTCATATAAATATCTCCAGGAGGTTTCACTTCAACACATCATGGAGTGCAAAGGTAGTCATCAAAATTGGGAGGATGGTATTCTCCATTGGATGGATACCAAATTGGATCATGAAAGGAGACACCCACAGTTGGATGGATGAGTGAGGATGATGAGCAAGGGGTTGGTGAGCCACTTACAGATATATGACACAGGGCAACAGGAGGCATGGTTGTGCTGGCTACTCTTGAGATATTTTTGCCATCATATGACATATCCTATGTCAATAGGTGTGTTATGGCTTGGGACATTGCATTGCACTCATATGATATGATAGCAAAAATTTTGGTCGTATGGGAAATTCTACAAGTCAATCATCATGATGTTACTCCATGACTTGTATAAATGATGAGAAGAGCAGGTAGCAAGAGTCATTGTTGATTTTGTTACTCTTAGGAGAGTATGGGTTGACTTTCTCTCATACCTTGCATGAGGCCTTAGGAGTAGTTGGTGGCAAAATCATGGTGCAAAGGGGCTACTCCATAGCCTTGGAGAATCAAAAGATACTTCCACCTACGAAGGAGTCTTCCATATCTAGCAGAGGGTTGTTGGCATTCCTGCATGCTTTGGCCAACTTTGGGAAATTTTGGATGGGCTTTGACCTCCATAAACTTCAATATTTTTCTAAGCAGAAGTAGCTGCAAGGGAGGCAACAAAAAGGGAGTGACAATATTCTAGCATGTGGCTTTGGCATTGAGCATGTCAAAGGATGTGTAGTGTGCTTGAATATTGAAGAGGAAAACAACCATTCTGTAAGGTTGTTACAGTCGCTCACTTTTTCGGGGGAGAGATGGGAGAGCTCATCTATGGACCTCATCACTAGTTTGCCAACATTACATGGTAAGAGTTGTGTCTTTGTACTTATTGATCATCTAACAAAGTATTTGAATTCTCTTTCCATTTATCTATAGTACATTTCTCCACAAGACGGAAAATCTCTCTTTGAGCTTCATGGTCTTCTTAAGACCAACATCAGTGATGTAGATAGACATTTCTTGTATGGATTTGGGCAAGTATTGTTCTATTCTTGGTGTTGTACCTTAAGAAACAATCCCTTGGCTATATTAAGGAATCAGTGCTTAAGAAATTTACTCATGTATATCATAAAATTTGAATATCAAAGGGTCTTTGTTTAATCACCTTCAGATATGTTTTTATTAAACCCTCAAGAATCAAATGCAATAAATGCTTTGCAATGCCATTATCTGCTAATATCAAATGGAATGATGAGAAGAATATGAAGTAAGGAAGCCCAAATTGATATGTTGATTAACATTATCTATCACTTTAAACTTCAGAAGAATTTTATGACAAAATATTAGTTAAAATGAAGGAGCACTCATTAAGGATTTTAACTCTTGTAAAAAGAGACCTGCAACTTCATTACTTCATTTTATTCAAGGATAGAAAATACACAATGTAAACTAGAAAACATATCAATATCAAAAAATGCCAGAATCTTGCTTTTCATTCATTAATCATTTGAAAACTTAGTACAAAATTTGCAGTCTAAATGTCCCAAAACTCAGAACCTTTTTCTTTCATGTCTATCTCTTTAAATACAATAGAAAGCAGTTTGTAACTGCTGAAACTAATCCTAATTTCTTCAACTACTTAGGAATTTGTAAAATACCTATTACATGTCATCAAAATGTCTTATTTCAATTACATTCTCTTTTTAATAGAAAAATAACATAAAACTTAAATCCTAATCTATTTGTTGAATGTGAATTGATGATGCTGTTGTTGTATTCTCTTGATTTGATGTCATGTTCTTCTTTGAAGATGAAGGATCTTTAGGAAGATAAACTAGCTAGGCTCTACATTTATTCCATACCTCAATGTTTGTTTTTGGTGAATTGATCAACCTGTGATATTCCAATCTAAAAGCAGTGATCCTATTGAATGATGGTCTTTCTGTAAACAGGGTCATCACCAACCATAAAAGCTGAAAGTGCCTCTGAAGAAAATTAATCATTGTTGCTCCTTTTAAAACTTGATTCTTTTCATGAGTATTGTCAACTTTTCTCTTTTCCAATATCAGTAGTGGTTCATAAGACTCCCATGATAAAAGACTGCCTCCAAGGCCCCAACATGATGGCACACCTGCCCTGGCTCTTTTGTCAAATAAATTATCAAACTTGCTGACTAATTCCTTAATGTCTGTCAACTTTTTCTTAGTAATATTCCTACAATTATTCTTAACAATCAATTTTTTAATCTCCACAGAACATGAAATCATGTCTTTAATCTCATTCTCTTCCAACTCTTGGTTATTCTTGGAATCAATAAAACCAATAAATTTCTTTGCCCAGATGGCTTTGTGAATTATTTTCTTTTTATCTGCCATAACCTGCTCCTTAACATCTCTGATAATGTTTCTTTCTTATGATATGATATTCATAGATCCCCAAGCTTCTCTCATCTCTTCAATGATATCACTCCAAATGATTTCCTTATCTTGTATCAAAGATATATTTCCTTTCAACTTTTCCTTTAGATTCTTAATCTCAACATCAGTGTTTTGGCAATCTGTTCTATATTTACTGATTTCTCCATCTTTAGTTTGCATTATTTTCATTTCCATCTCTGGATCAGTTTGTCCCTTTTTGCAATCTCTCTTTTCCGTCTTCAATTTAGTGGTGAATTGAGATATTTGTGATACTGGATCTTCATTTCCATATGGTAAAACGAAAGTACAATTATGAGATTCAATGTGATTCTGTAATGATAATGTAGTTTGCTTCAATTTGGTGATTTCTTCTTCCTCTGAAACAGCTGTTGAATAAGGTTTTCTTTCTCATTCTCCACTTCGGCCACTTCTGCCGCCATAGAATGTTCTCCTATAGGTAACTTCAGCTTTTTCTTTAGCACAGAAATCTCTGATTCTGCACTCTGCAGCAACTTCTGCACAACAGTCGTGACATTTGGATCCACTCCAATCTTTACAATGATATTCTTGAGTTCTTCATTTTGTGTTGTTAAAGCCCTAGAATTGGCTTTTTCTAAGTTCAATCGCGTGATTACTTTTCCAAGCATTTTTTCAGCCTTGAGTGCCATTGCATTGGTTTTGGTTAAGTCAATCACAATCAGTTGACCTGTTTGCATATGTAAATTTACTTTGTCAAGCAATGTAATTTTATTTACATCTACAGTTAGATTCACAGTATTAAAATTATTGGATGAACCTATAGACATATCAGAAGGATGTGAAAGGAAAATCTTAAATTGATCCTTTTCGAGATCCATTGCAGTCAGCAACCTTGTTTGATCTGGGGTTATTTGATACTTAGCTTGAGCCTCCATGATTTCCTTCATTTTTTTATTTCTTTCTACAATCTAAGCAAACACTTGTTTAATTAAGGGCACTTGTTCCTGAGTGTTTTCATTTCTTCTTGGTGAAGCTGGGACATTTTTCTCATCTTCCAATTGTAGTAAGAAACCAGGTTGAGCATCTGCTGAGTCTTCGCTGAGCTTTGTCCTCTTTTTAGATATCTATTCTTCATCTTATGAATCAATCACTGCTTCTTTACCTCTCTTATTTGACTTCTCAGATATGACAAGAGTTTTTACATTTGAGCTCACAGAACCTGCAAAACCCTTATTTGCCATATTTTCTACATCAGGTCTGATTTCATGAATGAATGTTGAATATCAATTTTCAGCTCTCCTATTAGAAATCATGCTATGTGGGTCATAAGCCCACTTCTCTCCTAACAGCAGATGGATTTCATCTAACATCCTAGTGACTTCATCAATTACCTGTTTCATATTGACTATAAAAGGACCAACATCCATTGGTAACTTAAACATATGACCTTTCTTCATAGGAACAAAATGTATTTGATCAACATTTAAGATTTTCCTAATGAACTCCAAAGCAAATAATATCATAGGCACAAATACAGGAAGCCTATAAGGTTCTACACCAGCTCCATAGAGTCTAATTTCATAATGATATTCAAAGACATACCAATCACCAAACTTACAATTTTTCCCCAGTTGCAAGAAATCTTGAGCCTTTGGTAGGAAGCATGGGGGAGAGATTCCATTCAAAATTCTATATGCAGTAGACATAAAATGACTTGCAAAGTCAAACAAACCCTCCTCATTCTGTTCTTTCCTTACTATGTCTGTCTAAAATACCAGAGATTGTCTCTTCTTATTCATATCCATAATATTCAACCCCAGATGCATGAATTCTTTAAATTTTGATATAAAAAGAGATAAATAACAAGAGAGGGAAACCTAAATGAACTCGTCAGTGATAAGCTCATGAGCTGAGAATTGACAGCTTCTTTCCAATAAAACGGAATATCCAACACTACCCCTAGCTTCATCATCAAGGCGAACATTCCCAGAACTAACTTGTCTACTGTGCAGTCATCGTCTTTTCCCAATATCTTCGAAATGCACCTCAGTACCGGTCTGAATTCTTCATCGAAAACCTCCATGGAGAATTATTTATTGTCAGGTGCAAACTGCTTCGCATCTGGCTTCAGGAAAAAGATAAATTGATTGAATTCTTGACCTGCAAGGCTATCATAATGTGCTATTAATGAATCCCCAGTGAATTGGACATAGGATTCTGAATCAAGGTAACACAAAGCTTGACGAATTAATAGAGCTGAGACCTGCAAGACATTTTACCCTTGACAATTCATCACGAAACACTTGCCTGGGTACATGACTGAAAATAACCAATACACAAACTCAGGAAAAAGGTGTGTTCTTGGAATGCATGCAGACAGCACACATGTTTTGACCATGGTAGTGAAAATGGGAGAATCTTTATCATTCAGACTGACCTGTTGATAGAACAGAAGGTGGTCTAAAGAGCATATAGTAACCTGAATATCCCTCTCAGTTTCCATGAGAGGAATATGACTAGAGGAACTTGAAAGGGATGGACGCTTAGACGTAATTCAGCATGAGACGATAAATAGCAACTAGGTGGCAGACAATAGGGAAAGACATGGGGCAGAAAAATTATCAAATACAGAAGAACAACAATAACGTTGAAACGATGAAAACCAATATTAAATAGGTGGCGCGGGCTTAAGACTTAAATGTTTAAATGATGCACCAAAATACTGTTAAAAGTACTCTGACGTGGCCTATAGCTGTCGCCAAATAGCTGGTCACGTCACTGCGGGAGGTCTCACAGTACGGAGGGCTTGTCAAGTGCATAGCTCCACAGTTAATCTCAGCCGCAGATTTGGATCATCCCGGTAGTCAACAAGGTCAACTGCGGAGGCACACTCCTCGTTGACCCATGCGTTAAAAGTGCCCGCGGGTTGACACTTTTATTCCTTGCCTGATGAATCATCGGATCCCGCTTCATAACATGCTCGCTATTTAGCTATGTACTGGGCCCCACTTCCACAAAAGCTTAAATTATTAAACCTTAAACTTAATGCAACGAATATTACATTTTTTTGCTAAAGTACATGAAACTTTATACTTTAGCATACATTTTCACAATTTTCTAATTTTTTTATTTTTGAAAAAATTAAAATAAAGGATATTGCAAATGAGCCACAACATCTGGCTCCACCTGGGGATAATTTTTTTTGCCACAAAACACTAAGAACTACAGATTAGTGCCTTCACTTCGGGCATGGATTCAAATGTTGTTTGATGAAATATGAACAATGAGAAAATTGGATATGTACAATGGAGAACCATGAACTCTTAATGCTGGAAATAATGTTTCAAATATTGCCCATTCATAGGCAGCTCTATTGTTTCTCCATCAAGATTCTCCAACATGAATGTGTTATTTGATCTAGCCTCAACAATTTTGTATGGACCATACCAGAGTGGATCAAACTTACCATGCTTTCCCTTTTCTTCTCTTATGGTATCCCATCTTAATACCAAATCTCCAGTTTGAAAAAAAATCTCGTTTGCTTTTCTATCAAAAATGGGCTTCATTTTTTTTTGATAGGCGACCAAGTTTTCCATGACTTTATTCCTGCCCTCACTCAATTCTATCACCTTATTTATCCTTCTTACCAACGCATTAGGTTCTTGTTGTGCTTCTTGAAGAAAAGAAATCATTGGTCTAGCTAATTAATAGGAAACAAAGCTTGAGTAACATATACCAATTCATAAGGGGACTTACCAGTAGATCTTCTAGTAGTCATTCTTACTACCCAGAGAGAAAATATTAACTTTGAATCCCAATTTTTTTTATTTTCATTAATTGTTTTCTTCAAAATCTTAACCAATGTCTTGTTGGAAGATTCAGCTAGCCCATTCCCTTGTGGATGATATGCTGTAGAATGAGACAAAATGACATTATATGTTTGAAAAAAACTAATGAATCTGACTGAATTGAATACCTGAGCATTGTTTTTTACAATCTTAACTGGACACCCAAACTTGCTAAAGATGTTTTCTTCCAGAAACTTCATTACTACCAGATAATTTTCTTTTCTAGTAGGTATTGCCTCCACCCACTTTGTGAAATAATTAGTGGTAATCAGAATCCACTTGAACTGCCCACTTGATGGTGGATTGATTTCTCCAATAAAATCTAATCCCCATTGTCTAAAGGGTTCTTCAAAAAACATATGGAGAAGAGGTAGAGGATCTAACCTTTTCTTTTCTGCAAACAATTGATATTTTTGCCAGCTTCTAACCAATCTGTATACATCAAAAAACAAGGAGGGCCAGTAAAAACCTGATGTGAGGATTTTACGAGCAGTAACCTTCCTGCTATAATGGCCTCCACATAGACTTTCATGATATTATTTAATAACTTCCATTGACTCTCCTTCTGTCAAACACAACAAAAAAATGCCAGCGGGATCCTTCCAATACAATTTAGCATCAATTATAACATAAGGCTGAGATTTGAGCTTAAGAGCTCTGTATTTTGTTCTGTTCAATGTGGTTGGGAAAGAGAAAAAACATAAGTAATGAAAAATATCTTTATACCAATCAAAACACAAAAACTTATATTTAATTTTTGTCTTTGTATTACTCTGACCACTTGCATCAGCAACTTCATCTACAGGTGCCAGCAAATTAATTCCCAGGGCTTGAAATTTAGACTATGTCAATAAATTTTCCAATCCTTGTCCTTTGACTAACTTGGTAGGTTTGATATCTAGATCATATTCTTAGATCTTAGCTATATATTTTCCTCTTTTACCTTCCACATCACTTTGAATCAATACATATTTCACTGCAGATTTAGGCACATAAGCAACTATTTTGGACTGCAACACATAAGACATGAATGCCTTTAATGCTTTAACTAAAGCATATACCTGTTTCTCCAAAATGTTATACTTAAGTTTAGCATCCCTTAGAACTTTACTGAAAAATGCTACAGACTACTCTTTGCCCTCTTCATTATTCTGCAAAAGCACAACATCAATAGTAGTAGGTGATGCAAATGAAAAAATTTGAAAAGGCTTCTAATAATATGGACTGATCAAAACATGATCTTCTTGAAGAGCTTCTTTAATTCTGGCAAAGGATTCTCTTACATCCTTGTCCCATTTTACCTTAGCATTTTTCTTCATCATATCTGTTATGTTCCTAACAATTTCAACATAATTTGGGACAAATCTTCTCAGGAAATTATTTTTTCCTAGAAACCTCTGAATATCCTTTTTACTTCTAGGCAAAGGAATTGTTTGTATAGCTTCAACTCTTGCTAGATCAATTTTCACCCCTTGATTTGAAACTATATTCCCCAGCAACTTTCCTTCCTCCAAGGCAAATAGGGATTTATTGGGATTCAATGACTACCCAAAATTTCTACATTTCAGGAAAGCCTTCTGCAAATGCTCCAGGTGTTCATCATCAGAACTTGAAAAAATAGTCACATCATCCAAATATATGACTACAAACTTATCACCCACAAATTCTATGTCCATTTCCCTTTGGAAAGTGGCACCTGCGTTCATGAGACCGAATGGCATCCTGGCATACATGAACTTTCCCCAAGGTGTGGTAATAGTTGTTTTCTTTTGATCTTCCTTGTCAACAGCTACATGGTTGTACCCGGAGAAACCATCAACCATAGAAAATCTATATGCTCCTGTTACTTTCTGTAAAACATAATCCATCTTAGGCAAAGGATAATTGTCTTTAAGAGATTCTCTATTCAAATTCCTGAAGTCAACACATAGCCTTATCTCTCCATTTTTTTTCTCACAGGAACCAGGTTAGAAACCTAGTCTGAATATCTAAGTGGAACTATGATTTTTGCCTACAACAACTTCTTCACTTCCTTCTCAATTGGAGCAAGGAGCAATGGATTAATATGCCTAAGTTTTTGTCTGTGAGGCTTGACCCCATCCTTCAATAGTATTTTATGTTGAATAATATCCAAATCATATGTTTTCAAATCATCATAGGACCATGCAAATACATCCATATATTTTTTAAACAGATCAATGTACCTTTATTTATAACTCTTAGGAACTCCTTTGAATAACTTGACCATCTTGGGCTCCTGCTGAGTTCCCAGATTACAATATTCCATCCCACCTTCTTGAGATACCTTCTTTTGATCCAATGCTACATTATTTGCATCAAACAATCTTTCAAGAGGAACTAAACCTCTGGGCAATATATTGTCTTTCAACTGAATTATCTTTTGATCACCTATGGATTGCTCAATATTTTTTAAGTCTTCATTCTAATTAGCTTGTTCACTTTCTTGATATATTTAACTATCTTCAAAACCTTTAATCATAGTTAGGAAATTATTGATATTTTCATCGTCTTCAAATACCTGCCAATGCTTAACATTGTCAGGGATTGAGGGTCTATACCTCAACTTAATTTCATATCTCAATTTAGGATTGATGGGTGGCTTGAATGTACTAGCTGCAACTGCCAGTGAATGTGCCATTCTATTTTCTTCTCTTGGAATGAATTGAAGATTCAAAGCTTCAAAATAATTATCAATAAGGTCCCAGACCTCATTCCTATATGATGTCAACCTTGGATGTTTGGTTTGACACAAATTTTTAATATGTCTTATAATCAACTCAGAATAACCAAAAATGGAAATACATTGAATTCCTATTTGTTTAGTAGTTTGAAGACACAAAATCAATGCCTCATACTCAAATACATTATTTTTCGATTCAAATTCAAGCTTAAAAGAAAAAGGAAAAATATGACCTTCTGGAGAAATCAGTAAACATCCAGCTCCTCTGCCATCCTTAGAATAGGCACCATCAAAATAACACTTCCAAATTTTATTTGAACCCAGATCCTTATGTACAATTGCTGAAGAGAGCTGCTTCTCTTAGTCTTTAGCAAATTCTGCATCTTGATGCAGCATAAAACAAGAAAGATCTTCCTTCTCTTGGCCATATATAAGGGAATTTCCTGCATCTTTCTTTGTAGTAGTTTTAACAAATCTTGTTTCTCTGTATAACCTTCTTTCTTCCCCATTAAACAAGATCGCATATGTGAAGTCTGGTTTTAAAACACCTTAAAGCCTCGCTCCCCAAGATCTGGACAAAAGCATATCAAATCTAGCTAGAATATCTGCAACTACTATATCCATCATGATACTTTTGGCTGGAATTTGGTCCAAGGATACCACCATGTATTTGATAAGCCAAACACACTTCACCCTTTTCAAATAAAATGGATATAGGTCTCTATAGGGCTTAGTAATTTGTAAATTCAATTATTTCATTATATATAATGGCATGAGATTATGTGATGCACCAAAATCCAACATGCAATTATGAAGAATAAAATCATAAAGAAGCACTGATATATAAAATGGGGGAACAAAAAAATATACCTCCTCCACATGTGGACCAAAAGTTACCACTGGTTTTTCCTCCTGCAAATTTACAGTATCACCAATATCATCAGATTGAGAAAGATTAATGAATTCTGCAATTTCCTTCTTGTAACCTGGTGTCATAGCTAGCTCAAGTAGAGGCACTTGAACTTTGATATTTTCTAGCTCTTTTGATAGACTGAAGGTTTGATTTTGTTTGACCATATTCTTAGGTTCTTCTTGATTTTTGCTAGGACTAATATTCTGATTAGACACAGTAACAACCTTCTCCAAATTATTAGTATCAACAGACTTATTTTGGGAAGATTCAACCTATTGCTTTTCATTTCCACTCACTAGATTCATAGGCTATTTTCCCTTATCTGATGATTTTACTAATTTCTTTGGTTGTGGAGTCACCATTGAAGAAGGGACAGACTCTGTCTCTTTTTCCTCATCATCCTGAGTTCTTAATCTGTCTTTTTATCTTAAATCATATTTCTTATGCAGCTCTGCTTGCATAAAATCTGTGAATTGCTTACGATACTCATCCATCTCTTCCTAATAAAATTACACCTCGGCTTCGGTGCATTCTTCTTCACATTATTATTCCTCCTCATCATCTTCCATATAAACAGCATATATCCGATCTTAAACTTCTTTCTGATAATTCTCAATAGACTGTGACGGTGTTGCTTCTATATACAATGGTGCCTGAACTTGATCCTGATCTCTTTTTTCCCTCTACAAAATCTACAGGGGCTATTTTCTAAATTGTGGATTGAAAACTCCTCTATTTTGTTGTGCAGGATTTTTATTGTCTAGCTCCATCTTCACTAGTTTATTTGACAATTTCTTGATAACCATTTTCATGTCATCAATCCTTTGATCCTATGGTGATTCTTCTTTGGCCTTGCCTTTCTCTTGAACTAACTGATTTTCTTGGGTTTTTCCAGCAACAGACATGTTTGCCTCAATCTCCAAACCATCAGTTTGAATTTGCTCAAGAGTAGCAAATATTCTCTCTCTAAAAGTGAAACTAAAATCTGATACAAAAGCTCCAGAAAAAACTACTCTTGCTCCAACAGGGGGAAGTTCATATTTGCAGGAAAACTATTATACAATTTATTGAATCTTTTAATAAAATCAGTCATGTTTTCATCTGACTTTTTCTTGATAGCATTAAATTCAGTTAATGAATAACCATGATATTTTTTTTTCACCCCATCTTTGGGTGAATTGTGTCTCTAATTCTTCCCAATTATTAGTTGATCCATTAGGCAAACATTTGAACCACTTTCTTGCCTCTCCATTCAGAGACTATACAAAAAGTCTCATCACTACATCAAGATGTTCAACTTTTAAATTCTCAGCAAAAGTGCAAAACAATGGAAAGTGTTGTTATGTAGTCACTTCATATTCACCAGTAAAACAAGGAAGTAACTTGAGATATTCTTGGGGCATGGAATTCATAGGTTGT
Organism: Pinus albicaulis; assembly: GCA_034641835.2. NCBI lineage: Eukaryota > Viridiplantae > Streptophyta > Pinopsida > Pinales > Pinaceae > Pinus > Pinus albicaulis. Next base: position 1,221,893,621 of record CM076570.1, on the reverse strand, counting down.
GGAAGATTTAGCGGTGCATACCTGTTCATCAAGAAAGCAGGGGCTGCCATGTTTGTGCCTTGGTTAACTGCTCCTTGAGTGGTGGGAGTTTGGGAACTAGTTGTGGGTATGGATGAATGGGGTGAAACAACTGATATGGGAAGGGGTTGATAAACAATAGCTGAAGAACCAGCAACTATGTTTGGTTGAGTTTCTGTAAATGTGAATGAAGCAAACTCTAAATATTGTTCTTCTAACCTTGGTTCTTGAAAATGAATTGGTGGGGAAAAGGATTTTTGCTCTGAGAAAATGAGTTTCCAGGAAATATTCTTGGATGATGGATTATGTGAACTGTTGCCAGGTGCAGGCAGTGTAGCATTAGGTGTAGAAAAATTCTTTGGTTTCTGAGCCTTTCTAAAAATCAATTTCTCAGGATCTGATAGAACAGGTGCTTTTGGTTGTGAGGTGTCCGACCTCGTATGTGGCCTTTTATATGCTAGAATTTATAAAACAAAAACAAATCCTGATATTTCCTCCTCTCTCAACAACCAGAGGAAGTATGATAAAAACCCAGGGAATGAACATCACTTCTTCGTCCCCGGCAACGATGCCAAAAAAATGTTGTACCTTAAGAGACAATCCCTTGATTGTATTAAGGAATAAGTGCTTAAGACATTTACTCATGTATGTAACAGAATTTTAATATCAAAGGGTCTTTGTTTAATCACCTTCAGATATGTTTTTATTAAACCCTCAAGAATCAAATGCAATAAATGCTTTGCAATGGCATTAGCTACTGATATCAAATGGAATGATGAGAAGAATATGAAGGAAGGAAGCCCAAATTGATATGATGATTAATAGTATTTATCACTTTAAAATTCAGAAGAATTTTATGACAGAAGATTAGCTAAAATGAAGGAGCGCCCATTAAGGATTTTAACTCTTGTTCACATATGTAAAAAGAGACTTGCAACTTCATTACTTCATTTTATTCAAGGGAAAAAAATAAACAATGTAAACTGGAAAACATATCAATATCAACAAACTCCAAAATCTTGCTTTTCATTCATTAATAATTTGAAAATTGAGTACAAAATTTGCAGTCTGAAGATCCCAAAACTCAAAACATTTTTCTTTCTTGTCTATCTCTTTAAATACAATAGAAAGCAGTTTGTAACTGTTGAAACTAATCCTAACTACTTCAGCTACTTAGGACTTCGTAAACTACCTATTACATGTCATCAAAATGTCTTATTACAATTACATTCTCCTTAAAAGAGAAAAATAGCATAAAACTTAAATCCTAATCTATTTGCTGAATGTGAACTGATGATGATGCTGTTGTATTCTCTTGATTTGTTGTCCCGTTCTTCTTTAAAGATGAAGGAACTTTAGAAAGATCAACCATCCAGGCTCTACGTTTCTTCCATACCTCAATGTTTGTTTTGGGTGAATTGATCAACCTGTGATATTCCAATCTAAAAGCAGTAATCCTGTTGAATGATGGTATTTCTGTAAACATGGTCTTCACCAACCATAAAAGCTGAAAGTGCCTCTGAAGAAAATTAATCACTGTTGCTCCTTTTAAAACCTGAGTCTTTTCATGAGTATTGTCGACTTTTCTCTTTGCCAATATTAGTATTGGTTCATAAGACTCCCATGATAAAAGACTTCCTCCAAGGCCCCAACATGATGGCAAACCTGCCCTCGCTCTTTTTTCAAATAAATTATCAAACTTGTTGATTGATTCCTTAATGTCTGTCAACTTTTTCTCAGTAATATTCCTATAATTATTATTGAAAATCAGTTTGTTAATCTCCACATCACATGAAACCCTGTCTTTAATCTCATTCTCTTCCAACTCTTGGTCAATATTGGAATCAATAAAATAAAAAAATTTCTTTGTCCAGATGGCTCTATGAATTATTTTCTGTTTATCTACCATAACCTGCTACTCAAAATCTCTGATAATATTTCTTTCTTCTGATATGATAGTCAAAGATCCCTAATCTACTCTCATCTCTTCAATGATATCATTCCAAATGGTGTCCTTAGCTTGTATTAGAGATATATTTCCTTTCAAATTTTCCATTAGATTCTTAATCTTAGCATCGACGCTTTGGCAATCTACTCTATATTTATTGATTTCTCCATCTTTATCTTGCATTATTTTCATTGTTGTCTCCATATCAGTTTGTGCCTTTTTGTGATCTCTCTCTTCCATCTTCAATTCAGTGGTCAATTGAGATATTTGTGATACTGGATCTTCATTTCCATATGGTAAAATGAAAGTACAAGTATGGAATTCAATGTGATTATGTAATGATAATGTAGTTTGGTTCAATTTGGTGATTTTTTCTTCCTTCTGCAAGAGCTGCTGAAGATGGTTTTTTTTATCATTCTCCACTTCAGCCACTTCTACTGCCATAGAATGTTCTCCTGTAGGTAACTTCAACTTTTTCTTTAGCACATAAATCTCTGATTCTACACTCTGCAACAACTTCTGCATAGCAGTCCTGTCATTTGGATCCACTCCAATCTTTACAATGATCTTCTTGAGTTCTTCATTCTATGTTGTTAAAGCCCTAGAATTGGCTTCTTCTAACTTCAATTGCTTGATCACTTTTCCAAGCATATTTACAGCCATGAGTGCCATTGCATTGGTTTTGGTTAAGTCATTCACAATCAGTTGACATGTTTGCATATGTAAATTTACTTTGTCAAGCAATGGAATTTTATTTACATCTACAGTTAGATTCACAGTATTAAAATTATTGGATGAACCTATAGACATATCAGAAGGATTTGAAAGGGCAATCTTAAATTGATCCTTTTCAAGATCCATTGCAGTCAGCAATATTGTTTGATCTGGGGTTATTTGATACTCAGCTTGAGCCTCCATGCTTGCCTTCATTTTTTGATTTCTTTCTACAATATGAGCAAACACTTGTTTAATTAAGGGCACTTTTTCCTGAGTGTTTTCATTTCTTCTTGGTGAAGCTGCGACATTCTTCTCATCTCCCAATTGTAGTGGGAAACCATGTTGAGCATCTGCTGAGTCTTCACTAAGCTTTTTCCTCTTTTCAAATCTATGTTCTTCATCTTCTGAATCAATCATTTCTTCTTTACCTCTCTTATTTGACTTCTCAAATATGACAGGAGTTTGTACATTTGAGCTCACAGAACTTGCAAAAACCTTATTTTCCATCTTTTCTATATCAGGTCTGCTTTCATGAATTAATGATGAATATCCATTTTCAATTCTCCTATTAGAAATCATGCTATGAGGGTCATAAGCCCACTTCTCTCCTAATAGAAGATGCATTTCATCTAACATCCTAGTGACTTCATCAGTTTCCTATCTCATATTAACTATAAAAGGACCAACAGTCATTGGAAACTTAAACATGTGACCTTTCTTCATAGGCACAAAATTTATTTAATCAAAATTTAAAATTTTCCTAATGAACTCCAAAGCAAATAATCTCATAGGCACAAATACAGGAAGCCTATAAGGTTCTACACCAGCACCATAGAGTCTAATTTCAAAATTATCTTCAAATACATACCAATCACCAAACTTACAATTTGTCCCCGGCTGCAAGAACTCTTGAGCCTTTGGCAGGAAGCATGGGGGAGAGATTCCATTCAAAATTCTATATGCAGCAAGTAGCAAAACTATTGTCACCATCTAGCATTTCATATGACACTCAATATCTTTCTCATCTGGATTCCATATTGTGATGATGTTATATTCACTATATATGGGATGGCTTGGGAAAGCAAGGTTCATAGAACTAAGGAGTGGATCATTGAGAATCCAGTTGCCTTTTAGCCTCTTGAGGGCAACATTATTGCAGCCCAAGATCAGCAACAAATCTATACATATCATAAATGGAGAGAGAGACAGTGTGGGATGGAAAATTTGTTCTATAATGTTCAGCCATACATCCCATCTACATTGTAGGAGCAAGATATGGAGGATTTTTCCTATGAGCTGCCATTTTGGAGGGTGATCCATTTTTTTTGGATGATAGCTTGGGATTTGGAGCTTCTCATGGGGATTGAGGTTCCCAACATTTTTCAAATTCCATGCCTCAAGAAGGCCTCTAGATAGCATGTAGTTTCCTCCATGGATATCCCACTTCTTCATGATGAGAGCCATTTGGTTTTATCACCAAAGGCTAACTTGTACACTTGGGAGGAGCAACTAGGGGATAGATTGATTGGAGAGCGTCTTGTTTAGTGGAAGGGATTATCAGATGAGGATGCTACAGGAGGAGGAGAGGAGGCTTTGAAGTATATATCCTTTCAATTTCTTGAGGACTAGCAACATTTAGGAGGGGAGGACTGTAATATTCCTAATTATCTTTCAGCTAGTTGGAATATTATTTTTTTCTTTTGATAAAAGGATAGGTGAATAAGTGGGTAGAGAGACCCATAAATATATTTAGTAGAAATAAAACCACTTCTCATGTGAAAGTGGATCATTGTATCAGCTGAATAAAACACCTTAAGGTGTGAACAGGGGCTAAAGAATGTGGACAGGGTCAAAGTTGACCAAATCAACAATGTTGTTATGGAGATAGTGGGGAGTGAATGGAGGACATTGCATTCATAGAGGAGGAGTGTATGAATGAGAGTATCTCCTTTAATGAGTGGGACCTAGGGTGAGGAAGGTCACCAAGAATATAAGGAAGGGGATGGAAATCATATAAGGCATCCTGAATATTGATATTGTATTGTTATTTTATGACTTTTGCCATGCTTCAGTTGTTTAGCAGAGTCTGATGTGTTGTTTAGCACAAGGGTGTTTTCGAGTGAAAATACCACCCTCATCCTAGGGGGAATTCGAGTGCCTACTTAGTATAGGTTCATTTAGCATCAGGTCAAGCTCCATCCATCATTCACATCGCAGTCTCCTTCAGAATTATGTTGTTTTGCAGAGCAACAATAGTGGAGGGTTGATAGACCCAGTTTCTGAGCTTGTTTTCCAGTGAGGGGAGAAACCCTTCATCTAGGAGGCTATCAAGGAAGTTAATTGAGCATTATTCCACCATCTGGAATTAGGCCAAGTAGAAACATTCACCCACAGCACAATCTCCTCCAGAAACTACGTTATTTTGCAGTGGGAGGTCAAGTACCCAAGTTCTTGACCTTGTTTTCCAGTGAGGGGAGAATCCCTTCATCTGGGAATGTTGAGAGGAGGGATAAAAGCCGTTATCATATTCAATAAACCACCTCCTCCCAGTGATCTAGTTGCAGAGCAATCTTCAGCCCTAGGGGTATATTTTTCATATTTTGTATATTGTGTATTTTCGGAAACCCTTTCTGGGTTGTCTTGGAATTGTGCTAGAAAGCTTAGATCTCTGATCTCGACATTTTATAAGAACTATATTAGTAGATCCATATGTTTCCATTTACAGCAGCAGCGTTTCCCAATAAAAATTGTGTTGTCTTAGATTCTGGCATTTTTATGTAGCTATTTTTCTTCATGATTTATGTATTGGGTCTCTAGAGCATTGTTTTGCCTAACTTGAGTGTCTCTTTCCTCAATATTTTGTACAAATTTTCTGCTATATTGTTTAATAAGAAGGCCTTATGATCTACTCATATTATATGTGTTGATATTTCACTACTTTTTCTAGTTTCTTGTTCTATATTCCTATATTTTCCATTTTGGAATATTACACTGTGCAGGTCTTCCTTGATCGCCCGCACGGACGGACCCAAAAAAGTGTATAAAGTTCATACAAATCCACATTTTTATGGAACCACTATGCAAGAAAATGACAAAAATGAAAAGCAGGACATTCAAGGTCCTACCTGACACTAATGGCGTGAATCCCGGGCACTCAGGCTAACTGTAATGACAAGAAAAGCTTGGGAATAGGGACTCGGCTCTGACCTCAGACCCTCAAAAGACACAAATGAATTTAAATGTGCCATATTGACCCATATATCGCCATTTTCTCATTATTCAACAGAACATAACTAGATCTCAGAGTACCCAATCAGAAAACTGCAAGAAACACAATGATCAACGCTTCATCATGTTCAAACTAGGCCCCATAAAACCACACCCCAGAAAAATTCATTTTCAAGCACAAGAGATATGCCCTCTCTCATTTCTTTACATTCAAAATATTTAAAGTTTTTTTATGTGAAAAATATGATTTTACTTGGGGCATTGGTTGTAGGTATTACAAGCATGCCAAATCACCATATGTCCCAGCCAACAAAGGTACAAGAGCAGGTATCTTTCTACCCCTAGCATGATAGGCTCCCCAAGAAGTTTTGCATATCCTGACATCATTTATCCAAAGAAATTAACCATAAGTTTCAACCACCTGACCATTATCATCACCCCACCTTGCACATGGTAAACACCCTTGCAGGTGAGTAGAGCCTTACCCTCCATGGTGCCCATCACTCATGTAGATGATACACCAAATGTATGGAGCCATGGCCATAAAACCCCAATCCTGGGAAGCACATCATGATCATTCATCCATCATGCATTAAGTGAATTTTTACCCATGTCATGTTAAAACCCCTTTCCCGAGCTACCATTCTCACAAGCAGATCAGAAAAACACATCACTGCGTCTCACATTTGGCCTATCACACCCCCCATCTGTGACATTTTTCATCCGCTTCTGATCCGGATTTATGCAGGAACACAACAAAATAAAAATATAACCATAAATACAAAGATGTAGCAGAAATAACATTTCATTTAATTAATATCAAAGACCTGAAATTTTCTTACAGACAGAATGGAAATAAAACTAGCTACGGCGCTGGTAGCTATCTTTGAGAAGAGATGTCACGGCTACAGGCCTCTAAACTCAGTTAAAATGAGGCTCGAGGGCCTATTTATTATTTAGAAATAATGGGAAATCCTAAACAGCCAAAATCATAACCCTAGGAGATGAAGTGCCAAAACTATGGGCCCCGTTTGGGTAAATTGGTGTTTCAACTTCCCGGGGACGTAACTTTGGAATATGATCTCCGTTTGATGCATACCATACCTCGTTAGAAATATCTATCTGAGGAATACAAATTTTGAGTCAGCAACATCAATCCATGGACCCATGTTGATCTTGGTTTTCCCATAAAACGTCGTTTAGGGCCTTAAAATGGCTCCGGAAGTTCAGGACCCGAAAAACAGCTAAAAATAGTAAGTTGTGCCGAAACTGAAAAACTGAAAGAGAAAATGGTGGGGCCCCAAGTGGAAGAGGCGAGTGACCACCAATATCCACCTAGATCATTCCTTCCCCCCTTAGGAAGCAATGGTCCCCATTGCGTTAAGTTCCTCCATGAGATGAGGAAATTTCTCCTAAACTTGGTCTCTAGTGAACCACTTTCCTTGGTGCAGGAGTTGGCCAGCTTTGACAACCTGATATAGTTGGATATTTTTTTGGTGAGAGTTATTGATTTTCATGTCCATGATATAATCTGTGATGGCCTGTTCCATGTAGTTTGGGTTTAACTCTGTTGGTGTGAGTTGTTCTGCAATGTCAAGGTGTCCAGTAGAGGTGGGAAGTAAGGACGAAGGCAGTCCGCATTGAATACTGGGTGCAGACTAAGGAATGGTGGAATACTGAGCTCGAAGAAATTTTTCCCTACAGCCTTGGTGATGGTGTAAGACTTGTATCAGAGCAGGAAAAGCTTGCGGTGGGGTCTAGTGAGGCACTCCTTCTACAAATGTAGCCATAATTTGTCGCCCACCTGGAAGTTGTGTGGCACCCGATGTTGATCATGGAATTGCTTGTACTTAGCATTGGCTATATCCAATATGTCATGAACCTATTGGTAGATGTGTTGAATGCGCTCGATGAAGCTATTTTCTTTGTCAGCTTCAGACTGGACATGAGCCGAATCAGCCTGAGTAGCCGCAAATGACATGGCTACGTCAATGGGACATAGTGGTTGGAATCCCAAGCCCACCTGAAAGGGGCTATGGCCGATTGAACTATGGAGAGCTCGGTTATAACTATGTTGTACATAGGGGAGGCTCTCATCCTATGTGCGTGGATGCTTTGAATTGTACATGCACAGAATGTGTACAATCATTCTGTTGACGACCTCTATCTAGCCATCTATTTGGGGATGGAAAGTTGTGGACTTGGTGAGCTTGGTGTCCAGCATTGACCTGAGGCTAGACCAAAATGTGCTGAGGAACCTGTTATCCTGATCTGATATGATAGACTATGGGATCCCAAAGTGCACCGACACTCGTTCAAAGAAGAGTTTAGCAGTGGCTTCTACTGTGATATTCTTCTTGCAGGCTGCCATAATGGCCATCTTCGAGAATCTGTCGACGACCATGAAAACACAGTCATTTCCATGCTTAGTAGAAGGCAGGCCCGACATGTAATCCATGGAGATGGATTCCCAAGGTCGACTAGGGGTAGGTAGTGGAGTATATAGGCATTTCTTCTTGATGGTCGGTTTGGCAATGCCACAAGCAGTGCAGGATCTGATGTGCTTCCTGTTGTGGATCATCTGCATATCCTTTTTATTTTATTTTGAAAATAAAAAAATAGCAAAAAAATCTGAAATTTCAAAAAACATATGCTATAGTATAATGTTTTTATACTGTATCATAAAAAATGAAATTCGAGCTTGCTGCAGATTAAAGTTTATCGTTAAACTTTATTTGAATGCATGTTTAAGATTCGAGCAACTCTCCGAGCGGGAGTAGTCATCGTTTAAAATTGAAATCAGACGAGTCAATGCGGGGGTGCAAAGATCTCGTTAATTACCAAATGCAATGCCCCCGCAGTTGAATGGTTTGACCGCGAGTGAGCCGTGATCAACGGCTTGGATGCATTGCGGGGGGTGCAGGTCGAAGTTCACCGCCGTACTCCAAGAACCCATGCAGTGATGTCATAAAGCGAGGTGGAGGATAGCTGTACGCCACGTCAGTGGTTTTACACGTCATCTCAGTCATTTAATATGGGTTTTCCATAGCTATTAAATAATTTTGCATCCCGTTTCAAATCACTTGCAGTCCTTTTCCTTTTGAGTCGTGTCGTCGTCGCCTTTCCATTCACTATCCGTTGTTCGTTAAGCCATGGCAAAACGAGTCTCTCTATCTGGTTCATCAAGCCTCAATTCCCTCATGGACAGTGAAAAAGACGTCCAGGATACCATGTCTTTTGTAAACCATCCCTTAGTGTACCATCAAGTGACCCTAAACACTGAAAAATCCCCAGTCTTTTCCGCCATGAGGAAATCCGGTGTATTGTCTGCCTGTATTCCAAAAGCCCATTTCTTTCCCGAGTTTATCTCATGGCTAGTTTCTTCAATGTATCCTGATAAGTGCTTCATTATGAATTCGCAGGGAGAAAACGTTCTGCAGGTATCGACGCAGTTAATCCGCCAAGCATTGTGCTTTCCTGAAAACGAGTCACCACTACAATTCTCTGAGGATTCATTGGCTCGTTATTTTGACGACCTTTCAAAGGAAGGATTTGATCAATGTATGTCCTACTTGAGATCAAATTCAAAAGAAGCTCAACTAGAAGGAGAAGAATTTATTTTGGAAGTGTTCGATGCTGAGTATAGACCAATTCTGAGTTGCATTGCAGAGATTTTGGGCAAATACAATGACCATACAGTTGATAAATCAATATTGGGAATGTACGCACTGATGATGAAACCAGGGGTTGTTCTCGACATTCCATCTTTCTGGCAGGAGATTATAAATTCTCAGTTGATGACCTTTCCTCTTACAGGTTTCTTTAAATTCCCGTCATTGATTGTGTATTTATTTTTATATCAAAATGTCGAAGAATTTATGAGTTTGGGGTTGAATATAGTTGATGTTAACAAGCAAAAGAAATCAGTTTTATTTTGGACTGACATGACTAGAAAAGAAGGAAATGAAGCAGGGTTATTCGAGTTTGCTAGCCATTATATGTCTATTTCTTATAGAATTTTGAATGGAGTTCCTCCTCCATGTTTTCTATCAAAAGCCCGGGAGTTTCTACAGTTAGGACCTAGTTGCATATTTGGAGATTGGTTTGTGTTTGAAGAATATTCAGAGATAAGATTGTATGGAGCTAGTATTGAGCCTTATAGGCTCCCAACTTTTTTACCTATACGGATTTTTGCCTTGGAATTTATAAGACAGAGCCTTAATGTAGATCAGGTACACTTTCTTCCCATGAGGAAGGTTTTATGTATAAATTACCTATGAGTGTGGGACCTTTCATGGTCAATATGAGGCAAGATTTTGATGAAGTTTCTAAAATTTTGGAAGAAATACATTTTCTACTAGGAGAAAAATGGTCATATGATCCGCATGGAATTATTTCCCAGAGAAGAATTGAGAATGGATATTTTGCATTTTCTCACGTAAGCAGACCTGATCAGGAGAAGCTAGCAAACCCAAGAGAATTAAATACATCAAAAACGAGCATTCAAACACCTGTTATAACTAAAAGGGCAAATAAAAGAGGTAGGGATGATGTTGTTGAAGTAGATGATGAATATCCAAGAGAGGAAAAGAGAACTAAATTGGCTGAAGATCATTCTTTGAACTCACCTGGTTTTACCTTCCATATCAATGAAGAACAAAATTTCCCCTCTTCTCCTAGAGACCATGAGCTTTACTTAGAGAAGATGCCTTCAGTCAAACAAATATTTACACAGATTGAAGAAAGAAATCAGAGAATAAAAGCTAACGTAGAGACTCAGGCAGAGCATCATATAGCTGCTGATCAGACTAGGTTGTTGACTGTAATGGACCTTGAAAAGGATCAATTCAGAATGGCCCTAACACATCCAACAGGGATTTCCCTTGGATCTTCAAGCAGTTTCAATGAGGTAAATATAACTATGGATGTTAAGAAGATCCCACTGTGGGATAAGATGAACCTTCATATGTAGACTGGACAGTTAATTGTTAATGATTTAACCAAGACCAATGCCACAACGGTTAAAGTTGAAAACATGCTTGCAAAATTTATCAAACAGTTCAAGATGGAGAAGGCCAATTCAAGGGCCTTATCAGTTCAAAACGAAGAGTTAAAAAATATTATCATGAAGATTGGTGTGGATCCGAATGACAAGGTTGCAGTGCAGAAGCTCATGAAGAGTGCAGAAATAGAGATATCCACCCTAAGAAGAAAGCTGAAGTTACCTGCTGCAGAACATTCAATGGCTGCAGAAGTAGCAGAGGTGGAAAAAGAGAAAGAAGAACTACGTCAGCAATTGTTGCAGAAAGATGAAGAATTGACTAAAGTAAAGCAGATTGCTATTTCATTACAAAACCATATTGAAAATCATACTTGTACATTTGTTTTTCCTACAGGTGATGCAGACCCTCAAGCATAGATTGTTTAGCTTAGCACAGAATTGAAGATGGTAGAAAGAGATCATAAGCAGGCTCAATCAGAGTTAGAAACGGCTACCAAGATCATGCAAGGATGGGAAGATAAAGCGAATGAGAACAAGAAGAAATTACAAAAGGCTGAAAATGAAATTAAAGATCTCAAAGAGAAGTTAAAAGGTAATATCTCCCTTATAAAGGCTAAAGATATCGTTTGGGGTGAAATTATCACAGAGATGAAGTCAAATTGGAATTCCCTTAATATAGTTGCTCAAGAGAAAAGCCTCATCTCAGAACATGAAAAGGAGATATTATTTGAAAAGCAGACGGCCATTAAAAGAGAAAATTGGGCTAAGAAGTTTATAAATTTTATCAATTCCAAATCAGACGAAGAATTAGAAGATATTGGAATACAAGACAGATATTTTTATGCTGAGGAAGTTAATAAGATGATAATTAATAATGATCTTCGGAAGGTTGCAGAGAAAAGGTTACTGGGAATCAAGGAGACAGTAAAGAAGTTTGACATATCATTTGACAAATTGACCAGAATAGGTTTACCTTCATGCTAGACTAAGAAAGGAAATATCATGTCATGGAAGTTTTATGAAGATCAGTTAACATTAGCAAAAAGTAAGGCAGATAATAGGCACGAAAAGACAAATCTTGAAAGGAGAAACTGTGTTTAAATTCTTGCATAGGCATTTCAATTTACTATGGATGGTGAAGACTCTCTTTACAGGAAAACCTACATACAGTCAAGTTGTAGCGTTCAGGATAGAATATCAAAGTTTCAAAAATTCCTCGACAACTCGAAATGAGCTATGGAAGAAGTGCAAGACATTTTCAATGGACTCAACAAAAGAGGTCCCAGCGGCTCAACCAAAAGTAGCCGTTGATTCAGCAACCGCTTCAGGAGCAATTTTTCTCATAGATTAGTAGTTTTCAAATTCTCATTATGTTATTTCTCAAAATCATGTAAATATTTTGAGGCATGTGCCTCCGTAACAGTCAGTAGTTTAAGCAGTTAGAATTAGTTAGAGCAGTTAGAATCAGTTTCATTACTGGAAACTGTCTTCTGTTACTGTATTTAAAGACAATTTCAAGAAAGATGAAGGTTCTGAGTTTTGAACCTTGAAGCCTAATTTTGTACTGGAGAATGGAAAATCAATGAAAGAAGTATGCAAGTTTCTATCATTCCGTTTATGCTGAAAAGTTATCTGGTTTACATTATGTTTCCATATCTGTGAATAAAATAGAGTAATTTGAGCTGCGGGTCTCTTTATACATGTGTATTTAAGAGTTATACAAACCTTAATGTGAACTCCTCTGTTTTAACTTTATCTCTTCCCATTTCTTCAGGCTTTTATTACGATAGATTCTGTTTTAGACAGCATATCAAATTGAAATCCTTTTCTCTTTTTCTTCCGTTCATTCATTTTGGCATAAGTGGAATATGGCATTGCAGAACATGCATGGATTTAATATTTGAAGGTTATATTATTAATGTTTAGAGGTTTATAAGACAGAGACAGATATATTTTATTTTGTGACATAATCTTTAATGTCTTGAGCACGGATTCCTTTACACAGCAAGGAATTGTTTCTCAAGGTACAACATTAATTGGCGCCGTTGCCAGGGACGAAGATTCAAAGATTTTCCCTGGGTTTTGTTTGACATTTCCTCTGGTTGTTCAGAGAGGAGGAAATAGTAAGTTGCGTTTGTTTTAAAATAGCTCTGTCTCCCAAGAAACCTCACATGAGGTCGGATACCTCTCAGCAAAAAGTTCCCATTTTGTCTGATCCTGAGAAGCTTGTTTCAAAGAAGGTCTAGAAACCAAAAATATTTGATACACCAGAAACTACACTGCTTGCACCAGGTATCAGTTCGCACACTCCCACATCCAAGAATATTTCCAGGAAACTCATTTTCTTGGAAAAAGAATCCTCACCATCACCCATTCATTTCAAAGAACCTACATTAGAAGAGCAATCTTTGGAGTCTGTATCTTTTCCTTTTACAGAAACTCAGCCCCATATAGTTGCTAGCTCTTCTACAATCGTTCATACTCCAACTCCTATATCAGTTGTTCCACCTCATTCATCCCCACCTACAACTGGTACTCATTTACCCCCGCTCAAGGAGTAGTTAATTCGGGCATAATCATGGCGGCCCCTACTTTCTTGATGAATAGATATGCACCATTAAATCTACCCCAACCACTACATGATATGCCTCAGGAGTATCTCAAGTTACTCCCTAGATTTACTTGTGAAGATGAAATAACTGCAGAACAGCACTTGCCCTTGTTTTGCACATTTGCTGAGAATTTAAATGTTGAACATTTGGACGTTGTAATGAGACTTTTTGTTCAGTCTCTAAGTGGAGAGGCAATAAAATGGTTTAAAGGATTGCCTAATGGTTCCGTAAATGATTGGGATGCCCTATAAATACGTTTCATTGAGAGGTGGGGCGAAAAGAGGGACCACAGTTATTCTTTGACAGAATTTAATGCAATAAAGAAGAAATTTGATGAAAATATGAGTGATTTTGTGAAAATATTTAACAAATTGTATAATAGTTTGCCTACGGAAATGAAGCCTCCTCCTATTGGAGCAAGGGTCGTTTTTGCTGGTGCATTTGAGCCAGATTTCAGTTTCACATTGAGAGAAAGAAGGTCTCCTACTTTGGAGCAGATTCAAACTGATGCTCTGGAGATTGAGGCTAATGTGTCCGCTACTGGTAAAGTTCAAGATAAAGGAAAAGCTAAAGAAGAAGCCTCATCTCAAGATCAGAGAATTGACGATATGACTAAGGTCATAAAAAATTTGTCTAATAAATTGGTGAAGTTGGAAATAGATAGTAAGCCTGCAATACAGAATAGAGGGGTTTTTAATCCCCAATTTAAAAAACAGCCCCTGCAGATTCTACAAAGAGAAAGGAAAGACCAAGATCAGGTGCAAGCACCTTTTTATATAGAGGCAGCCCCATCTCGTTCAGTGGATGATGATGATGAGAAAGAAGATGATGCTAGAATTTTTGCGGTCTACATGGAAGATGATGAAACAGAAGAAGAAACTAAGGAAGAAGGGGTGGAAGAAGATGAAGAAACTGATCTCTCATTCAATCAAGAAGAGATGGATGATTACTGTAGATAGTTCATGGACTTCATGCAATCAGAATTACATAAAAAATACGATTTGAGGTCAAAGAAGAGGTTAATAACTCAAGATTATGAGGAAAAAGATACAGAATCAGTACCTGCTCCAATGGTGACTCCATTACAGAAAAATCAGATTAAGAAATCAGATAAGGGGAAACAGCCCATGAATGAAGAAAAAGAGAAGGAAAAACAGCAAGCTGAGGCCTCTCAAACAAAGATTAAGGATTCTAATATTTTGGAGAAAGTGGTTACTGTTTCTAATCAAAATCCAAGTTCCAAGAAAGATCAAGAAGAACCTGAAAAGTTGACAAAACAAAATCAAACTTTCAGTTTGTCAAAAGAGTTGGAAAAAGTGAAAATTCAAGTTCCTCGACTTGAGTTAATGAAAACACCTGGTTATAAGAAGGAGATTGCTAAATTTATCAATTTATATCAATCTGAAGAACTGGGTGATACAGTAAATCTGCAAGAAGAAAAACCAGTGGTTACTTTTGGGCCTCATGTTGAAGAGGTAGATTCATCTGTCCCTCCTTTTTATATATCACTTCTGTTACATGATTTTGTTTTGCATAATTGTATGCTAGATTTTGGTGCATCCCACAATCTGATGCCATTGTGTGTGATGAAAGAGTTGAATTTTCAAATCACTAAGCCATACCAAGATCTTTATTCTTTTGATTCGAAAAGGGTGAAGTGTGTGGGTCTTATTAAAGATATGGTTGTTACATTGGCTCAAATCCCAGCCAAGAGCATTATGATGGATGTGGTAGTGGCAGACATTCGATCCAGATTTGGTATGCTATTATCTAGATCATGGGGGGCAAAGCTTGGAGGAGTGTTGAAGCTAGATTTTACATATGCTATCATTCCTTTTTTTAATGGAGAAGAAAGAAGGTTGTATAGAGAAACTTGATTTCAAAAAACTGCCACCAAGAAAGATGCAGGTAATTCACCTATTTATGGGCAAGAGAAGGATGAACTCTCTTGTTTCATGCTGCATGAAGATGCAGAATTTGCTGAAGAATCACAAGGGCAGCTCCCTTCAGCCATTGTACATAAGGAGCTGCATTCAGACAGACTTTGGAAGTGTTATTTTGATGGCGCTTTTTCTAAGGAAGGCACTGGAGCTGGTTTCATTTTTGTATCTCCGGAAGGTAATCTTGTACCTTTTTCTTTCAAATTGAAGTTTGAGTCCACTAAAAATGTAGCTGAATATGAAGCATTAATCATTAGTCTACAGACAGCTAAGCAAATGGGAATTCAGTCTATGACCATGTTTGGGGATTCTGAGTTAATTATAAGACAGATTAAGAATTTGTGTCAAACTAAACATCCCAGGTTAAGAGCATATTGAAATGAGGTCTGGGATCTAATTGAAAATTACTTTGAAGCTTTCAACCTGCAGTTTGTTCCAAGGGAAGAGAATAGAATGGTTGATTCTTTAGCAGTTGCAGCTAGTACATTCAAACCTCCAATCAATCCAAGACTAAGATATGAAATTGAAATGAGACATAGACCTTCGATCCCAGACAATATCAAACACTGGCAGGTTTTTGAGGATGATGAACAGATTAAGCAATTTTGGTTGATGATTGAATATTTTGAAGATCATCAGATTGATTTGGAAACTGATGAAAATGATTTGGCTGGTAAGACTCTGAAAAAGAAGATTGGTGGTCAGGAGATTATTCAGTTGAAAGACAATGTTTTTCCAAGAGGCTTGGTGCCTCTCGAAAGACTGTTTGATACAAATGACATGGCAGTGAATCAAAAGAAAGCAAACCAAGATGAGAATGTGGAATATTGTAATTTAGGAACTCAACAGGAGCCTAAAATGATCAAATTGTTCAAAGGAGTCCCGAAGGACTATAAAGAAAGGTACATAGATCTGTTCAAACAATTCAAAGATGTATTTACTCGGTCTTATGAAGATTTGAAGACGTATGATAAGAGTATTATACAACATAAAATCCTACTGAAAGATGGAGTCAAACCGCATAAATATAAGCTCAGACAAATCAATTCATTATTGTTGGCTCCGATTGAAAAAGAGATAAAGAAATTGCTGCAGGCCAAAATAATTGTTCCTCTCAGATATTCAGATTGGGTTTCCAATCTTGTACCAGTCAGAAAGAAAAATGGAGAGATAAGGCTGTGCATAGATTTTAGAAACCTAAATAGGGCTTCATTAAAAGATAATTATCCTTTGTCGAAGATGGATTTTTTCTTACAAAAGGTGACTGGAGCTTACAGATTATCTATGGTGGATGGTTTTTCAGGGTATAATCAGGTTGCTATGGAGAAGGGAGATCAAAAGAAGACTGCTTTCACTACACCCTGGGGGACATTCATGTATGCCAGAATGTCGTTTGGCCTGATGAATGCTGGGGCCACATTCCAAAGAGCGATGGATATTGCATTTTGGGAGATGATTTTGTGGTTGTTTATCTGGATGATGTCACAATTTTTTCAAATTTTGATGAGGAGCATATACAACATTTGCAGAAATCCTTCCTGAAGTGTAGAAAGTATGGATTATCGTTGAATCCTAAAAAATGTTTGTTTTCCCTAGAAGAGGGTAAACTGCTGGGTCATATTGTTTCCAAACAAGGCGTGAAGATTGATCCAGCAAGGGTTGAAGCAATACAGCCAATTCCACTGCCCCGAAGCAAGAAATATATTCAGAGATTTCTTGGAAAATTTAATTTTCTAAGGAGATTTGTTCCCAATTACGCAGATATCTTCAAGAAGATAACAGACATGCTGAAAAAGGATGCTGAGGTGAAGTGGGACAAAGAAGCTAGGGAGTCTTTTCAAAGGATTAAAGAAGCTTTAAAAGAAGCACCTGTTTTAATTAGTCCAGATTATTTGAAGCCATTCCAAATTTTCTCATTTGCATCTCCCTCAACAATTGCAGCTGTGTTATTACAGAGAAATGAAGAAAAGTGTGAACAACCTGTAGCATATTTCAGTAAGGTGCTCCGAGATGCAGAATTAAAATACAATATATTGGAGAAACAAGTATATGCTCTAGTGAAAGCATTGAAAGCATTCATAACCTATATCCTTCATTCTAAAATCTTGGCATACGTTCCCAATTCTGCCATAAAAGATGTTTTAGTACAGAGTGATGTAGAAGGAAAAAGAGGCAAATGGATCGCTAAAATCCAAGAATATGACCTGGATATTAAACCAACAAAATTGATCAAAGGATTGGGATTGGCCAAATTGTTAACAGAGTCAAATTTCCAAGCATTGGGAATTAATTTATTAGCGCATGTAGAGGAAGTTGATGGAGAAACAGGTGATATTCAGTCAAAGCCAGCAATTAAGTATAAATTCCTCTGCTCAGATTGGTACAAGAATATTGTTCATTATTTATGCTTCCTTTCTTATCCTCCCTCAGTAGATAGAACTAAATACAGAGCTTTGAAACTTAAAGCTCAACCTTATGTCATAATTGAAGCAAAGTTATATTGGAAAGATCCTACTGGTGTGTTATTGTTATGTTTGACAGAGGAGGAAGTTCCAGAAGTAATCAAAGAATATCATGAATGCCTGTGCGGAGGTCACTATAGTTGGAAGGTAACTGCCCATAAAGTTTTTAGATCAGGTTTCTATTGGCCATCTGTGTTTGCTGATGTATATAAAGCAGTCATAAGTTGTCAAAAATTCCAGATGTTTGTAGAAAAGAAAAAGTTAGCTCCTTTACCTCTTCTTCCTGTTTTTGTCGAAGAACCTTTCAGACAATGGGGATTGGATTTCATTGGAGAAATCAATCCACCATCTAGTGGGAAATTTAAGTGGATCATTACTGCTACAGATTATTTTACAAAGTGGGTGGAGGAAATCCCCACCAAGAAGGCAAATGATTTGGTTGTTATGAAGTTTCTAGAAGAAAATACCTTTAGCAGATTTGGATGTCCAGTAAAGATTGTGACAGAAAATGCCCAGGTTTTCAGCTCACTCGGGTTTATTAATTTCTGTCAGACTTACAATGTGATATTGTCTCATTCTATAGCTTACCATCCACAGGGAAATTGATTGGCAGAATCTTCTAACAAAACATTGGTAAAAATTTTGAAGAAGACAATCAATGAAAACCAGAAAAATTGGGATTCAAAGCTAGTTTTTGCTTTATGCGCAACAAGGATGACTACTAGGAGGTTCACTGGTAAGTCACCTTATGAACTAGTATATGGTAAACAGGCATTGTTTCCCACCCAGTTGGTGAAACCTGTCATATCTTTCCTTCAAGATGCTCAAGAAGAACCTAATGCCATGATTAGAAGAATGAATAATGTAATGGAGTTAAGTGAAAGCAGAAATAAAGCTCCGGCGAATTTGCTTACTTATCAGCAGAAAATGAAGACAATATTTGACAGGAAAGCAAAAGAAATCATGTTTCAGAAGGGAGACCTGGTATTGAGGTGGGATACCCGAAGGGAAGACAAAGGGAAACACGACAAATTCGATCCCTTGTGGTATGGTCCGTTCAAAATCAATGAAGTCAGGTTGAATAATACTTTCATGCTGGAAAATCTTGAAGGAGAAGTATTAGATATGCCTGTGAATGGGAAATATCTAAAGCATTATTTCCGGCATTAAGAGCTGTTTCACCATCATTGTATATATCTGGTGTGATCATTGTACATTTTCCATCAAGCAATATTTGACTCCATGCCCGAAGTGAAGGCACTGATCTGCAGGTTCTTAGTGTTTCGTGGCAAAAACACTATCCCCAGGTGGAGCCAGATGTTGTGGATCATCTGCATATCCTTTTTATTTTATTTTGAAAATAAAAAAATAGCAAAAAAATCTGAAATTTCAAAAAACATATGCTATAGTATAATGTTTTTATACTGTATCATAAAAAATGAAATGTTTATTCGAGCTTTCTGCAGATTAAAGTTTATCGTTAAACTTTATTTGAATGCATGTTTAAGATTTGAGCAACTCTCCGAGCGGGAGTAGTCATCGTTTAAAATTGAAATCAGACGAGTCAATGTGGGGGCGCAAAGAGCTCGTTAATTACCAAATGCAATGCCCCCGCAGTTGACTGGTTTGACTGCGGGTGAGCCGTGATCAACGGCTTGGATGCATTGTGGGGGGTGCAGGTCGAAGTTCACCGCCGTACTCCAGGAACCCCCGCGGTGATGTCATAAAGCAAGGTGGAGGACAGCTGTACACCACGTTAGTGGTTTTACACGTCATCTCAGTCATTTAATATGGGTTTTCCGCAACTATTAAATAATTTCGTATCCCGTTTCAAATCACTTGTAGTCCTTTTCCTTTTGAGTCGTGTCGTCATCGCCTTTCCGTTCACTATCCATTGTCCGTTAAGCCATGGCAAAACGAGTCTCTCTATCTGGTTCATTAAGCCTCAATTCCCTCATGGACAGTGAAAAAGATGTCCAGGATACCATGTCTTCTGTAAACCATCCCTTATTGTATCATCAAGTGACCCTAAACGCTGAAAAATCCCCAGTATTTTCCGCCATGAGGAATTTCGGTGTATTGTCCGCCTGTATTCCAAAAGCCCATTTATTTCCTGAGTTTATCTCATGGCTGGTTTCTTCAATGTATCCTGGTAAGTGCTTCATTATGAATTTGCAGGAGAAAACGTTCTACAGGTATTGACGCAGTTAATCCTCTGAGCATTGTGCTTTCCTGAAAACGAGTCACCACTGCAATTCTCTGAGGATTCATTGGCTCGTTATTTTGAGGACCTTTCAAAGGAAGAATTTGATCAATGTATGTTCTACTTGAGATCAAATTCAAAAGAAGCTCAACTAGAAGGAGAATAATTTAGTTTGGAAGTGTTCGATGCTGAGTATAGACCAATTCTGAGTTGCATTGCAGATATTTTGGGCAAAGACAATGACCATACAGTTGATAAATCAATATTGGGAATGTACGCACTGATGATGAAACCAAAGGTTTTTCTCGACATTCCATCTTTCTGGCAGGAGATTGTAAATTCTCAGTTGATGACCTTTCCTCTTATAGGTTTCTTTAAATTCCCATCATTGATTGTGTATTTATTTTTATATCAAAATGTCAAAGAATTTATGAGTTTGGGGTTGAATATAGTTGATGTTAACAAGCAAAAGCAATCAGTTTTATTTTGGACTGACATGACTAGAAAAGAAGGAAATGAAGCAGGTTTATTCGAGTTTGCTAGCCATTATATGTCTATTGCTTATAGAATTTTGAATGGAGTTCCTCCTCCATGTTTTCTATCAAAAGCCCGGGAGTTTCTACAGTTAGGACCTAGTTGCAGATTTGGAGATTGGTTTGTGTTTGAAGAATATTCAGAGATAAGATTGTATGGAGCTAGTATTGAGCCTTATAGGCTCCCAAATTTTGTACCTATGCGGATTTTCACCTTGGAATTCATAAGACAGAGCCTTAATGTAGATCAGGTACACTTTCTTCCCATGAAGAAATGTTTTATGTATAAATTTCCTATGAGTGTGGGACCTTTCGTGGTCAATATGAGGCAAGATTTTGATGAAGTTTCTAAAATGTTGGAAGAAACACATTTGCTACTAGGAGAAAAATGGTCATATGATCCGCATGGAGTGATTTCCCAGAGAAGAATTGATAATGGATATTCTGCATTTTCTCACGTAAGCAGACCTGATCAGGAGAAGCTGGAAAACCCAGGTGAATTAAATACATCAAAAACGAGCATTCAAACACCTGTTATAACTGAAAGGGAAAATAAAAGAGGTAGGGATGATGTTGTTGAAGTAGATGATGAAGAGCCAAGAGAGGAAAAGATAACTAAATTGGCTGAAGATCATTCTTCGAACTCACCTGGTTTTACCTTCCATATCAATGAAGAACAAAATGTCCCCTCTTCTCCTAGAGACCATGAGCTTTACTCAGAGAAGATGCCTTCAGTCAAACAAATATTTACACAGATTGAAGAAAGAAATCAGAGAATAAAAGCTAATGTAGAGACTCAGGCGGAGCATCATATAGCTGCTGATTAGACTAGGTTGTTGACTGTAATGGACCTGGAAAAGGATCAATTCAGAATGGCTCTAACACATCCAACAGGGATGTCCCTTGGATCTTCAAGCAGTTTCAATGAGGTAAATATAACTATGGATGTTAAGAAGATCCCACTGTGGGATAAGATGAACCTTCATATGTAGACTGGACAGTTAATTGTTAATGATTTAACCAAGACCAATGCCACAACAGTTAAAGTTGAAAACATGCTTGCAAAAGTTATCAAACAGTTCAAGATGGAAAAGGCCAATTCAAGGGCCTTATCAGTTCAAAATGAAGAGTTAAAAAAGATTATCATGAAGATTGGTGTGGATCCGAATGACAAGGCTGCAGTGCAAAAGCTCATGAAGAAAAAGCTGAAGTTACCTGCTGCAGAACATTCAATGGCTGCAGAAGTAGCAGAGGTGGAAAAAGAGAAAGAAGAACTGTGTCAGCAATTGTTGCAGAAATATGAAGAATTGACTAAAGTAAAGCAAACTGTTATTTCATTACAAAACCATATTGAAAATCATACTTGTACATTATTTTTCCTCCAGGTGATGCAGACCCTCAAGAACAGATTGTTCAGCTCAGCACAGAATTGAAGATGGCAGAACGAGATTGTAAGCAGGCTCAATCAAAGTTAGAAACGGCTACCAAGATCATGCAAGGATGGGAAGATAAAGCGAATGAGAACAAGAAGAAATTAAAAAAGGCTAAAAATGAAATTAAAGATCTCAAAGAGAAGTTAAAAGGTAATATCTCCCTTATAAAGGCTAAAGATATAGTTTGGGGTGAAATTATCATAGAGATGAAGTCAAATTGGAATTCCCTGAATATAGTTTCTCAAGAGAAAAGCCTCATCTTAGAACATGAAAAGGAGATATTATCTGAAAAGTAGGCGGCCATTAAAAGAGAAAATTGGGCTAAGAAGTTTATAAATTTTATCAATTCCAAATCAGAGGAAGAATTAGAAGATATTCGAATACAAGACAGATATTTTTATGCTGAGGAAGTTAATAAGATGATAATTAAGAATGATCTTCGGAAGGTTGCAGAGAAAAGGTTACTGGGAATCAAGGAGACAGTAAAGAATTTTGACATATCATTTGACAAATTGACCAGAACAGGTTTACCTTCATGCTAGACTGAGAAAGGAAATATCATGTCATGGAAGTTTTATGAAGATCAATTAACATTAGCAAAAAGTAAGGCAGATAATAGGCACGAAAAGACAGAAATCTTGAAAGGAGAAATTTTGTTTAACTTCTTGCATAGGCATTTCAATTTACTATGGATGGTGAAGACTCTCTTTACAGGAAAACCTACATACAGTCAAGTTGTGGCTTTCAGGATAGAGTATCAAAGTTTCAAAAATTCCTCGACAACTCGAAATGAGCTATGGAAGAAGTGCAAGATGTAGAAATTTGCTGAATAATGAAGATTTATTCGCCAAGATTAACCTGATCATACACAAATTCGATTTGTTGCATAACACATAATCTCTTCTACAAATTAATCATCACATGCGGAAAATAAAACAAGCGGTAGAACATCAATTCACACACATAGAACATAGCATGTATGGGGAAAGCCTATAGCTGAAAACCCCCAGCTATATGTATCATATAAATGGATGAGAACATGTAACTTTACACAATACAATACTCCTCACAAGTACTCAGTACTGTCTCCAAAAGCTACACACAAAACTAGCTCAGTTTTGAACAGATCACAGGTTCAAAACTCCTCCACTAGCTGCCTGCCTCTACTGCGCAATCCAAAGTGTGAATGTAGCTGAACCAAGTTCGAATTCACCTTGATTGAACAGCGCAATCATCATTGGCATACTCATCCCACTGATTGTGCAAATCTCATGCACAACTAATGTACAACTGCTGTCGATCTCACCCTTTCATCTACCTCTTCCACTGGTCTTTCACTGAACTATTCATGCACTGAGTTAACAGATGTGTTCTTTAGTTGAATAATGAGTTAATAATTAGTGAATTAAATAATATTTAATTCACCCAACTCATCTCTAGTGTAATCGCCAGTTAAACTGATCACAACTAGTTCAACTAGTCTCAACCCCATCAACTCCTCAATCAACTCCACTGAACTCCGCCACTTGAGCTCTAACTGAAGTCAACCATGCATTAGCTCACCAAACTCATGGGAATAGCGTAAATCCTCATGTCAGCTGCATGCCCCACCTCCAGGGGTCAAACTGAAGTGCTCCAAGAGAGTAAACTGAAGTTTGAGTCCAAATATTATTAAGGGTAAATAATATTCGACTGTTCTATTTTTAGACAGGTAGTCTAAAAATAGACTTCGACCTATATGTCTAAAAATAGAGGTCCATATATTTTTACCAACATGACCAATCCTCTAATAATAGCATACTGCAACTCCCAGTCCATGATCCATATGTCTAAAAATAGACATAGTCTAAAAATAGACTTTGCGCCAAAAATAGCCTGCGGGCCCACCTAGTGAAGGCGACTTCATTTCACTAGGCTCCATCATCTTTCTGAATTTTCAACACTCCCTCTCAGCAAGATATGGATTATCTGCAACCCCAATCATGCCTCTTTGGAACTCAAATTTTCTCCTGGTGAGAACCTTCGTCAGAATGTCAGCATCCTGATCCTCCGTGGGAATATATGAAAGCATCATGATCCTCCGCTGAACACAGTCTCTGATATGATGGTACCTGATGTCGATGTGTTTGGATCTGTATCATACAAAATAATGGTTAGCGGGAAGCAATCTCAGCAACAGTTATCCATGATAAATCACAGTGGGCTTAGACTCACGACCCGAACAATCCGATGAGGATCTTATATCAGCATAGCCTACTTATCTGACCAAACTCGTTGCTGTACTCTAAACCCTCTTGAGTGAGTGCCTCATCACAGCTATAACTGCACCGGGGAAACTATTGTCGATCAATGCTAAAAGATACCTCCGAGATGTGTCTTCCGGTCCATTGGGCTCCCTTGCCCAATACATCAGCAGAGAAGCACAAAGATTCACTCCATCCCTCTGTCTGTGCCCGGTCCACCGTCCAGATATTCTCTTGAGATACTTATGACCGTGCTTTGCCTTCCAGAAGAGCTTGGTAGGCTTAACCATAGCTTGCGAAAGCTGGTTAACAACATAGCACATATCGGGTCGTGTATTGACCAGATACATAAGCGACCCCACCAACTGTCGATAAACAGTGGCATCCACTACCTCCGCTGAAGTAGCATCCTCCTTCCTCCAACCTCCAGGAAGAGGAGTATCAACAAGCTTGCAGCCATGCATGTTGAACTTCTCCAGTATCTCCCGGGCATACTTACCCTGAGAAACAAATAGTCCATCACTACGCTGCCAAATTTCCAATCCCAGGAAATAATGAAGGAGGCCCAAGTCCTTCATCTCAAACTCTCTTGCAAGATCCTCCTTGCATGAAAGTATCAACAGCTCATCACCCATCAAAATCAGATCATCTACATATAGTACAATGATCAGCAGCTTCCCCTCCACCACAATCTGGTACAGGTTAGGATCCGCCTCACTCTTGGAGAATCCAAGCCCGGTGAAATAACTGTCTATCCGTGTGTACCAAGCACGAGGTGCTTGCTTCAACCCGTATAGTGCTCTCTTGAGTCAGCACACATGCGACTCACTGCTGAAGATCTTGAAACCTTTAGGCTGCTCTATATACACCTCCTCCTCAATGACTCCGTTGAGGAACGCAGTCTTCACATCCATCTGATGGATGTGCCACCCCATCTGCGCTAAGAGAGCTAGGATCGTCCGTATGGAAGAGTACCTTGCGACAGGTGCAAAGGTCTCCTCATAATCGATCCCCTCGATCTGCGAGAAGCCACGGGCAACAAATCTCGCCTTGTACTTCTCCACACTCCCATCAGCCGCCTGCTTCACTTTGTAGTTCCATCGCGAACCCACCACTGATTTCCCTTCCAGTCTTGGGACAATCTCCCATGCACTGTTTCTGATGATCGAATCATATTCTTTGATCATGGCATCTACCCATGCGGGTTCCTCCACAGCTTCCTCGAAAGAGGATGGCTCTGTCACGACACATTTGCTCACAAGAGCCATGTATCCATTGTACCAGTCCGGTGACTGCCTCTATCTGCGCTGTGTTGTAGGTGGTCCTACAACCTTCTCTGCATCTTGAGCCAGTCGCTCAGCCTCTGTAGTGCGCTTGCGCCCTCTGATGGTTGGCGCTGCATGAGTGGTTTCTTCCACTCCATGAATCTCATCTTGTGGCTGATCCACATCCTGAGACTCATCCTTAGGAGCTAACAACTCCTCATCTGCATGCAAGTGTGGCTCCCTCTCAAGCGAACATTACATGGCTTTCTCCTCCTGAAATTTGATATCCCGTCGCACAACAGTCTTGCGACTGTCTGGCACATACACCCGATAGTTGTGGGGCGTATCAGTGTACCCCACAAATATTCCAACCTCTGCGGTTGGATCCAGCTTCTTTTTGGATCCTTCATCATAGGCATGTAGATAGAAGAACCAAAAATCCTCAAATGGTAAATGTCAGGCCTCTTTCCAGAATAAGCCTCCTCCGGTGTACTCATGCCAAGAATCTTGTGAGGATAACGGTTCTGCACATACACTACAGTATTGCATGCCTCAACCCACAAATGAAGGGGTAGGCCCTGATCATGCAACATCGCTCGTGCAGCACCCACAATAGTTCTGTTCTTCCACTCAGCCACCCCGTTCTGCTGTGGTTTATGGGGTGCGATGAGCTCTCTCTGAATCCCTTCTGCACTGCAAAAGTCCTTGAATTCAGCCGAGATGAATTCACCACCATTGTCGCTCCTAAGAGCCTTCACCTTCTTCCCCGATTCCTTCTCGACCAGTTCTTTGAACTCACAGAACTTAGAGTATGTCTCGCTCTTCTTCTGCATGAAGAAGATCCAGCACTTTCGAGAGAAATCATCAACAAAGATCACATAGTACTTGTGCTTTGTTGTCGAAGCTACTGAGAAAGGACCACACATGTCTGTGTGAACTCTCTCAAGGATCGTCATGGCGTGACTATCCTTCTCATGAAAGGTGGCTTTCAAAAAATTCCCTAAAGTACACCCCTTGCATTGATCTGACTGCGCAAGGGTGCCCTTAGGAAGCCCAGTAGAAATCTGCTGCAGGATCTTCAAAGCTCCATGGTGAAGGTGGCCCAATCTCCAGTGCCACAGTTCGCCCTCATCATCCCGGCTCACCAGTTCTCCCGCTTTGCATGCCATTGTTTCGCAGCCATATACTTGCAACTGATAGAGGTTCTTGAATCGAACCCCTATCTTCCGGGTCTCTCCAGTTGTCTTACTGCGCAGGAAAGATTTTTCTTCGCAGAAGACCACATCATACCCCTTGTCTTCCAACATCACCACAGAGATCAGGTTCTTCATCAATCCTGGAACATGAAAAACTTCCTTCAATATGAAGGGTTTACCAGACTCCCTCTCAAAGGAAATGGTACCGATACCAGTAGCACTGTATCTACCATCATCACCCATCTCAATGTGCACTCCAAGATCCTTTTCCTCCAGATCTGAAAACAGATATCGATCTCCGGTCATGTGAAATGACACACCACTGTCCAAGAACCATACTGATCCCACCACAGTTGAAACCAAGCATGCGATCAGTGAAAAATCCAATTCGAATTGAGAAGCTAATGCCTCTCCCGCTGCAGATCCAGCAGCATGCTTATTTTTCTTCTTCTGTGGGCAATTTGTGGCATAATGTCCATGTTGGTGACAGTGAAAGCACTTCACCTTGGACATGTCTTGATTCTTGCCTTTTGCACCAGAATAAGAAGCCTTCTTGCTCTTCCCCTTCTTTGCTTTGGCAACCAAAGCGCAATTTTCTTCACCAGTTACCTTTGATGAAGATTTGTCCCTGGTAGTCCTCCTGATCTCCTCTTGCATGAGATCCGACCACAGTCACTCCCAACACGGAAAATTCTCCCGAGCATTGACACTGTCCTGATAGGAGTGCCAACTCTTCGGAAGACCAAGGAGAGCCAGGTCCACCAAGTCCTCATCATCGACAGTCACCCCCACACTTCCCAGCTCATCTCTGCATTGAGTGAACTTCGTGAGGTATTTTGCGATGATGTCGCCTTTCTCCATCTTAATGTTTCTGAGTTTATCTTTGAGCACCAACTTCCTTTGGTTGCTCTTTCTCTAGAACAGATTTGTTAACGCTTTCCACATTAAATATGGAGAATCTTTTCCATGTAGGCTGGATACAATGTGATCCTTTACGCCCTCCAACAGAATCCTTCGACATTTTGCTTGTTTCTTTTGCCATGCTTCGACAACAGCAGCATCAGTAGAAGTAGGCTTTGGAATCTCTTTCCCCATGAATTCCAACAGCCCATTATCATCTAATACAGCCTCCATGTGGTCTTTCCATGCAACATAATTCGAACTACCTTCCAAGGCATATTCTAGTCGCAATCCGTTGAAAGACATTTTTGCCGCGGCACCAAGAACACAAATCTGCAAATTCGAATTCCAAGAGTTGATAACTCAGCCGCTTCCAATCTACACTTGAGAACAAATTATTTCCAAATCAGAGATTGACCACACGGGCATTTTCCAGACCTTTCACTTTCCGAAGAAAGATGAATCCGGAGGCTACCTGGCCCGAGTGCAGACTCTGTCCGAGGAAATAATTGCAATCACCGTAATAGATCTTTGACGATTAATTTTTCTCCGATACCATGTAGAAATTTGCTGAATAATGAATATTTATTCATCGAGATTAACCTAATCATACACAAATTCGATTTTCTGCATAACACATAATCTCTTCTACAAATTAATCATCACATGCGGAAAATAAAACAAGCGGTAGAACATCAATTCACACACATAGAACGCAGCATGTATGGGGAAAGCCTATAGATGAAAACCCCCAGCTATATGTATCATATAAATGGATGAGAACATGTAACTTTACACAATACAATACTCCTCACAAGTACTCAGTACTGTCTCCAAAAGCTACACACAAAACTAGCTCAGTTTTGAACAGATCACGGGTTCAAAACTCCTCCACTAGTTGCCTGCCTCTACTGCGCAATCCAAAGTGTGAATGTAGTTGAACCAAGTTCAAATTCACCTTTATTGAACAGTGCAATCATCACTGGCACTCTCATCCCACTGATTGTGCAAATCTCATGCATAATTAATGTACAACTGCTGTCGATCTCACCCTTCCATCTACCTCTTCCACTGGTCTTTCACTGAACTGTCCATGCACTGAGTTAACTGATGTGTTCTTTAGTTGAATAATGAGTTAATAATCAGTGAATTAAATAATATTTAATTCACCCAACTCATCTCTAGTGTAATCTCCAGTTAAACTGATCACAACTAGTTCAACTAGTCTCAACCCCATCAACTCCTCAATCAACTCCACCGAACTCCGCCACTTGAGCTCTAACTGAAGTCAACCATGCATTAGCTCACCAAACCCATGGGAATAGAGTAAATCCTCATGTCAGCTGCATGCCCCACCTCCAGGGGTCAAACTGAAGTACTCCAAGAGAGTAAACTGAAGTTTAGAGTCCAAATATTATTAAGGGTAAATAATATTCGACTGTTCTATTTTTAGACAGGCAGTCTAAAAATAGACTTCGACCTATATGTCTAAAAATAGAGGTCCATCTATTTTTACCAACATGAACAATCCTCCAAGAATAGCATACTACAACTCCCAGTCCATGATCCATATGTCTAAAAATAGACATAGTCTAAAAATAGACTTTGCACCAAAAATAGCCTGCGGGCCCACCTAGTGAAGGCGACTTCATTTCACTAGGCTCCATCATCTTGCTGCATTTTCAACACAAGACATTTTCAATGGACTCAACAAAAGAGGTCCCAGCGGCTCAACCAAAAGTAGTCGTTGAGTCAGCAACCGCTTCAAGAGCAGTTGTTCTCATAGATTAGTAGTTTTCAAATTCTCATTATGTTATTTCTCAAAATCATGTAAATATTTTGAGGCATGTGCCTCCGTAACAGTCAGTAGTTTAAGCATTTAGAATTAGTTAGAGCAGTTAGAATCAGTTTCATTACTGGAAACTATCTTGTGTTACTGTATTTAAAGACAATTTCAATAAAGATGAAGGTTCCGAGTTTTGAACCTTGAAGCCTAATTTTGTACTGGAGAATGGAAAATCAATGAAAGAAGTATGCAAGTTTCTATCATTCCGTTTATGCTGAAAAGTTATCTGGTTTACATTATGTTTCCATATCTGTGAATAAAATAGAGTAATTTGAGCTGTGTGTCTCTTTATACATGTGTATTTAAGAGTTATACAAAACTTAATGTGCGCTCCTCTGTTTTAACTTTATCTCTTCCCATTTCTTTAGGATTTTATTACGATAGATTCTGTTTTAGATAGCATATCAAATTGAAATCATTTTCTCTTTTTCTTCCGTTCATTCATTTTGGCATAAGTGGAATATGGCATTGCAGAACATGCATGGATTTAATATTTGAAGGTTATATTATTAATTTTTAGAGGTTTATAAGACAAAGATAGATATATTTTATTTTGTGACATAATATTTAATGTCTTGAGCACGGATTCCTTTACACAGCAAGAAATTGTTTCTCAAGGTACAACACTTCCCGACATCCTTTCGAAGGTTCAGCCAATAGAAATAGTTTTTTATTATTGCTACTATTTTCTCAACCCCGAAATGCCTAGCGACTCGACTGTAGTGTGCTTCCCATATCATCTTGGCACACGCGCTTGAAGGAACACAAAGGTGTCCCACGTGACATAAAATTGCATCTTGGAGGTGAAAATTTGGAACTTGCATACCCCCCAAGAGTGCCTTGTAAGTGTGGCCGAATTCTGGGTCGCTCTCATAGAGAAGCGGCCAATTAGAAGTCTCGTGCCCATAAGAGTCGAGAACGGTGGTGAGCGCCATGATCGGTGGTCAGCTAAGGTAATCTGCAACATTATTGGTGCTACACTTCTTGTACTTGATGTTCAAATGAAAATGTTGCAGATATGTGGACCACTTCTGATGGTGACCATTCTCCAAATTCCCTTGTGTCTGTATGAACTACAGGGGCCGGTGGTCTATGTGGATGATTGTTTCCTTCCCCAAAATATAATGCTTCCATTGTCGACAATCTTGCACAATGGAATACATTTCTTTGTCATAAGTGGGATACTTGCGAACTGTGTCAGACAATGTCTCACTATGATATGCCACTGGATGTCCCTATTTAGTAAGAACTACCCCAATAGCATACTCAGAGGCATCTGTCTCGATCTCAAATGGCTGTTGAAAGTCTGGTAATCTAAGCACTGGGCAGAACAGAGGCGATTTTTCAATTTTTTTAACACCTTCTGTTGAGGTTTTAACCAAAATAATTTTTCTCTCGCTCCTCCCTTGGTGACTTGAATCAAGGGCCAAGTGATATGAGAGAATCCCAACACAAACCTACAGTAGAAATCAGTGAGACCTGGAAAGTTGCAAAGCTCTGTTATAGTGGTTGGGGTTGGCCAATCCGAAATGACTTGGATCTTGGTTGGATCCACATGCACCCCCCTTTCATCATTAATGTATCCCTGATATTGAACTTGGGTCATGCCAAAAGTGCACTTCTCCAAATTGGCACACAACTTATGTTGCCGCAATGTTTGGAGGACTTGTCAGATGTGGTGAAGGTGCTCTTCCCAAGTTTGGCTGAAGATCAAAATGTCATCCAAGTAAACCACTAAAAATGAGTTGGTGAATGGCCGCAAGATGTCGTCCATCAACCTCATGAAGGTTGCGGGAGCATTCGTCAACCCGAAAGGCATGACTAGTCATTCGAAAAGTCCTTCCTTGGCTTTGAAGGCAGTCTTCCACACATCGGAGGGTTCAATTGGTACCTGGTGATACCCAGACTTCAAGTTGATCTTGCTGAAATATTTTTCACCTTTGAGTTGGTCCAGAAGGTCATCAGTCCGTGGGATCGAGTACCTATTCCAGACAGTGATCTTGTTCAGTGCCTGATAGTCAATACAGAGTCTCCATGTCCCATCCTTCTTCTGTACCAACACGATCGAGCTCCCATAGGGCAAGGAACTTGGTCGGATGTGACCTTTCTGCAGCAGCTCTTAAATCTGCCTCTTGATTTCATCGTTCTCTAGAATAGAGTGCCGATAGATCGGTCCATTGGGTAGCGACGCACCTGGGGTCAGATCAATCGGGTGCTTGACCTGAAAATGTAGAGGAACCCCTGTGGGTGAGGTGAAGATGTCCCCATACTCCTCCACAACCTTATCCATTTGTTGTTGTCATGCAGAGGATACCTGTATGGAGGTCGTGGCCACAGTCTTCTTCTTTCCCTGGGGTTGGATCATCAGGAAAAATAATTTCTTGGTTTGGGAAATGAGCTTAGTGCATTGTTTTGCAGTAACCAAAGAGATAGCGGTAGGAGGTGGTACCTCTGGTATCCTGTACAACTTATTTCCGAAAGTAACAATAACAGCGTGAGGCTGAAACTCATACACAGCATGATGCTTCCACAAGTATGGTTGTCCTAATAATACATCAGAAACATCAATAGGAGCAACGTCACATAATACCTCATCCGTGAAGGGCTTGATGCTATAGGGAAGGCAACACTGCTGGCTGACACGAAGATCTCGTCCTTGGTGAAGCCACCCAATGGTGTATGGATGTAGGTGAGTTGTGGTCGGCAAGCCCAACCGCTTCACGATGTTTGCTGAAATGAGGTTCTTTTGGCTCCCATTGTCGACATGAACTGTATCAGGGAGCCCTTTACCCACATCTTGGAGTGGAAGAGACGTTCCTCCTCCTCTAGATCTTCTGGTTCCTCCTTCTGGATCTTCGTAGTGGAAACAGTGGCGTTGGGCTCTGCATCAATAATATGTTTCCCTTTGTCATTCCCCTTGTCAGGTTCTGATTTAGAGTCAGAGCATGCATCTGACTCAGAAGCCCTCATCTTGGCCACCAGTTCCAAATACTCACTTGTGTGGTGAGTGGAGCTCTTATGGAACTCACACCACTTTCCCGTGTCCTTATTTGGCTTTGCGGTGTTTTTATTTGCTTGTGGCTTCGACAGGTTGTCTTGAGTCGCCATGCCTTGGCTCTGTCCTTTTTTTTGCGGTTTGGGAGTACCTTTCCTTTTCTTTTGATTCGTAGATCCAAAGTCTCGCTTCTTCTGTTTGAATTTCTACTCAATCTTGGCAGCATACCGGTATGCTGTACCAAGTGAGGAGATGTCGAGGAACTCCATTTCCTCTTGAATGTATTTTTGCAGACAAATGTGATACTTTAGCACCAGATTTTTCTCTGAATATTTGATACCCAACTTTGTGCGCAGGGTATGGAACATATTCGTCAGCTCATGCACATCTTGATCCCTTTGTTGTCACAGCGTGGTCCATTGTATGTACTTGTCCTCATAGCTCCCCACGGGATAGTATTTTTCCTTTATGGCATCTCGAAAATAATTCCAAGTGGGTATGGCTGAGAACAGAGAGGGTTATGTCTCGTCCTTTTTCTCACAGTGGGTTTCTCACCAGTCCTTGACATGGGGGGTAACTTTGAGGAGTGCAAAAATAATCTTCTCCCTGTCGGACAAGTCATGAACCAAGAAATATCCTTCTAATATATTCAACCATCTATCTACGACATCTGCATCTATTTGACCCTCAAATATGGGAATGTAAAAATTTACTTGTACCTTAAAAGGAATCGCACCTCCAAAGTGGCTGCTGAATGTAGATGTGCCGCCGGTGGGAAGCCGTTGAAGGATCTGGGAAAAGTTATCCATCATCGCATTCCTTTGTTTTTCAAGGGCCTCCTTGAGCAAGATTTTGATAGGATCTCATGTTCCGTCATCTTTATTTTCTTCCCCCATGGGCGTCTGTTGGGGTTTGCGAGGTTGATTTTGCAAAGGTTCCACCAGATCGAGCCCTAACTCCTTATACCCCAACCTCGTAGGGGACATGCAAAGAAGGATCGAGAAAAAGAAAACTGCTTTGATACCACTAATCCATATTTATGTAGGAATGCAACATAATAAACATATAACCATAAATACAAATATGCAGTGGAAATAACACTTCATTTCATTAATATCCAAGAACTGAAATTTGCTTACAGACAGAATGGAAATAAAACTAGCTAGGGCGCTGGTCGCTATCTCTAAAAAGAGATGTGGCAGCTACAGGCCTCTGAACTCAGTTAAAATGAGGCTCGAGGGCCTATTTATTATTTAGAAACATGGGAAATCCTAAACAGCCAAAACCCTAACCCTAGGAGATGAAGCGCCAAAACTATGGGCCCCGTTTGGGTAAATTGGTGTTTCAACTTCTCGGGGACGTAACTATTGCATACGATCTCCGTTTGACGCATACCATACCTTGTTAGAAAGATCTATCTGAGGACTACAAATTTTGAGGGAACAACATCTATCCATGTACCCATGTTGCTCCCGGTTTTCCCAAAAATTGTCGTTTAGGGCCTCAAAATAGCTCCAGAAGTTCAGGACCCGAAAAACTGCTAAAAATAGTATGTTGTGATGAAACTGAAAAACTGAAAGAGACAATGGTGGGGCCCCAAGTGGAATAGGTGGGTGACCACCAATATTCACCTGGATCAGCTTCACTACCCCCGCACCGAGACCAAGCATTGGGCCCCACATCCTCAGCAAAACACACCCCTCACATCGCTTTGAAGGATTATTTCATGTTTATAGGGGCACCCTTATACATGCTTGTACATCTAAACCCATTTTATATTATTTTGGCAAGTGTACAAAGATTTTTTTAGGAGAGCACTCTCACCCATCCATTTACATTTCTCACCTAGTAGTAGTCCCTATTCACCCTTGGTCGCAGCTACATATTCTTTTACCACACTCAACCATGACACTCATAGCAACCATACACCTACCCTGAACATCTTACCGACCCTAGGGATGTCTCCTGGAAATCTTTATGGCTTCCGCCACCTACATTTACAACTCTGACCTCGGGCCACTTAACTACCATCATCATTTAGAACCATTTCTCATCATCATACCTAGTTAACCCATCACACCACGTCCTTCTACATCAGAAACCCTGATCCCTTATATCAGTAATCATTTTTTATCGGTTGGTGCTTCCTTCTTATCAACTTCAACAACCATTTTCCAAGAAGGAGGTAGTACCTTGGATTACTCCTCACCTCAATAGGGGCATCCCCAGATGGCACTATGGGAATCATGATTTCCCATTGATTTCATCTATCCTCTTGACATTTGACTTCAAAAAATATTTCATGTCAAGATGGTATCGTACTTCATAATCATTGCACTCTGTTAAAATGCGTCGAAGACCCGTGAATTGATAAGCATGTCTCTTAGAAATTCTTACACGGGAAGGTCCCCACCATTCAAATACCCATGCATATAATGAGCACTCATTCTAAAAACAAGTGTGCCATATCAAGATTATGCATGTGGGCACCACATTCAACCTTCTTTCAAAGAAAAACGCTCCCGAGGGCATCAGCAACCATCATCACCAACCAGTAGTAGGCACTACCAAAAGTGGCATCAACAAAACCACTATCTATCATATAAGCCTAACTAGTCAAAACATCATGATCATGGGACATGCCCACCTCATAGAAATATTTTATTCATTCTATCTCTTACAGGTTTCCAAAAGAGCATGGTGTATTTTTTACTCAAGGAAAGGGGTTTCTCAACTCAGCTCCAAAGCATGTTAATCTCTCTCTGAAAATGATCACACATAAAAGAAACCAAAATTTATTCTGGATATACAGTTCTTCCTAAACCTCATACATTAGGGGGAAAATATTAACACTAGAAAATCATATGGGAAAAAGACATTAAAGATGTCAAGAAAAAGGTACAGATAAAGGTCTCCAGGGAAGAAACACATTAGGGAGAACCAAATATATAATTCTTCCTAAGGCTAAAAGGAAACTTTTGTGGACCGCACATAGGCACTAAGCTCTTGGTGCGTAGTGCGGATTTTTCTTTGATATCTGCACTCTACGCGGATATCCCTTTGATAGCTGTGCGGTCTTGGGGATGATGGAATGTCACCATCCAGGGCCACTTGGCACACTTGGTGAAAAATATTCCCACTCAACCTAACCAAGTACAACCGCCTTTTGAGCCACCTTGAGGCCTTAATGCGGGACACAAAGGAATCATACCTCCACTCTTGTGTCACCATCTATCTTTGGCCAAGAGAAGGAGGGAAAATTTGAAAATGGTCTATAATATCCAACCTTGAGAAGAAGAAGAGGAGACACATTGTTATGTTGGCCAAATTGCTCCATAGAAAACGAGCTTGTGTTGTCCAACAACAGAAGGATTGGGAGGACTCAATTTTTTTCCACCCAAAATCTCAGCCCAAGAGAGAGGATTTCATCACATGTTTGTCAATATATCATCCTTTTAGAGGGAAAAGCGGCTTGCTGAAAAATTGAGGGGAAGAGACCTCCTTGTCTTAGATACTGGAGCTCCATAGCTCAAGGGATCCACTACAAGAGATTTAAAATTCTATCTTCTATTATCACCAACACCTAATAAATGGAGAAGCTTTCGATTTTGAGTTATTAGTGGGTTTTCTCTATCAAGCGTGTATCTTGTGCATGTTGTTTTTTTTTTTTTTTTTAATGTAGTATGCTATGTTTCCTTTCTAACCTGACTTATTGCACGTTGAACTTGTTCCACTAAAATTTAACAAACCATTTTGGCTTGTGACTCTTATGTAGGGAAGCAGCCTGCCTACTAAGAAAAGTGTATTTCTTATGCCCATGTGCCGAATACACTACCACAACATACAACTAAGAACATCATTAATACTCAAACAACCTAGATCTATATGAAGACATCATTGGCAGACAAAAAAAATACTTGAATACTGTATAAACGAATCAAGCATATTCTTTTCCGAAACTCTAGCTTTCATACATGATTTCTATGAAGCCTTTCTACCTATATACATGCTTATATAGAACCAAACCTGTGTACAAATATCAACATACTTTGGGAAACATATGCTACTTTGCAGATATGAACCCGCATGTGTACGCACCTTTTCTGTGTCAAACTCAGGTATAGATCTGAAACTAATTCATGAATATGTGTTGGAGCGGGGTCCCCTGAGGCACAAGTTCCAATGCTCCTTTTGTATGTTTGTATGTACGCACTGTACAAATGTAGTCAATGGGCGTTTTGCCCCAAATTTCAACATAATTTAATCTTACCTGTAAAATATGGGTCTCAAACCATGGTTTGAGACCATAATATCTTCACGCTAGGCATATTATAAATAGATAACATTTGTCTAAGTCAAGTAGTTCAGTTCATGTGATATGTGATGTTGATATTCAGATAATATATGTGTCTGTAAGGGTTTTGGGTTGGGTAAAAGGCTCCTGTTAGCTGTATGCACAGAGACCTAGCCTTGGCCATGTGTGGAATCCACTAGCTGTGTGTGTGGAAGGGTTCTTGTAAGGGTTTCTGAAGGAAAGTTGATGTATTGACAGATCTAAAGAATTAATAGAAGGAATAGTTTTGGAAAATTCTCGGTGTTATGCATATAGTTTCTATTTATTCTTACTATTATACTTTGATGAGATCGCACTATATATTTTCTTATTGATGAATACGCAAAGCTAATTGATGTGTTATGCATGAGTATTGACGTATGTTAAGTATTACATTGATTAGATCGAGATTTGGTTCTGATTTATTATCTGCGATAAGTAAGACAAGTATTTATGTGTGTTATGTTAATGATTGCACAAAGATCTGTAATTATATTATAATTTCACTGCGCACATCTGTGGAAGATAAATTAGGTTTTTTCTGAGTACCACTTCATTAAATTATCTCTCAGGGTGCGGAAACCCTGTTCCAGCACCCCCCATACTGCTTCAGGTGAGACTTTGTTCTGCACAAGCAAATCATTGCCGAAAGGGCCAGTAGTTGGAGGGTTTGTTGGCTTATCCATAAACTTCAAACCTAGGTCAAGACCCCTCAAGCCAATAAATGGTTCCGTTGTCAGGACCGAGATCATCATTTTAAGGGAGATTTGATGTTGTGGCATCCATCACACAAAAAATTACAAGACTGGTTGGATAGAAAGTTCCTTGCATTTGCGCTGAAAGAGAATAAAAGCACTAAATTGTATGACGAATAGTGGTTACAGAAGTATGTTTATACCGAATTGCATGAAATCTTCTTTTGTTCCTTTTTGCACAAACTATAGGAGTGGCTATCACGCCTGGCTAAGTTCCATCACTGCATAAAAGATGACATAATCACTGAGTGGAATCCTGAATTGATCCAGCAAGTAGAAATTTTTGATAATAAGATCACTCACATGGTAGATCATTGGATCGATCACCTTCTGGGAAGATTCGTGACAAAATTTTCCATTGACCAATTCATGTCATATTCTAAAGCTAAAAGGAGGTTTTTCAAGGGTCCCATATGTAAATTTCTACACTCCTTGAAATTATTACTGAAAATTCTACTATGTGAAAAGGGTTGTCTATGCAAACATACTACTTGAATGCATCAAAGAGGTTTAGCTACGTGCAGTGGAATAATTTACCAAGAATACTGTGAAGAGGTCCTTTATAGCCCTCTGAATCCTAGATTTGATAGTGAACTTGAACTAGAAACTACTAGCTCGAGTGAATCTGAAGAAGAAAACTCGTCATATCAAAAGCCCTTGAATATATTTCCTACTCCATCCACTCCACTTCTTAGCTCGCATTTTTGATCACCTACTCCGCCGTGCAATCCATCTCCACCTCCACATCCACCCCTTCCTGAAGTAGATATGATTAAATCCATGAAGTTACCTAATTTCATTGGTATTGGCAATGAGGACACTAATCACTTCTAGTTTGTAACTGAGGTCGTATGGCAGGCTTAACAAGTAAAAAATATTGATATCAGAAAAGCATAGCTAGCTACTACATTTTGGGATTGTGCTCTATACTGGTACATTAGGTATGCGGAAGAAAACCCTAATGCTACTCTAGAAACAATTAAAGTAGCCCTAAAAGAGAAGTTTAAGAAGCCTAAATCATATGCACAACCGGTAACAGAGATGAAGGATATCCGCTAAGAACCTAATGAATTTGTACGGGAGATTGATCAAAGTTTGAAGCGCACCATCAAAGATGGTGGATTTGTGATTGATGATACTCAGCATAAAGAATGGTTCATTGCTATGTTTCTCCCGCATCTACATTATCCATTAGGTCAGCAAAATATTGCTACACAAGCAGAGGTTGTAGAAATTGCAATGAAACTAGAAGCTACCCCAACACCTATTGCATTGGGAACTCAACAGATTCAGAGTTAGCTTGAAGCAATGCATCTAGAAATTCAAAGTCTACACAAATACAAAGGCAAGGAGGTCTGCGCAGAGGTCTGGTTTATAAAGTGCAAAGATTTTGGGTATCATAAAGACCAGTGTCCTATTTTCGACAGCTATCTGAACTCTGGAGGTCCTAGTCCATTGAAGAGACTTGTATGATATACTATAAGTCATATTGCTGGGCTACATGATACAAATTCTTGCATGAGGGTTGGAAAATATCAGCCTGACTTACAACATCCATTTTTCAAGTTCTTTTCATCACTAGGGAATGATGAGAATCATTGTGGGACCTATGATATAATGTTAGATAAAGCCGAGATCTACAGAACGCAGGTTGATCCTACATCACCAACATCCCCTTCTCGGCGTGAAGGATTCCAAGTCAGAGGAAGATTAGCTGGTAGAGGAAGAGGACAAGTGATTTGCTGTAACTATGGAGGTGTTGGCCATTATGTGTGCGATTTTCCAAATCCAGCAAGAAAATTTTGTAGGTACCGTGGACAATTTGATCATGTTATAGAATTTTTTAATGTCCTGATTGCTAAAATGTAGGAAAAGAAGACTCCAATGCAAAATATTCAAATGGTTCACGCAGAGACTTGTGAAGAGGATCCTTATGTGAATGTAGTTACCAAGAGTGGTGTAGCTACCAATGAAGATAAAGGAAAGCAACCTGTATCTGATGTATGGATCCAAAAAGAACCTGAAACTAAAGAAGGCCTTAATCTTCAGCACACAAAAGAAGCCTTTATTGAAGCAAGGAAAGAATTCACAGAAGGATTTACTTCACTGAAGGGAACTCGAGGAGAAGAATATATTAAGCCATTTTTTCAAACATGTATAAATTTTTTGCGCAACAAAAAGGAAGTTGAAAATTTGCAGGCATTGATAGACAATTATGCAGAAAAGGAACAACCTCTGGTAGAACAACACGCAGTCAACAAAATCTATAAGAACAAGAAGAGAATAGGTAGGGAGATGCATCTAACTACGCAGATCGATGCTTATGAAATGGATCAGGTCATTCTATATTTGGGATCAGATGATAATGTTCTACCTAAACAAACCTAGCAATGCATGGGAGAGCCGAAGCTAGAATGGTCCACTATCCAACTGCACATGGATAACAAGTAGAAGATGATTCCCTTAGGGATATTATCAAAAAAATTTGTCAATATAAAAGGAGTTAAGGTGCTAGAATATTTTGAATTCATACAGATTGTAGATGATATTGATCCCTATCCTGCACTGCTAGGGTTCGGTTGGGCCATTGAAATGGATGATGTTATCAATATGAATAAAAGGAGAATGGAATTTGAGAAAAATGGAGTTTAGTTCATCATTCCTCTGGATCCTGTAGAAGGTCAAAGGTATATTGAACCAGTGCGTGCTGAGGATGATATTGATCAAATCTATATGATAACTTTGCACGAAGAATACTGGATTAATCTGACAATATATGGGAACCTTAAATGGGAGAAGGATAGTTTTTTCTTTTCATATTCTGATGAAGAACTAGAGAATTGGCATAGCCGACTGCATGTGTCTATGCTTCATTGTAATTGTGTGACTCACTCTCTACGTTGCATAACATATGAGGTATGTGATTTCCCACACTATGTTGTATCAACTGATGTAAATGTTCCTGGGAGAACTGGAAAGGAATGTGTCGACAACACATAGGTTCCATAATTTCGATATTGGCTTGCACGCTACTCCAGCAAGATGGTGGGAAACACATAAGGACAATATGGGATATTGGTAGGAATGTGCATAGATGATGTGGCTATGATTTGAACTCCCTGCCATTAAAGAAGAGGACTTATAATCTCGCAAGGAGGATCTGCGCAGTCATCTAGCCAAGTGGAATTAGATATGGGGTGTGGAACCAAGGCCTGAATGGGTTCGCATGTTTATTCGTACATTGGGAAAGGTGCCAACTGAATGGTACTTGGAAACCGAGCTTTGTAGGGGCACTAGCAATTGGTCTGCGCTTGTAGATAATTTTATCCTTAACTTTAGCATTAAATTTTGGGTTGATATTATTAGTCAAAGTTAGGGAACCGTGCATGCTCATACGATCCTCTACCCCCTCGAATTTTAGACAAATGCACTCCATGCTGAGCCTTGTGGGATACTACAGAAAGCGTATTCCCTAGTACGAATCGATAATTAAGCCCATGACCAGATTCATTTAAAGAAGGACGAAATTCCGTTGCAATGAATGTCAGAGAAGTTTGCATTTACCAAGGGATATGACAGATACTACACGATATGCTTTGAATTACCTAGTCAACAAGCCTATGTTGGGGGGACGGTCTGTCAATTGTTATTCTTATATTTAGATTATATGTGCAGTAAGGTGCATCACACATGTGGTATATGTGCCAGAGGATTGAATGATGCGTAGAGGTGTTAAAAACTAGTTGTTGGAACAATAAAACTGGATAAGATAGAATTATTACCATTTTTAGGAGTGTCCAAGATGCATTTAATGAGGGGATTTTTTAAGATTTTGGACCATTTTGTCAGTAATGGAACCTCATTAATGCCCAAGGATGCCCAGAAACACGCTGCATAAGTGCATGAGTAGAAGCGACAGGCAGAAGCAACATATCAAGAAGCAGAGGCCCAACATGCTATGTTGGAATCCAAGATCAACCAAGTTTTCCAAGATATTCTCGTGGTCGGGCCACCGCCACACCTATAGAGAAGTTGGATGGATTGGATGCTACGATCAAAGCTACGTGTGTTGAATCTCACACCATCTGAGCCAAATATGAGCAGCAAATCACGGACCTTTAGACAAAGGTACAGCCAAAGACACCGCTCGAGATCTGTGCCAAGAGAGCAACATAGGTGAAGCAGGCCTAAGAACGTATCGTCACAACAATCACTTAGTCTAACTAGTCTCTAGCGAAGGCCATGGACATTTGGGCCTCTATCCAGAATGATTTGGTTGTGTAGCAGCTGCGTGACACACTCAACACCAAGGAACAACAGTTCATAGAAATCTGCATCGTAGCACCCATATTGGTGGTTCAACATAGACTTGCTCATCTATAAGAATGCCATAGACTCCAGGGAGAAATTGAAAATTTGTGCCATAAAGAATAGGTGCTCATAGAACGAATGTAACCATGGGTAGAGGAAGAACCGCAACTCTCTCAAATGTTGGACAACACACTCAATACCATTCAGTAGACCTAGCATAGTGTGGATATGTCTTCTAAAGGGCCTACAATAGATAAGATGGTTCAGTAGGCGGAGGGTGCAATAGCACAGATCCTAGATTGAGTGCTTCCTCTCCAAACTTTTATCAAGATGCTCCAAGACAAAACCAAGGAGACACGAGCAACACCTTAGTGACTTAGGACAAGTCACATGTTTTTTTTGGGGTTTTGTTGGAGTGGGGTCCCATGAG
Source organism: Pinus albicaulis (assembly GCA_034641835.2). Classification (NCBI taxonomy): domain Eukaryota; kingdom Viridiplantae; phylum Streptophyta; class Pinopsida; order Pinales; family Pinaceae; genus Pinus; species Pinus albicaulis. The sequence goes on along the minus strand of CM076570.1, from coordinate 1,221,851,251 downwards.
GCACAAGTTATAATGCTCTTTTTTATGTTTGTACTATATGTGTGGTAAATAAATGTATTCAACGGGCCTTTTGCCCCAATTTTGAACATAATTTAAGCTTAAATGTAAAATATGGGCCTCAAACCATGGTTTGAGACCATAGTATCTGTGCGCTAGGCGTATTATAAATAGATAGCATTTTTCTAAGTCAAGTAGTTTAGTTCATGTGATATGTGATGTTGATATTCAAATAATATCTATGTCTGTAAGGGTTTTGGGTTGGGTAAAAGGCTCATGCTAGTTGTGTGAGTGGAGACCTAGTCCTATTTGTGTGCGGACTCCACTGAATTTGTGCGCAGAAGGGTTCTTGTAAGTGTTTCTGAATGAAAATTGATGTATTGACATATCTAAAGAATTAATAGAAGGAACTTTTTTGGTGAATTCTCTGTGTTATGCATATAGTTGTTGTTTATGCTTACTATTATGCTTTGATGAGATCACACTATATGTCTGCTTATTGATGAATGCGTAGAGCTAATTGATGTGTTTATGAATGAGTATTGACATATTTTAAGTATTACATTGATTAGATCAAGATTTGGTTCCGATTTATTATCTGTGATAAGTAAGACAAGTATTTTTGTGTGTTATGTTAATGATTGCGCAAAGATATGTAGTTTTGTTATAAATTCACTGCGCACATTTGTGGAAGATCAATTAGGGTTTTTCCGAGTGCCACTTCATTAAATTCTCTCTCAGGGTTCGGAAACTTGGTTCTAGCACCCCCCATACTGCTTCGGGTGAGACTTTGGTCTGCGCAAGCAGATCATTGCCGAAAGGGCCAGTAGTTGGATGGATTGTTGTTTTATCCATAAACTCCGAACCTAGGTCAGGACCCCTCAAGACAACACTGCACAATACTTAAAAAATTTAGACATACTCATATCATAATCTCCATTGTAACAAACATGTGCCAAATCACATATCTAAACAACTCATAAAGAGATCGAGCAATACATAGTCATTTCAGGTCTAATGATCCTAATCCATCATTGTATTCATGGGTGCATCATTATTTCCATATCAACTAATCAACTATAGCCAATACCATGAAAATATAATTCATATTGAAGTATTCATTCATTACACTCACTTATGCACACTCTAGCACTTTGATCTTCACCTCCTTATATAGTTTGAGCCTTAGCCAATACCATGATCCAAAAGCACTCTAGTGTCGATGGTAGTCTTTGACAAGATCAAATAGTCGTTACTACGCTCAATACTATGGGATAATACCATGGTAAATACCCTTGGTATTAATAAAATATTGCACCAACTTTTATTCTTCAAACTCGTGTGTGTATGTGACTTTGCTTCATAGAACCTACGTATACACTACTTTGCTTCATCAAATCTACGTATATTTCTTCATATACGTGACTTTGCTTCATCAAACATTCGTATATTTATTCAAGCTTTACCTTCATAAGTATTCTGACCTGGAACCTTTGTCTCATCATTCCATCACTCTGTCACCTCTCAACTAATCAGTGAACTCATCCATTTACCATATACTTGCTGTGTTACAAGTGGGTTTTCATCAAGGGCGAGACATACATCATAATTCCAACAATCTCCCACTTTGGACTTGATATAAACCATGTAGGTTTTTTATCACCACAATATGTAGATACATGTTAGAAACATCAACATAAGCATTATTCAAACACCAAGATACTCTCGCCCTTTGAAATCAAGGGCAAAGGGGGGACCAACGTTGAAACTAGGTTTCTCTTTCCTTGTAGATACAAGAGCTCTATAGATCTGATCTGCACTCTGCTGACCATGATCCCCCTGAGCACTTGCTTAATATTCAGAAATATTTTCAATGAATTACATGACACTATAACTCAACTGAGTATCACCTTTCCTCTCACCAAGGACTCATACTTACATCAATCACCCAACCAAGTGGGGCTACATATTTGACTCAACCACCCAACCAAGTGGGATTACATATTTGATATGACCTCAAAAGCCCATACGTGATTGAATATGAAAATGATTACTTCATAGGTCTCCACAGGAGCTTTACATCGAATTACATATATGACATTTATAACCAAGAACAAAAGATCTCAATAGTAAGAGATCATTGAACATAATTTAACAATCATTACAAACATAATGCCAACAATGCATTATAAACAATAAGGCTAATGCTCCCCCTAAACTTGTGCTACATATTCATTGATCATATCAACTCATACATCAAAGCATATTTTCAAATCAGATAATCATAAATATCAAAATCATAGATAATCATAACTCAATACCACATCAGCAGACTATAACCATCAACATTAGAACAAGAAAATTAAATCATAACTATCAACAGCATGTCAAAATATATTCTTGAGTCTGTCCCACCTTTTTAAATTCAAAGAAAAACATGCACAACTAACTGCAAAGGAAATCACATACATACACGACTTTCTTTTATCAGATCCGTGTACCGAATGTGAAATACTGAAAAAATCACTGATTTAGCTTCCCCTGACCTTGTATAGTCTGTACCTTTATTTTTTTGTCACATCAGATGCACTACCAGAAATATAAACAGCCAAAATTACCAAACCAATCATGGGAATCATCATATATCTCCCCCCTGTGATGATACATTACTGATTCAGATAATGTGTCTCACATCTCTCCTACAGTCACTAAGAGAAGTAAGCTTTAGAAATAGATGATTGGAGTAGGGTCAACATTCCCTAGGTTTTTGACCAGTGTTTCTTCTTTCTCTAGCATTGCTTGAAATTTATTATTATGTGTTGAAACCTGACCAATCTCCTGGTTTTGTTCAACATACTTAACCTGTAATCAATGGCCTTATGGCCAAAAGAATTAGAAGAGAAACAATTGATCTGGATTTATGTCGGAATGCAATAATACATAGAAATAAACATAAACACGAAGATGCAGTGGAAATAATATTTCTTTTCATTAATATCCAATAACAGATATATGCTTACAAACATAATGGAAATAAACTAGCTAGGGCGCTGGTAACGTATCTCTAACAAGAGATGTGGCGGCTACAAGCCTCTGAATTGTGTTACAATAAGGCTCTAAGGCCTATTTATTGTTGAGAAATAATGAAAAACCTTAAACATCCAAAAACCTAACCCTAATAGATGAAGCACCAAAATTGTGGGCCCCATTTGGGTAAATTAGTACATCAATCTTCCCGGGGACGTAACTTTGGCATACGATCTTCGTTTGACACGCTCAATACCTCGTTAGAAAGATATATCTGAGGACTACAAATTTTGAGTGATAAAAATTAATCTATAAACCCATGTTGCTCACAGTTTTCCCAAAAAACGTCATTTAAGGCCTCAAAACAGCTCTAGAAGTTCAGGACCCGAAAAAACTGCTAAAAATAGTAAGTTGTGATGAAACTGAAAAATTGAAAGAAATGATGGTGGAGGTTCAAATGGAATAGGTAGGTGGCCACCAATATCGACCTTGATCATTAGGGCCTCAAAACGGCTCCGTAAATTTAGGACCCAAAAACCTGCTAAAAATAGTAAGTTGTGCTGGAAGTGAAAAAATGAAAGAACCGATGTTGGGGGTCCAAATGGAATAGGTGGGTGGCCCCCAATATCCACCTAGATCATTCCTCCCCCCTTAGGAAGCAATGTTCCCCATTGTGTTTAGATCCTTTATGAGATGAGGCAAATTCTGCTGAATTGGGTATTGGATTTGTCAAAGATGTCATGGACCCGTGGGTGGACATGCTGGATGCGTTCAGTAAATTTGGTTTCTTTATCAGCCTCAGATAGTACATGTGTGGATTCTTTCTATGTGTTCAAATGAGGTATGGAAATATCAGGCGACGATATGCCTAGGGTCAGATCAATGGAGTGCTTTACCTAACAGTGTAGAGGAAGCTCTGTGGGTGAGGAGAAAATGTCCTCGTATTCCTCCATGCATTTTTCCATCTGCTGCTCCCATGCAGGGGAGCCCTGTTTTGAGGTTGTGGCCAAAATATTCTTCTTTCCTTGTGGGTGAATGGTAATGAAAATAAATTTCCTGGTTTGGGAAACAATCTTACTGTGTTTTTTTGCAGTAGTCAAAGAGATGGTCGGAGGTGGCACTACCTCCAGTATCCTGTACAAGTTATTTCCAAAACTAATAATTACAGCAAGAGGCCTAGAATCATACACAACATGTCACCTCCACAAGTATGGTTGGCCCAATAATACATTAGACACATCAAGAGGAGCAACATCACAAAATACCTCATCTGTATGGCTTGATGTTGTGCCTAAGGCGGCACTACTAGCGGACACGAAGATCTCTTCCTTCATGAAGATGCCCAATGGTATACATCTGCAGGTGATTTATGGTTAGTAGGCCGAGATGCTTCATGAACTCTACTAAAATGAGGTTCTTTTGGCTTCCGCTATCGGCAAGGAATTGCAGTGGAGAACCCTTCACCCACATCTGTGAATGGAAGAGGCACTCCCCCTCCTCTGGATCTTGGTGGTGGCAACAATGGCACTGGGATCTACATCAATGTTCTGCTTCCCTTTTTTATTTCCCTTCTCTAGTTCTAACTCAGGATCAGAACATGCATCTGATTCGGGTGCCTTTAATTCGGCCACCAACGATTGTCTGGCCCAACACTCATTTGTGTTGTGAGTGGGGTTGTTATGAAATTCACACCACATCCCTGTGTACTTCTTTGGATTTTTTGTGTTCTTCTGAGTTTCCCCGCTTTGGCCTTGCCCCTTTTTGTGCAGTTCGGGGGTGCCTTTCCCTGGTTGTGGATTCACAGATCCAAAGTCTCACTTCTTCTGCTTAAATTTCTGCTCGATCTTGGTAGCATAGCGATATCTTGTGCCAAGCGATGTAATTTCGAGGAACTCCATTTCCTTCTGAATGTATTTGTGTAGATAGCTACAGTACTTGAGCACCAAATGTCACTCTGAATCTTTAATACCTAGCTTTGTGCATAGGGTATGGAACATATTCATCAGTTCGTGCACATCTTACTCCTTTGCTGCTGTAGCGTGGTCCATTGGATGTACTCATCCTCATAGCTCCCCACAGGGTAATATTTTTCCTTGATACCGTCTCGGAACAAACTCTAGGCTAGTGATACTGAGAATAGAGAGGGATCCCTCTCGTCCTTTTGCTCGCAGTAGGTTTCCCACTAGTCTTTGACATGGAGGGCGGCTTTGAGGAGTGAAAAAATAATATTTTCTTGGTTGGAGAAATCATGAACCAAGAAATACCCTTCAATAAAATTCAACCATCTATCTACAGCGTATGCATCTTTCTGGACTTAAAATACAGGGATTTCAAAGTTGGCTTGTGCCTTGAAAGGAGAGGCACCTCCATTGTGGCTGTTGGATGTAGATGTGCTGTTGGTGGGCAGTTGTTGAAGGATCTGGGGAAATTTATCCATCATCATGTTCCTTTATTTCTCGAGAGCCTCCTCAAGAAATATTTGAAAAGGATCTCCTACTCCCTCATCTTTTTTTTCTTCCACCATGGGAGTTCGTCGGGGTTTGCGAGGCTGATCTTGCAAGGGTTCAACCAAATCGAGCCGAAACTTCTTATACCCTGACTTTGTTGGGGACATGCAAATAAAAATAGAGAAAGAGCAGACCGCTCTGATACCATTGATCCGGATTTATGCAGGAATGCAATAATATTACACAGAAATCAACATAAACATAGAGATGCAGCGGAAATAATATTTCATTTCATTAATATCAAATAGCAGAGATATTCTTACAAACATAATGGAAATAAACTAGCTAGGGCACTGGTAGTGTATCTCTGAGAAGAGATGTGGCAGCTACGAGCCTATGAACTGTGTTACGATGAGGCTTGAAGGCCTATTTATTGTTGAGAAACAATGAAAAACCCTAAACATCCAAAAACCTAACCCTAGGAGATTAAGCGCCAAAACTATGGGCCCCGTTTGGGTAAATTGGTACATCAATCTTCTTGGGGATGTAACTTTGGCATACAATATCTGTTTGACGCGTTGAATACCTCGTTAGAAATATCTATCCGAGGAATACAACTTTTGAGTGAGAAACATCAGTCTATAAGCTTATGTTGCTCCCATTTTTCCCAAAAAACGTCGTTTAGGGCCTCAAAATGGCTCTAGAAGTTCATGACCCGAAAAACTACTAAAAATAGTAAGTTGTGTTGAAACTGAAAAACTCAAAGAACTTATGGTGGGGGTTCAAACAGAATAGGTGGGTGCCCACCAATATCCACCTAGATCGTTAGGGCCTCAAAAAAGCTCCAAAAGTTCAGGACCCAAAAACATGCTAAAAACAATAAGTTGTGATGGAAGTGAAAAACTGAAAGAAGCGATGGTGGGTGTCCAAATGGAATAGGTGGGTGGCCCCTAATATACACCTAGATCAATCCATGAAACTATCCTTTCTACCTTGATCTAGGAGATTCTTCAATAAAATGATTCTTCTCTTCTAGGGCATATATGAAATTGTGATTAGATTCATTAAATACTAAATGCCATAAGTACTTGTAGATCTTGATCAGACTCTCCCTCTTCTCTAATTGATAAACCATCACTATCTTCATTTGTATAATAGCTTATAGTATTTTGAAACTGTTTCTATTTTTCATAATTTTACTTATAAGGACACTTAGAAGCATAATGACCAACTCTACCACAAGCAAAACACTTGAAGGGAAGCTTACCTCTCAACCTTCAGGTTCCTGGTTTGATTTTCCTCACAAATTTTTCCTCATCTTCTTTTGATATTTAACTTGATTTCTTGAGAACTTCCTTTTCTTTTCCTTTTGTAGATGCTTTAAATGCAGTTTATCTGATATTTGAAGGACCTCCTTTTCTCATTTCAAAGGCTTTTATAATCTTGTGGAGTTGTACAACCGTAAGGGTCTGCAGATCCTGCTTTTCTTCAATGGTAGACACTTTTGACTTGAATTTTGGAGTTAGAGATCTCAATATTTTCTCTACTAAAGTTGAATCTTTAATATCTTCACCCATATTTCTCATAGTATTCACAATCTCATCTATGGTTGTGTTTTTGGTGCACGGATGTACCAAAACTCACCTCTTTAGCAATTTGGTTTCTACCTACACAAGATCACAGAGAAAAATGAGTGTTTACTATAACTGGAACAAATTTAACATAATGTAAACTAAGCTTGGAGGGAAAAATAAACATACAACGCTAATAACGAAACAAAAAATACAAGCTACAAAATGCTCGATGGAGCAACAACCCAATAAAAAAAATAGAGAATTCCCCCTTTATCAGGTGTTGGTGGTGAAAAAAGATACAATGCTCAACTCTCTTGAGTTGGGTCCTTTGAGCTATGTAGCTCAAAAACCCAAAACAAGGGGGGCTCCTTTCCTCAAGTTCCTGTAAGTACCTCCTCCCTCTCTCAAAAATATGGTTGAAAAAGATCAAATGGCGAACCTCTCTCTCTTGGACTGAGATGTTGGATGGATAACATATGAGTCCTTCTGATCCCTCTACTACTACACCTTGAAGGCTGGTTTTCTATGGAGAAATTTTGCTAGCATAAAAATGTGTCTCTCTGTTCTTCTTCCCATGGCCAATTTTTATAAATATTTTTGAACTTCTCCTTACTCTCTTGGCCCAATATTGATAGTGAACCAAGAGTGGGGAGGATATTCCTTTTTGGGCTGCTAGCCTTCTCAAGGTAGATTGAAGTCGGTTCTACTTGACTGCATTGGACAGAGAATCATTTTTGTTATGTGTGTCAAGTGGTCCCAAATGGTTGCTTTTTTCCATCCACGAGATTGTGCGGCTATCGAAGGAATAAGCACGTTGTCCACAAAAACCCTTTGTTGTTGGTGTGTTGTCTACCAATTTCCTAACTCAACCTTAGGAATTTTAAAAGTTTTCCTTTCCTAATGTATTTCTTCTCTAAAAATATTTATTTGTACCTTATTCTTAACATTTTTTTAATGCCTTTTGTGTGTACGATTTTCTAGGGTTAACATTTTCCCCCTAATGTATGAGGTCTAGGAAGAATTGTTTAGTCGAAATGCATTATTTTGTATTTTATATGTGATCCTTTTGAGAGAGATAGAGAGAGAGATAGTAACATGCTTTGGAACTGAGTAGGGAGGTCCCTTATCTAAAGTGAAAAATACACCATGGTCTACAGGAAACCTGCAAGAGATAGAATGAAAAATATATCTATGAGGCGGGCATGTCCCATACTAATGACAATGACCAGTTAACAAAATCTGACAGATATTGGTATTGTCGAGTCACATTGTGGTAAGAGACCTGCTACTGGTTGATGACGACGATTGCTGACTCCCTCAAGGTTGTTTTTCCTATGCATTGAAAATTTGAATGTGGCACCCCCATGCATTGGTTAGGTAAGGAAATTCTAAAGGAAATTCTTAGTAGTAGCATGGTTCTTTGACTGTTGGGGACCTTCTGGTGTAAGCATTACTGAACGAGATGCTTACTTATTACGTGTCTTCAAATAATTCTGACATAGTGCAATATTTATCAATTATGATACCATCTTGACGTGAAAACTTTGTTGATGTCAAATGTCAAAACGATTGATGAAATCAATGGGTGATGTTAATTCCCATTGTGCCACCTGAGGATGCCCCTTTTATGGTGGGGCTCATCCAAGGTACTACCTCCTTCTTGGGTAATGTTTTTTGGAGTCGATGGTGTTAGCCACCTATGAATTTTTGTCAAGCAAATAGGTGGCTAAATATTTTCTGAGCCTTCAAGAGATATATTTCCTCTGAAAATATCTCATTCTTGAAGCCTCTGTGTGCCCTTTGCCTTTGAAAGATATTCACTATTGTTTCCATCAAAAAACCCACTGTCTGTGAAGAAATTATGCTCAAGAAAGCCTCCATTTTCTCCCTTGTATCCTTGCAAATTCCCCATTTTAACCCCTTTTTTCCCTTCCAAAATTTCCCTTTTAACCCTCAAAATCCCTTCCTAAGTCATCCAAATCACCCAATTCCCCTTTAAAACCATGTGAATCCCTTCATGTGATTGAAAAACCCCTTTTTTTCCCAACCGGAACCCCTGTTCAGCCTTAAAACTCAATTTTTAGGCCTAAAAACCCATTTTTTACCATATGTTAGGCCTAAGCCCCTTTCGACTAAGCCCCAACCCCTTCTCCACATACAGCCTGTGCCAAGACCAGGCGCTAAGCCCTTGGGCACCAATCACAATCGAGATTTTTTTTATGAGTGCATTCCTTTTGTTTTTTGAAAACTTCCGGTGTGAGAATTTTTTGTTATGTTGGTCGTGCTGCAATGTCAGTCATTGATCTATACAGATCTAACGGCCATTGCACCACCGCACCAATCGCGAACCACAAAATCTTAAATGCGCCACCCTTTGTCTCCTGATTAGATCCTGGCTGTTGAATCCATAAGAACCAATGGCCAGGATTTGATCTCTCTCCATTCCTTTGCCCCCCATCGTTTCCCCTTCTGAACAATCTCCACCGTTGATCTTCCAGTGATCCAACAGACCGTGTGTAATTGCAAGTTTAAAACTATCAGATGTTTGGCCGCTACCTTCTCTGATTGTGATTGGATCACAGCCATCCATCCCATTTGATCTGACAACCCTCCTTTCTCCCACCCATTCATTTGATCCTTTTGCCTCTGTTCCCTCTTTTAATCTCCGTCGTCCATCCCCATGGATCCAATGGTCATGATTCTTCCTACCCATCAACATGCCCCTCTACCTTCACTTTCTCTTTTTAGATCTCAGCCGTTCATTCCATAGATCTGACGACCCACATTAAAATCACCGCTGACTTGTCCCCACCTTACCGATCTTGCATCTTGCCCTCATCGCGCTCGCTCCTCCACCGTCAAATCTCCCCGTCCGCAATCCAACGCCTGAGAACCATATCGCGTAACTTTGGTGTTTGGAATTTAACGTTTTGAAATCACACGATATGGGCGGTTTTATTTCGCCATATGTCGGGCGGCAAGCGATATCGCGTTTTTTTGGGAGATTTTCAAAACCACTCCCAAGCAGCATGAAAACAGTTTTTTTCTCCGAAAAACCACCTCCCCCTTTTCTGCCTCCAACAGTCCATCTGAAGATCCTGACCGTTGATCTGTATAGATCTATAGCCCTCATTCCAACACGTTTTCATTCATATTATTCCATAGAGTTTCATCGGAGTAATCTCCACCGTTGATCTCCTCCTGAGATCTAATGGTCCATATTCAAAATCACCCTCTGCCTGCCAGTCCCACCATTCAAAACCCCAGTTCATTTGATTTTCAAGGTTTTCCTGCGTTATTTTCCCAAAGGCTTAACTTTATGTTTTACACTAAAGTTATAATTTCTCCGTCTGACCTTCTAAGGCCACTCCACCAGTAAATCTCCACCGTCGATCATCATCCCACTGTCTAATCCGACGGTCGAGAATCATTTTTTCACCAAACCTTCATTAGACTGCCTTCTCCACCATTACACAGCGATTTTCACTATTTTCTCCACTACGACCACTATTTCCACTACTGCGCTGCCATCTCCTCAGTCCTCCATAGCATCCACTTCAACTTCCATGGATTTTCTTAACAAGTTTATTGTGTTTTCCAGGGTTACAAATAGTAAAAACCGTTATTGCTCACAGTCACGGTCATAGTGACATAGTGGCACATAATGCCATTTTCAGAGCCAGATATTGCAGAGAGAATTCCTGGGAAGGTTTTGGACAAAATGTTTCATTAAAGACCAGTGTTTAACTCTGTAAAACCTCCAGCGCCATTAAAATTACATTTCTACAGACAGAGACAGTCAAAGAACTGGCAAAGAGTATTAGTGAAGGATTAAAGAGGTTTAATTCCCATTATTGAAGATTTTGAGCTTTAATTCAGTGTTTAAAAGGTGAATGTACAAGATTGAAAACCTTATGATTGACACATAAGGCCTGATGAGGCCTAAAGGCATAGAAACAATCCTTGTCAGTGTTTCACATCAGCAGAAATTTTTTTCCTATGAAAGGACAAGTTCCCATAATATTTTATTCTCCATCAACGTTCCTAAGAAGACCTCCACCCTGACAGATAGTCCTAAGATAGCCAGAGCATTTGTTATACACTGTGGTAGGCCTAAAATCATTTAATTTCCTTACTTTTCCCAGAGTACTATAGAGTACTATATCTGAAAAGTACGTCAAAGAACATACCTCGAGTTACTATCAGCCTGTCGAAGACCACTCTTTCACCCAAAGAGTACTGAAAGTCAATGCATGGATATTAAAACAGAATGGGCCTCGAGCCACTCTTCTTCCTCTGTTTTTATGTTTCATTTAAAACTCCATCTACCTCTACAGCCTCTCTTTCAGATATAAAACCCATGAAAATACATTGGAAAGGTTGTTGATCGGATAACTGTGGATTGTAAGCTATTTCTCTTGAGATATAGTTATGTGTGCATAATTGTAAAATAGGCTGAGGAGATGATTTCAGACTCAATATCAAGTTGTTGGACGATGTTGTATATGACTGGTGTTGCTCTTTCATATGACAAGCAATTTCTTTGGATCCTTATTTAAAGTAGCAGTGATGTGTTCTATCTTTGTCTTTGTTTTCCTTCTGCAATTCATCATATTTCATTTCTCTGATAAGAAATCAGTAATCTGGCTTAGGATATACCCTTGTCTGGTACCCTAATGCTACCTTCTCTTCTTATCTTTGATTTTTTCCACTAATTGTGCTATCTGAGAACAAATTCAAGATAATTTAGCTAGTATAGTAGTTGTTTTTCCCTGCTTACTGATGTATGAATTTAGAATCTGTTCATAGATTTTCTTGTCTGATTTTAATTGAAAGAATTGGGATATTGGGAGATTTGAGTTGATTATGTCTCATTAGGGTCTTTTTCTAACTATTAAACCTTTCTAAGTTCCCTTAGGTAGAATGTCAAAGCATTGAAATTTCAAAGCCTTTCTTTGATCTCGGGCTTCACCTTTGTGTTAAATATTTGATGTTTCTCCCTTATCTGAAGAGTTAGCCTCTTTAGGAATTTGATCATAGGTGTTTAAGGCATGACCTGTCCCTAGATTTGCTACCTATGTGGTCATCTTGGAGGTTTCCTTGTCATTCACCTTCATTCCTTATCATTTCATCCCACACTATCATCTATAAAAGATCCTCTATTTTAGATGACTAGCCCTTTTGAAAGCCTTGGATATTGAATTGCAAGTAAACCCTTTTATGACTCCATTTGCCCAATGGACTTGAGTTTTCTTTGAATTATCTCCCCATTGCCAAAAAATCCTTCTTTTCTCATTCCTTTGTCTTACATTGAACCCTTCTTTCATGTTTCCCAACAACCAAAAAAACGAACAAAACAACAACCCTTGTGCCTTATAACTAGCCTAATATCTCAAAAACCGAACTTCAAAGATACATATTTCTTTGCCTTTATAGAGAGATCCCTCTCTAGACCCAGGAGGGAAAGATCATGAGGTCCCAAAGTGGTTTGATGTTGTCTTATCTTTTGGTATTGCCAAACCTGCCAAAACATAGGAACCCCAACATAATGGCAACTCCACTGGGGAACTTTGAGTAAAACGTTCCTTTAAACACTTCTAAAAGCTCAAAGAAGACCATAGTAGCCTTGGTTTGGTAGCTAATCACTGTGGTGGACAGTAAACCTTCTTGAAACATTCTAAACCTTCCACCTAGTGACTCCACCGTTCCTAAATGACTAAAGACTCCACTGGTGATCAGTAGGCTTGTTGATTATCTTGGTTATCTAAGACTCCACTGGGAGACCATTTTTCATTACAACATCAACCATATTAGAAGAAACACATAGGGTAAAGCTCCTGTGTTAAGAGACAGACATACTAGATTTAAGAACAATCTATACAAGAGCTTATCCTAACCCAAACCCACCTGAAATAGTTGACAATACAGAGAACATTCTTAGAAAATATCCCACCCCTAGAAAGCCAACTATTATCAGACCCATCCATAGAGCTAACTCTGCACCAGAAAATTTCCAGCTCTATTAGACACTCATTTTGACTTAGACTTACCAAGCAGTTTACCAAGAACTAAGTCATTTAGTGCTTTAGATCAGACAGACCTTGAGTCTCCAAGTTCACCATCTCTTAGTAGTCAACATATTAGGGATAGAGAGAACCCTCCATCTACACCTCCGGATATTCATTTCATTCAGAAATTGGGCCTCTATCACCCTAAATCAGCTTAGCAGTGTGTTATTGGTCCTAGCATTTCTTTCATCCATATACTTGCTGCTCAAGCCAATATTTTGCCTCCACAAAACACTATCATGGCAGCCTGGTATGCACCTCTAGTGTTACCACAGCCTTTGGCTCCACTACCCAGTGATTATCAATAAAAAATCCCTCATTTCACTACCAAAGAGTCTACCACAACTCAACATCATGTAGATAGGATGGAAGATGACTTTGACTATATGGAAATCGAATATGAAACCATTAATATGAGGATCTTTGCACAGAGCCTAGGAGGAGAGGTGAAGAAGCGGTTTAAAGGCCTACCTTCTAATAGCATCAATGACCTTCCCTCTTTGCACCAAAATTTCATAAACAAGTGGGAAGTCAAAAGTAACCCTCTCCAAATATTAGCAAAATACAAAAATCTGAAAAGAAATCAAGGAGAGAGTGTCCATGACTATTCTACTAGATTCAACAGTGTCTACAATGCTCTTCCACCACATATGAAACCTCCCCAAGGAATGGCCTTAGTGAAATACCCTGAAGGATTTGATGTTGACATGGCCTACCAGCTTAGGGAGAGAGATTATAACACATTGGAAGACATGCAAAAAGGAGCAGTGAGTGTAGAGGCAAACCCGATTGAAAAAAGAGCTATCATGAGGTTTGATAAAAAGGTAACCTATAGGGATGACACATCAGCTTCCACATCTGATCCCAAGTATGACAGTGTGGCCAAAAATGCGGAAAGGCTAGAGAAAATGATGGAGAAAATGGTTGTCACAGTCAGTAATCAGAACAGAAACCAAAACCAAAACCAAAACTTTAGGAGAAACAATCCCCCAAACAGACAGAGAGACTTTGATCAACAAGTCATACCCCCATTTCAAGAGAATTTCCTCGATGAAGATGAAGGGATAATAGAAGAGTCTGAGGGAACCACAATAAACATGGTGGAAGTAGACTCAATTCACACCTATTCCATAGAAGAAAATCAGTCCTCATACTCACATTGGGATGAGGAAAGGTTAGAATCTAAGGATTATAGGTTAGGATTTGAAAATTCCATCATGCATGTCAGAGAGTAGTATGAACTTAGAAGCAAGAAGATTTTAGACAATTCCAAACCAAAAGCCTCTGATATTTCCATTAAGAAAATACCTGAGAAAACTCCTAAAGTGACTGCTGAAGGTAACAATTCAGCAGCTGAAAGTTCTAGGAAGAACAAAGAAAAGGACAACCAAAATAATAATAAACAAAGTCAAGAAACTAGTAGCACTAGCATTGCAGCTAATGCTCCTGAAAAAACAGCTTCAAACATTGTACATAGTGAGAATCAGCAATCTGAGTCTGTCAATAAAATAGAATTGAGCCTTTCAAAGAGTCCATCTCCTTTCAATCTTGAAAGTGAGATAGCCAAGATCAAAATTTCAATGCCTCTTACTGAGTTGGCCACCCAAGATGCATACAAAGGTAAAATTTTGAAAGATTTAAATCTAGGAGAAAATAGTGACACTGTCAATCTAAGTGATGATCAACCAGCCCTTCTGTTTGGTCCAAAGATAGAAGGTAAGTTTCAGGAAGGGGTAGCACCTCCTTTTTATATAAACCTCAATATCCATGATAGAATCCTTCACAACACAATGCATGACTCTTGGGATTCACACAACCTTATGCCTAAGGTAATTATGGAGAAGTTAGGCCTAGAGATAACCCGACCCTATAAGGATTTATACTCATTTGACTCTAGCAGAGTGAAGTGCCTTGGCCTAATCAAAGATATTTGTGTGAATTTGACTAAGATGCCAGCCAAGTGTATGGTTATGGATGTTGTAGTGGCAGATGTGCCTCCTAAGTATGGCATGTTTCTATCAAGGTCATGGGGTGTCGAGCTGCAAGGTACAATGCAGATGGATGGGTCATATGCCACAACCCCTGTCTTTAGCCAGCCTAGGAGACTTGTATAGAGAGGCACAGATGAAGTTTATGGTTAGCATCCCTGAAAACCTGAAAATTCACCTCTATACTCTGTCCGCACAGATCTGGACTCTTTTATCCTTTTCAATGACAAATCCATATATGAGCCAGGGCTAGAAGACAGAGATGCAAACAATAAAGTAGAGCCTATAGATTTTAACATAATGGCCACTCTAGATATAGAGGAAAATGAGAGAGAAACCTTTGAACAGTGTGCTGAATCAGAAACTCAGAGTGAACAAAATCAAGATGGAAATTTGCAGATTACCCATCACCATGAACTCCATGAAAATCCCGAAGAATGAAACACTGCAAAGCCTGGTGCGGACCCCATAATACAACATAATGATGAACCCATCATTAGGGATGAAAATGATGATAAACCTAAAAAAAACCATTTATGGAGAATGAACTTTGATGGGTCTTGCACTAGGAATAATGCAGGGGTTGGAGTGTGGTTATATAATACTGAGAGTGACTATGCTAAGAGTCATGCCTTCAAGCTAGATTTTAAATGTACAAACAATATTGCGAAGTATGAGGCTCTCATCCTAGGACTGAACCTATTGAAAAAACTAGGAGCCCAAAGGATAGATATCCACGAAGACTCTGAGTTAGTCATCAAACAAGTGAATGGAGAGTACACTGCAAAGCATCCTAGATTAAGGGCATACAGAAATGATGCTATGGATTTACTGAAAACCTTTGTAGAATATGAGCTCATGTTTGTTCCTAGGAGTCAGAACATTATTGCAAATGGATTAGCCTGCATAGCTAGTTCATACCAGAAATCACCTAGTGACAAACAGATCATCATACAAACGAAATATAGACCTACAGTGCCAGATAATGAGAAATATTGGCAGGTATTTTAGGGAAACAAGCAGATAGAGGATTTCCTGATTGGTAGGAATGAGTTTGAATTCTCTAATTCAGACTCTAAATCCGATGAAGGCTGCCAGAGTGAAGAGCCCCCTAATGAAGAAAAATCACCCCATAATGCAGAAATAAACATGTTAACTAAAGAACTTGGAACTCAAACTGAAGAATACAAGAACGTGGAAAAAGAAGAAATGGAGGTGCTGCAGACCAAAGATAAGAATATACCCAAAGGATTGGCACCCCTAGAGAACCTTTTCGATTTTAACGATGTAGCGAAGAAACCCACTATAGAACACACTAAGTCTGATGTCGAGGAATGCAACATAGGCACTGAAGATAAGCCTAAGATGATTAAACTAGCTAAGTCCTTGCCAGCAGACATGAAGAAGAAATACATTGATTTATTTAAGAATTTCGTTGATGTGTTTGCCTGGAGCTGTGAGGATTTAAAGGCCTATGATATATAAATCATCCAGCACAAGATCCCACTGAAGGAAAACCAAAAAACCTTCAGACAAAAACTTTGCAGGATTAACCCAGCACAACTGCCTCTAGTTGAAAAGGAAATCAGGAAAATGTATGAGGCAGGAATCATAGTGCCTTTGAGGTTTTCTGATTGGGTTTCCAACCTTGTAGCAGTGAGGAAAAAGACAAGTGAGATCAGACTGTGCATTGATTTTAGAAACCTTAACATAGCTTCACTTAAGGACAATTACCCCTTACCCAAGATGGAACACATCCTACAGAGGGTAGTTGGCTCAAAAGAGATCTCCCTGTTAGATGGTTTTTCAGGTTATAACCAAGTGTTAGTACTCCCAGAAGATCAGCTTAAGATAGCTTTCAACACTCCATGGGGCATTTTTATGTACATAAAAATGCCTTTTGGACTAATGAACGCTAGTGTAACCTTCCAAAGAGCTATGGACATAGCCTTTTCAGAGGAAATAGGTCATTTCATCGTCATTTATCTTGATGACATAATAGTCTATTCCAAGACTGATGAAGAGCACCTTAAACATCTGAGAAGAGTGTTTGAGAAATGCAGAAGGTTCGGTCTATCTTTAAATCCCAAGAAGACTATATTTGGCCTTCAAGAAGGTAAGATTTTTGGCCATATCATATCAGAAAAGGGGATTAAAATAGACCCGAAAAGAGTTGAGGGAATACTACAGATTAGCCACCCAAGTAACATAAAAGAATTGCAGTCCTTTATTAGGAAAATTAACTTCTTGAGGAGGTTTATTCCCAACTTAGCAGAACTCCTCAGAGATATGACAAACATGCTGAGAAAAGATGTAGCGGTTAAATGGACTTTAGAGGCCATTTTTTTTTTTGAATTAGTTAAACTTGCACTTACCCGGGCACCAGTCTTAATCAGCCCTGATTTTTCAAAAGACTTCCTTATATTCTCCTTTGCCTCCAAGCATACAGTGGCTGCAGTCCTGCTACAGAAAAATCCAGAGGGACAGGAGTAGCCTATTGCTTTCTTCAGCAAGGCTCTGAGGGATGCACCCTTGAAATATAACATAATGGAAAAATAGGCCTATGCCTTGGTAAAGGCCTTGAAAGACTTTAGGGTGTACATTCTACATTCTCACATCATTGCCTACGTGCCTAACATAGTGGTAAAATAAATTTTGTCCGAAGATCCAGATGGAAAGAGGGGCAAATGGATTTCTGTAATACTAGAGTATGACCTGGAAATAAAACCCACAAAACTTATCAAAGGTCAAGGCTTAGCTCAAATAATGGTTGAATCTAACTTGCAAGCCCTTGACATAAACATGGTAGATGCCTTGGATGAACACGAAGGATTCCTTGATCTTACTATTGAAGAACAATTTCAAAACTCTCCTTGGTACTCTGACATCCTGTATGTGCTTACAAATCTGAATGCTCCTCCTGATTTACCAAAGACCAAGGCTAGGTTTCTGAAGTTAAAAGCTAGAAACTATTGCATTTTAAATGAATTCTTATACTAGAAAAATGAAAATGGTTTGCTACTTAAATGTCTGCCCGAAACTGAAGCAGAGAGGATTAAACATGAGTTCCATGCAAGAGAGTGTGGAGGTCATCTAAACTGGAAAGCCGCTGCTAACAAAATACTCAGAGTTGGCTATTACTGGCCTACCCTTTTCAATGATATCCAAAAAATGATAGTTTCCTGCCATAAGTGCCAAATCTTTGAAGGCAAAAGAAAGCTCCTCCCTTTACCATTACAACCTATAACTGTTGAAGATCCCTTTCAACAGTGGGGCCTAGATTTCATAGGGCAGATCCATCCTGCTTCCTTAGCCCAACACAAATGGATTCTCACAGCCATAGAATATTTCAAAAAATGGATAGAGGTTGTCCCTTATAGGAATGCCACAGATTATGTTATCATTAAATTCCTTGAAGACCACATCCTCTCTAGATTTGGCTGCCCTAGGAAGATTATCACTAATAATGCTGCTACTTTTGGATCCAAGAAGATGATTGATTTTTGTCACAGGTATCAGATTGCACTTGGTCATTCTACTACTTACTACCCACGAGGTAATGGGCTAGCCGAATCATCAAATAAAATTTTGGTAACCATCATCAAAAAGCTGCTTGAGGAGAATAAGAAATCATGGCATAACAAGCTAGTGCATGCTTTGTGGGCTGATAGGCTAACAACAAAGAAATCCATTCGAATGTCTCCATATCAGCTTGTTTATGGAACAGAGGCAATGTTTCCTACCAGCCTAGGATTACAAGTGATTAAATTGGTACAAGACATACAAACAGAAGAGGATAGCATGGTAAGGAGGATAAATCAAACCATACATCTCCAGCAGACAAGAGAAGAAGTCTACAACAGAGCTCTGAAAGTGCAGGAAAATATAAAAAGGTTGTTTGATAAGAGAACAAAGGCTTATGACTTCAAAATTGGAGATAAGCCTGGTACTTAAGTGGGACTCTAGGACAGAAGACAAAGGAAAGCATGGAAAATTTGATAGTTTGTGGCAGGGTCCTTACATCATCCAATCCACCATTGGTCCAAATGCCTTTTTTCTACAAGAGTTAGATGGTATAGATCTATTTGAGGGTCCTGTCAATGGTAGGATGCTCAAGCATTACTACTGCTGAAGTTCCAGTTTAAATTTTTCACTTCCATTGTAAATACCATTGTTGTGTTTTGATTTAAAGAAAAAGAGAAAAAAAATGTTTCAAAAAAGAAAGAAAGAGAGGTTCAGACATGCTCAAAACTTGAACCTCTGAAAGTTCCAAAAGAATGGCTCAAATTAGCTCGAAATATGAGCCAAAGAAAGGGAAAGTTTGGTTCTAATATGCCCAAAATTTGAACCAGCAAAGAAAGAAGAAGAATCAAATATAACAAGCTCAAAACCAGAGCTGAAATGAAGAAGAAAGTGACTCTAACAAGCTCAAAACTTGAGTCACAAAGAAAAAGAAAGATGCTTCAAATTTTTAAAATTTCAAGCCTTCAAATTTTTTTTTTCAAGTTTCTACAAGTTCAGTTCATGTGCAGTTGTCTTTATGCCATGGATCCACAACAAACCAGACTGTCTAATCCTGGTTTGCCTGTTTTTAAATTTCTATTGTAGAATGTAGAGAAATAAATCTGCTAGATAGTTTAATCCTAGCAGATATTAGTGTAGGTAGAGAATCTATGAGGCCAACAGTTTAATCTAGTCTCATGGAGGAATAAGGGTAGAATTAGATTACTTTGTTTCCTACTTTCAATAAAAAATGATGAAAAATGTCTGCAAATTCAAATGCACCTTGAAGAAAAAATGTTAGGACTGTAGGATGGGTAGGTAGATTGTTTAGGGAATAGTTTATGTTGACTTAATATTCATCATGTTTGTAGCAGCTGAATCAAAGAAGAAAAGACAGTTCAAAGATCAGGCATCTGGGCTACTTCCCAAAGAATATTTCTGAAGTTCTTGGCATCTTCAAGAATACGCCATCCCCATGTGGAGCCACTGTTAGCCACCTATAAATTTTTGTCAAGCAAACAGGTGGCTAAATATTTTCGGAGCCTTCAAGAGATAAATTTCCTCTGAAAATCTTTCATTCTTGAAGCCTCTATGTGCCCTTTTCCTTTGAAAGATCTTCACTTCTATTTACATCAAAAAGCCCACTATCCGTGAAGAAATTATGCTCAAGAAAGCCTCCATTTTCTCCCTTGTATCCCTACAAATTCCCCATTTTAACCCCTTTTTTCCCTTCTCAAAATTTCCCTTTTAACCCTCAAAATCCCTTCCTAAGTCATCCAACTCACCCAATTCCCCTTTAAAACCATGTGAATCCCTTCATGTGATGAAAAAACCCCTTTGTTTCCCTACTGGAACCCCTGTTGAGCCTTAAAACTCTGTTTTTAGGCCTAAAAACCCATTTTTTACCATATGTTAGGCCTAAGCCCCTTTTGGCTAAGCCCCAGCCCCTTCTCTACATACAGCCTGCGCCAAGACCAGGCGTTAAGCCCTTAGGCGCCAATCGTAATTGGGAGTTTTGTTATGAGTGCATTCCTTTTGTTATTTGAAAACTTCTGATGCGATAATTTTTTGTTCTATTGGCCGCACTGCAATGTCAGTTGTTGATCTATACAAATCTAACGACCATAGCACCACCGCACCAATCACCAATTGCAAAATCTTAAATGCGCCACCCTTCATCTCCCGATTGGATGCTGGTCATTGAATCCAAAAGAACCAACGGCCAGGATTTGATCTCTGTCCACTCCTTTGCCCCCCATCGTTTCCCCTTTCGAACAATCTCCATTGTTGATCTTCCGCTCATCCAACGGACCGCTTGTAATCGCAAGTTTTAAAATATCAGATGTTTGGCCGATGCCTTCTTCGATTACAATTGGATCACAATCATCCATCCCATTTGATCCGATGACCCTCCTTTCTCTCGCCCATTCATTTGATTCTTTTTCCTCTGTTCCCTCTTTTAATCTCCGCCGTCCACCCCCATGGATCCAACGGTCAGGATTATTCTCGCCCATCAACCTGCCCCTCTACCTTCGCTTTCTATTTTTAGATCTCAGTAGTTCATTCCATAGATCTGATGGCCCACATTAAAACCACTGTTGACTTATCCCCACCTCACCGATCGTGCATCTTTCCCTCATCACACTTGCTCCTCCATCGTCAGATCTCCCCGCCCGCAATCCAACGGCCGAGAACCATATCGCGTAAATTTGGTGTCTGGAATTTAACATTTTGAAATCACGTGATATGGGCGGTTTTATTTCGCCACGTGTCGGGCGGCAAGCGATATCACGTTTTTTTGGGAGATTTTCAAAACAACTCCCAAGCAGTGCGAAAACAGTTGTTTTCTCCAAAAAACCACCTCCCACTTTTCTACCTCCGAAAGTACATCTGAAGATCTTGAGTGTTGATCTTTATAGATCTACAGCCCTCATTCCATCGTGTTTTCATTCATATTATTCCACAAATTTTCATTGGAGTAATCTCCACCGTTGATCTCCTCCTGAGATCTAATGGTCCATATTCAAAATTGCCCTCTGCGTGCTGGTCCCACCATTCAAAGCCCCAGTTCATTTTATTTTCAAGGTTTTGCTGTGTATTTTGCCCACAGGCTTAACTTTATGTTTTACACTAAAGTTATAATTTCTTCGTCTAACCTTCTAAGGCCACTCCACTAGTAAATCTCCGTCGTCGATCATTATCCCACTGTCTAATCCGACGGTCGAGAATCATTTTTTCACCGGACCTTCATCATACCGCCTTCTCCACCATTACATAGCAATTTTCACCATTTTCTCCACTACGACCACTATTTCCACTGCTGGGCTTCCATCTCCTCAGTCCTCCGCAACATCCACTTCCACTTCCATGGATTTTCTTAACAAGTTTATTGTGTTTTGCAGGGATACAGACGATAAAAACTGTTATTGCTCACAGTCATGATCATAGTGACACAGTGGCGCAGAATGCCATTTTTAGAGCCAGATATTGCAGAGAGAATGCCTGGGAAGGTTTTGAATGAAATATTTCATTAAAGACCAGTGTTTAACTCTGTAAAACCTCTAGTGCCTTTAAAATTACATTTCTACAGACAGAGACAGTCAAAGAAGCGGCAAAGAGTATCAGTGAAGGATTAAAGAGGTTTAATTCCCATTATTGAAGATTTTGAGCTTTAATTCCATGTTTAAAAGGTGAATGTACAAGATTGAAAACCTTATTATTGACACAGAAGGCCTAATGAGGCCTAAAGGCACAAAAACAATCCTTGTCAATGTTTCACATCAGTAGAAGTTTCTTTCTCGTGAAAGGACGAGTTCCCATAATATTTTATTCTCCATCGATTTTCCTGAGAAGACCTCCACCCTGAAAGACAGTCCTAAGATAGCCAAAGAATTTTCTATACAATATGGCAAGCCTAAAATCATTTAACTTCCTTACTTTTCCCAGAGTACTATAGAGTACTACAGCCGAAAAGTACATCAAAGAACATACCTGGAGTTACTATCAGCCTATCGAAGACCACTCTTTCACCCAAAGAGTACTGAAAGTCAATTCATGGATATTAAAATAGAATGGGCCTCGAGCCACTCTTCTTCCTCTATTTTTATGTTTCATTTAAAACTCCATCTACCTCTACAACCTCTCTTTCAGCTATAAAACCCATGAAAATACATTGTAAAAGTTGTTGATCGGATAACTATGGATTGTAAGATGTTTCTCTTGAGATATAGTTCTGTGTGCATAATTGTAAAATAGGCTGAGGAGATGATTTCAGACTGAATATCAAGTTGTTGGACAATGTTGTGTATGATTGGTGTTTCTCTTTAAG
Source organism: Pinus albicaulis (assembly GCA_034641835.2). Taxonomy (NCBI): domain Eukaryota; kingdom Viridiplantae; phylum Streptophyta; class Pinopsida; order Pinales; family Pinaceae; genus Pinus; species Pinus albicaulis. Next base: position 1,221,828,319 of record CM076570.1, on the reverse strand, counting down.
ATGACAAGAAATTTCTTTGGATCCTGATTTAAAGCAGCGGTGATGTGTTCTATCTTTGTCTCTTTTTTCCTTCTGTAATTCATCATATTTCATTTCTCTGATAAGAAATTAGTAATCTGGCTTAGGATATACCCTTTTCTGGTACCCTAATGCTTCCTTCTCTTCTTATATTTGATTTTTTCCACTAATTGTGCTATCTGAGAACAAATTCAAGATAATTTAGCCAGTATAGTAGTTGTTTTTCCCTGCTTACTGATGTATGAATTTAGAATCTATTCATAGATGTTCTTGTCTAGTTTTAATTGAAAGAATTGGGATACTGGGATATTTGAGTTGATTCTGTCTCACTAGGGCCCTTTTCTAACTGTTAAACCTTTCTAAGTTCCCTTAAGTAGAATTTCAAAGCATTGAAATTTCAAAACCTTTCTCTAATCTCAAGCTTCACCTTTGTGTTAAATCTTTGATGTTTCTCCCTTGTCTGAAGAGTTAGCCTCTTTAGGAATTTGATCATAGGTGTTTAAGGCATGCCCTGTCCCTAGATTTTCTTCCTTAGTGGTCACCTTGGAGGTTTCCTTTTCATTCACCTTCATTCCTTATCATTTCATCCCACACTATCATCTTTAAAAGATCCTCTATTTTAGATGACTAGCCCATTTGAAAGCCTTGGATATCGAATTGCAAGTAAACCCTTTTATGACTCCATTTGCCCAATGGACTTAAGTTTTATTTGAATTATCTCCCCATTGCCAAAAAATCCTTCTTTGCTCATTCCTTTTTCTTACATTGAACCCTTCTTTCATGTTTCCCAACAACCAAACAAACGAACAAAACAATAACCCTTGTGCCTTATAACTAGCCTAATACCTCAAAAAATGAACTTCAAAGATACATATTTCTTTGCCTTTATATAGAGATCCCTCTCTGGACCCAGGAGGACTAGATCCTGAGGTCCCAAAGTGGTTTGATGTTGTCTTATCTTTTGGTATTGCCAAACCTGCCAAAACATAGGAACCCCAACAGACGAAAAGGAAGCATCAACCGATCAAAAATAATTATTGGTTCAAGGGACCAATGTCTTTGATAAAAATAAGGCTTGATGTGATTAATTAACAAGACATTATGTCGAGAGATGGTTGAAACTGGTGATGATGTTTAACTGGCCTGAGGTCGAAGTTGTAAATGCGAGTGGTGATAGTCATAAAAACTTCCGATGGGGGCATCCCTGGGGTCGGTAGGACATCCAGGGTGGGTGTATGTTTGCTCTGATTAACATGGTTGGGTGTGGTAAAGAATACGCAGCTCCGACCAAGGGTGATTAGGGAATGTTTCTAGGTAATAAATGCGAATGGATGGGATGGATTTTTATCCTAAAACATATGTGTACACTTTCCAAAAGAATATGAAAGTGGTTTGGATGTACAAGCATGAAGACAGGTGCCCCATTAACATGAATGATCATGCACGATGATGTGAGGAGTGTATTTTTCTGAGGGTAGGGGGCCCATTGGCCGGTCTCGGTGCGAGGGTGATGATGTGAATGAAATGTCACAAATTTGATATGCTTATGAGGGTGTGATAGGCCAAATATGAAATGCGGTGACACGTTTTTGTTGATTCGCCTGTAGAGAATGTTTGCCCAGGAATGGGGTTTTTACATGCAATGAATAAAACTTGACTTGATGTTTGATGATGGATATACAAACATGAAGTGGTTCCTCGGCCGAAGTTTGTAGCCATGGATCCATATTTTGACGTATGGTCAAAATGAGTGATGGATGTCGTGGAAGGTGAGGCTCTACCGACCTGCAAGGGTGTTTATCATATGCAAGGTGGGGTGATGATAAACATGGTCAGGTGAATGAACCATATGGTTTTTATTCTTCTGAGGAAATGATGTCAAGATATGGAAATATTTTTCCGTAAGCCTATCATGCTGAGGATAGAATGATATTTTCTCTTGTACCATTTTTGTTTGGGACATATGTTGATTTGGCGTGTCTGTAATATCTCTAGCCAATACCCCAAGTAAAAGCATATTTTTAATACAAATATTTTTTAAATAACTTGAATTGAAATAAATAAGAGAGGACGTACATGAACTGTAGTATGGAGGGGGTGGGCATTGGGCCTGGAAATGACTTTATTTGAAATATGGATTTATGAGGTCCAAATCGAACATGATGAAGTGATGATCACTATGATTCTCGTGGTTTTGTGATTGGATACTCTGAGCTCCAATTATGGGATTTCCAAAATGGTAAAAGGGGTGATATATAGGTTAATATGGGCCATTTTTAGGTCATTTGTGCTTTCTTATTGTTTGAATTCAGAGTCATTTTCTAGATCTTTTCTTGTCGTTGTGGTCAGCAAGAGTACCTGAGATTCGTGCGGATAGTGCCAGGTAGGAGTTGAAACCTCTTGTTATTCATTTATGTCATTTTCTTGTCTGGGTGGGTCGTACAAGTAGGGACTTGTATGTTATTTTATACATTTCAGGGAAGGACAACTTGGGCGATCCAAAATAGTGCGCGCGGTCTCTACGCAAAGAATTTCTCATTACGCAGAGACCTCACGGCTATAAAATTTTCTATGTGCTATTACGTGTGCCTGTGCTGGGTACATGCATGAAGACAATGCACACATGGGTATTTAAGGCACGAGGGTGTCATAATTTATTGAATTTGATGGTTTTTTTGCAAAACTGAAATTTTTGGTGTTTCCTTGGTGGCAGCATGTTGTAGAGAGAGCAAGATTGGCCTACTCTGCACCTGGTTGTACCACAAAACCCACATGCTCAAGAGATATTGGCTTGATATGGATTGATCAAGTTCTATGAGAGCAACATATTGAGATCTTAGGATGCATTCTTATACTACCTGGTCATATACTAGGACATGAAGTGGCATGTTATGGTTTGGCGCCAGACTAATCTGAGGATACAGCCTCACACTGATTTTTACATTGTGACGGGCCTCTTGCCTCATGTAGAGGCTCTCCCATATCCACTCCCTCCTGGAGGAGTGAACATTCATGATTTAGATGTGGATTTCAGTCACTGCGAGCATAACCCCATTACTTAGGGTTGCGTCCAAGTGGACTCTATTATAGAATTGGCTGAGCGAGCTACTCACTACAAGAAAAAATGACATTGGTGAGGGTCATGCTTGTGACGGACCTTTAAGGTCTATCACCAATGTCACCTATGGTGACGGTCTTTAAAAAAGAGTCATTGTAAGTGTATATAGTGATGGTCCTTTAAGGTCTGTCACCAAAGCCATTTTCAATGACACTTTTGGTGAGGGTCGTTAAAGGCCCATCACTAATTCTCTCTTTGGTGACACTTCTAGCGATGAAATTAAAATGACCCTCACCGATGCTCTTTTTGTTACTTTTGGTGACGGTCAAAAAATGTTTGTCATCATTGGTAATCCAATGAGTTTTTGATGATGTTATGTGCTTGTTAATATATTTTTTGTCAAAATATAATGATTTAATACCATTATTGTGGAGTCTTTTTTATAATATGTCCAAGGCCATAGTGGTTAGAGTCAGTCAAGTTTTTATGAAGTAATTAGTGTGTATCATTTCCCTCAAGTAATGACTAGTCAAATAGAGTTTTCCTATGAGTCAACACATGATTAATAACTATTAAGTTTATTATCTAGAAAATTCCATTTTGATAAAGCCCCATTAGTGTGTGTAGGAAATATATTATTTAATACATAATCAAGCTCTTTCAATTCTATTAATGAGAAAGACCTAACACTCCTCAACAATACGGGCACACCTTAAATTAATGCTTTGGCACACACTAACATTTCTTAGCACCTCACATGTATTGGAACATATTTGTACCTAGAACATCTTGTCATGACACTGACGCCAAAGCACATGGTGGCATGCGCTAGTACAACATAGAACTCCCCTATCATGTCTTGGCATGCATGTAGTCCCTAACATGCCCTATAACACCATGGTTGAATGCATTGACATACATTAGCACTTGGCAAGCGTCAATGCCACTTGGCATGTATTGGGACCTATTGTTACTATGTCTAGCATGCCCTTTTTGAAAAAGATAAAATATCGACTTATTAACCCTCTTATTGATTCTTCCTTTTGTTTCCTTGAAACTTCTTGACACATATTGACATACCCTCGCACCCTGCACATCCTTAGCACCTGCCATGTATTGGAATATCTTGGCACTATTTAGCACATATAATTAGCACATTGTGGAACTACGAACACACTTTGAGACTTCTTGACATGCCTTTATATTCCCTAGCATGCCTTACCAATCCTTATGATACCTTGTCACTACCTCCTTGGCATGACAACTAGCACTCATTAACATAGCTAGTAATCCCTAGCACACGCTCCTCATATTCATTAAATTTCATGAATTTTGACCTAGTTCTCCCTCAATGTTTTATCATAGTACTCCTTAACACTCAACATGCATTAGCACTCTTCAACACACCCTTCCACTTCATAGCATGCATAACACTATGTGACACATATTGGCACTTGGAAAGTCTTAGCATGTATGGAATACTTTGACATGCCTTGGTATGGTTTGGCATGGTTTAATATTAAAAATATTTGAGATCAACAGTTGGCATTATCACTTGGCACCTCTTAGCATGTTTGACATTCCTTCGCACTATATGACACATCTTAGCATTCCATAGCATGCCTCAGTGCTCATTTCCTCATAGCTAGCCTTTACACTTTTTTATGACTTGGGAACCCAATCAATTCCTTGGCTACTGCAATTCATGTGATAATATTGGCTTGCTTCAACCACAACAACTTGACCAATTACACCTACTACGAGTAGATTGTGCCTTGTTCACCTAAGAAGTACGTATAACTCATCTTATGCCACTCATGTCCAAGCTCAACTTGTCCCACTTAACTATTTACCAAGACAAGGATCACATGATATAGCCATGGCCATAAAACAACTAAGCAACATAGCTTACATAGGAAATATTTCACATCTATGTTAAGTTCATATAAACAGTATAACATTAACTGAGAGTTTGCAAGAACCACAAGATGCACAAGGCACACAAGATATAAGCCGACACAAGTCGAGTGCCCAAAAACTTATACAAAATAATGTACAATATTAAATTATCTAGAATATTTTAAAACATGAGTATGTAGCCAAAGCGTGCCACATCTCATATAAAAAAATAGCTAAAGGCAAAAAAATGTTTTGCCTAGCACAAAGTGATCTCCCTTTTTCTAAAACTGTTATGTCAAACTTCGTATAACAGTCGTAAGCTTGCCTCATGTAAATCCTATTATGAAATTTTCCTAACACACTTCGTCCTTAGCACACTTGAATTCACTGACACTCCCTGACACACACTCTTATTCGTTCCTTTACATGCATTTTGACCTAGCTGTTATCCCTTAATATGCCCCAACACTCCCTAACTCTCTTCAACATGCATTGACATTATTCGACATGTGCTAGTAGGCCTTTTTCATTCCTAATGTGCATGTCATGACCCTCCCTAGATATCATGCCCTCACAACTACCCTAACTTAATTTGCAACTTTGGAACCCAACCAAGCCCTCGCTTGACTATAAAAGCTTGACCAAGTTACGGTTACTACAACTAGACTATGTTGTTGAATTGTGTAGCTTGGGAGGTACTTCACAAGCCTAGTGAGATGGGTTTGTGTGAGTTTGGTCACAAAAGGCTTTGTGGGAAAAGAAGCCAAGAAAAGGGATTTTGGACCCAAGATGGGGTTTAAAATATAAAAGAAAATTGATATTTCCTAAGGTCTAAGTGGATAAAACCCGTAAGTTCTAGAGGGTTCCTAAGAGGTCTAGGAAAAACTATTGAAGGAGGCCTTAGGATGAAGGAAATAACATCAAGTGAGAAGGAGCTCATTTGATCAAAGGGGTAAAGATAGATGTAGTCTTAAAGTAGGTCGAGTAAGAGGGCCGAGTAACTAGGGTTGCTAAAGTGAGGCCATGATCATCCTCCAAGAGAAAGATCATCATGTGAGGGTTCACAAGAATTTTGTAGACCTTAATGGTCGGTTCAAGCTAGGAAGTAGGATGGCATATTGTTGGTTCTCTTATGGCAGATTGAGCTTAAGAGAGGTTTCTCATGAGAATATGGGCATGTGATTTCAATGGTGTCTTTGTGTGAAGGCTGCACCAAATTCTGAAATGTTGAAATCTGCAAAAAGAAACATTGAAATTGGAAACAAGAAAGGACAAAAAAAAATTACCCACACTGGTGAGGAATTTTGATGCACCTGGAGTGAGGAATGTGGGGCGTCTAATTTATTTTTCCCTTAAATAAATTGGAAAATAAATTGTAATTTCATCTCATAACAACTTGTGTTAGTTAACTAAGTCATGATGACTGAGTTAGCTCAAGAAATTTGAGTTGAGGGTATAAGATGAGGAATGTAGAGGGATTACTATAATATTTTTGGGGTCCAGTTGCAGTTGATGCATTAATGGGGTGCAAGTGTGAATTAGTTAACTCAATTAAATGAGTTAAAATTAGTTTAAATAGTTCTAACTAAGTGATGAGCTAGTGAGAGGTCAACCAGTGAATTAAAATAGATTTAATTCACAATGAGTGATCAATCAAATAACTGATAATTCATTATTAATAACTGCATGCATGTCAGTTCCGAGGAAGACCCAGTTGAGATAGAGGTTAAAGGGAACATAACTATCATTTGTATTTATACAAAATTTCCCATGTGAAATTATAAAGTCATTGGGATGCCACGATGGATTGCGCAATCAAGGAACATTGATTTTCCTAATTAATAGGGAGCTAATTCCCTAGGAATTACATGAGCAAGGCAGGCTGAAGAAAGGCTGATAATTGGCTAAGTAATAGACCAAGTTTACCTAGATCAACAGGAGACAATTCGCAGAGTGCTCGAGAATCTCATGAGAGATTAAGCATTGTATTGTTTCATGATTCCCTGACTTAATACACAATAGAGATAGAGAAATTTTGAGTAGTTTCTTTTCCCAGATACATCTTGTGTTATGTGATTGATAATTTTATTCTTTTACTTATATGTGATTGTGCGATCGTATTTTGTTTCCAGAAACTGTTGGAAGGATCCAATATCTTATTTTAGTACATTACAATATCAAATTGAATCTCATTGGTTATATTTTCTACATGGTATCAGAGCAAAGAATTTTTTGGGTGGCAAGTTTGCAGAGAATATAGATTTTGGTGTAATTTTTTTTTCTAAATATCATATTTGAATTCCTTGCGAAAAACTACTCAAATGGAAAATCAATTCGGAGCTTAGATGAGGGAGATATGGTCAATTTAAAATAACTCTTTTTTAAAAACTTTTGTAATAGTGAGACAATTACAATGTGCACGAGTTAAAAACCTATATGCACTTGAGGTAGTAGATGCATGCAAATATTTGAGGAGAAAAGCAGAGGTTAGGGACTTGGCCATTGAGAGGGAGTACAAATTACCTCTCAACATGTAGCCTCAGAAGTAGTATGTTGGAGTGGGGTTCCCCGAGGCGCCATTTCCGATATCTTTCTGTATAATTTTGTATGTTTGTGTTGTGTAAAGGGAGTCAAGGGGCTTTGGGGTGGGTCAAAGTCCCCAATTTTGATGTAAAAGGGCTTAACGGTAAACTGTGGGCCTCAAACCATGGTTTGAGACCATAGTATCTACGCGCTACGCATATATAAATAGATAGACAGTGTCTAAGATAAGTAGTTCAGTTGGGAAATGAATTATTGATGTTCTAATAAGTTTATGCGTCTGTAAGGGTTGTTTGGTTTGGGTTGAAAGGCTCCTGTTGGTTGTGTGCATGGAAAGATTTTGTAAGGGAAAGTGGATGTATTGATTGACAGATATGAAGCTAACATAAAGGAAAGTTTTTGGCAAGTTCACTGTGTTATGCATCTGAGTTGTTTACTGCTTATATTATGTTAAGATAATATTATTTGTCTTACTTATTGATGATTGCGCAAGGATATCTGATATGATTATGAATGGTTATTGATGGTTAATAGACCTGTTTAAATATCTGCATTGGTTTAGATTTGGATTTGGTTCTGTTCTATTTATCTGCGCTAAGGCAACAACAATTTTGTGTTATTCTATTAATGATTGCGCATTCTCTATGAGATTGTTATATATTGTTGTGCGCCTATGTATAAGTTCACATTTGATTTTTTTGAGGACCAATTCATTAAGTTATCCCTCAGGGTGCGGAAATCTGGTTCCAACACCCCCCCATACTACTTCAGGTGAGACTTTGGTCTGCGCAAGCAGATCACTGCCAAAAGGGCCAGTAGTTGGAGTGTTTGTTGGTTTATCCATAAAATCTCAACCTGGGTCAGGACCCCTCAAGCCAAAAAATGGTTCCATTGTCGGGACCAGGATCATTTTGAGGGAGATTTGATGTTGTGGAATCTGTCACGAAACGAATTACAAGACTGGTTGGATAGAAAGATCCTTGAATTTGAGCTCCAAGAGAATATAAGTACTAAGTTATCTGACGAACAATGGGTAAAAAAATATATTTATACAGAAGTGCATGAAATATTCTTTTTTTTTCCTTTGCGCATGAACTACAGGAGTGGTTGTCTCGCTTAGCTGAATTCCATCACCGCATAAAGGAAAACGTAGTCACTGATTGGACTCTTGAATTGATCCAGAAAGTAGAGAAGTTTTACAATAAGATCACCCACGCGGTAGATCACTGGATCGATCGCCTCTTGGGAGGATTTTTTACTGAATTTTCCATTGACCAATTTGTGTCATATTCTGAAGTAGAAAGAAGGTTTTTCAAAGGCCCTAGAGGTAAGTTCCTACACTCATTAAAATTATTACTGAAAATTTTATTTTGTGAATGGGGTTGCCTTTGCGAACATACTCCTTGAATGCATCAAAGAGGTTAAATTACGTGCAGTGGAAGAATTTACCATGAATATTCTGAAAAAATTCTTTATAGCCCTCTGAAGCCTAGATCTGATAGTGAACCTTAACCATAAACTGAAAGCTCAAGTGATTATGAAGAAGAAATCTCATCACAACAAAGACCCTTGAGTCTGTTTCCCACTCCAACCACTCCACTTATGAACTCAAATCATAGGACACCTACTCCATCGTGCAGTCCATCTCCATCTCCACTACCACCTCCACCTACCCCTGAAGTAAATATGGTTGCATCAATGAATTTACCTAACTTCAGAGGCATTGGAAAGGAGGATATTGATCACTTATGGTTTGTGATTGAGGTTGTATGGCAGGCTCAACAAGTTAAAAATATTGATATTAGAACAGCGTAGCTGGCTACTGCATTCCAAGAGCGTGCATTAGACTAGTACATTAGGTATGCTCAAGCAAACCCAAATGCTACCTTGGAAGAAATTAAAGCGGCCCTAAAGGAGAAATTTAATAAACCTAAGTCATACGCATGGCTGGTGACAGAAATGAAGGATATTTGTCAATAGCCTAACAAATCTATATGGGAGGTCGATCAAAGGTTGAAGCGCACCATCAAATATGGTTGATTTGTTATTGATGATACTTAACATAAGGAATGGCTCATTGTTATGTTGCTACTACATCTGCGCCAGCCATTAGGTCAAGAAAAGATTGCCACACAAGTTGAGGTTGTGGAGGTCACAATGAAATTGGAGGCTACCCCAACACCTATTGTGTTGGGAACTTAATAGATTCAGAATCAGTTGGAAGCCATGCATCTAGAAATTCAAAGTCTGCGCAAAGACAGAGGTAAGGAGGTCTGCGCAAAGGTGTGGTGCATAAAACGCAAAGCTTCTGGGCACCATAAAGACCAGTGTCCCGTATTCAACAATTATCTAAATGCTGGAGGTCCTATCCCATTTAATAATCCTATATGGTGTATTATCTGTCAGATTGATGGATTACGTGACATAGATTCTTGCCCAAATATTGGAAAATATCAGCCTGACTTGAAGCAAGTTATTTTTCAAATTATGTTCGTCATTAGGGCATGATGAGCAGCATTTCCATACCTATGATATGATGTTGGATAAAGCAAAGATATATAGAATGCAGGTTGAGCCTACATCACCAACATCCCCTTATGGGCGCGGAGGATTCCAAGGCAGAGGAAGAGCCCGAGGAGGTGGATCAGCTGGCCGAGGAAGAGGACAAATGATTTGATATAAATGTGGAGATGCTGGCAATTATGCGCGCGATAGTCCTGCAGGTATTGTAGACAATTTGATCATGTCATAGAAGACTGCCCTGTCTTGATTGATAAAATGCAAGAAAAGAAGATGCAAACCACGACACAAAATATTCAGATGGTTCGCACAGAAACTCGTGAAGTCCCTTGTGTGAATACGGTTATTAGGATTGGTGTAGCCACCAATGAAGATAAAGGAAAGCAACTAGCCACTAATGTATGGATCTGTAAAGCACCTGAAAACAAAGAAGACTTTAATCTTCAGCACGTAAAAGAGACCTTTATTGAAGCATGGAAAGAATTTGTAGAAGGAAGTACATCAACATCTGGTAGAACACTGAGGGAAGAAGGAGGAGATTAAACCATTTCTACAAGCATGTATAAATTTGATGTGCAACAAGAAGGTTGTCAAAAACCTGTAGGGATTGATAGATAATTGAGCAGAGAAAGAACAACGAGCAATCAATAAAATATACAAGAACAAGAAGAGAATGGGTAGGGAGATGCATATGACTTCACAAATTGGTGGTTATGAAATGGACTAAGTTATTTTAGATCTGGGATCAAATGCTAATTTTCTACCTAATAAAACATGGTATCGAATGGAAGAGCCAAAGCTGGAATGGTCTACCATTTAGCTACACATGGCTAATTAGCAGAATATCTTTCCTTTAGGGAAGTTGTCACAAGTTGTGGTCAATATAGAGGGGGTTAAGGTGATGGTAGACTTTGAAGTCATACAAATTGTAGCTGATACTAATCCATTTCTTGCGCTGCTAGGATTGGATTGGGCCATTGACATGGATGGTTTTATCAATTTAAAGAGAAGGATGATGGAATTTGAAAGCAATGGAGTTGGGGTCATCATTCCTATAGATCGTGTAGAAGGCAAAATATATACTAAACCAATGCGCAATGCAGACAAGATCGATCCAATATATAAGCTAAATTTGCACAAGGAAGACTGGATTAATCCAACAACAGATGGGAATCTTAAGTGGGAGAAGGATAACTCTTGTTTTTCAGACTTTGATGAAGAACTAGAAAATTGGCAGAACCGCCTGCATGAGGTGTTTGTGCTGCGTTGTAATCATGTGACCCTATCTCTGTGTTGTATTACATCTGAGATACATGATTTATCACACTATGATGGCTCCACTGATGTCAACATGTTTATCAGAGAGCTAGAAAGGACTGTGTCAGAAGGACAGAGATTCTGTGCGTTGGACCTTGGCTTGCACACTACTCCAGCAAGATGGTGGGAAACACATAAGGAGAATATGGGTAACTAGGAGGAGTGTGCGTGTGTGATGAGGTTGCGGTTTGAATGTCCTGTTATTAAAATGGAAGATGTATACTCTGGAAAATAGCATCTGTGCAAACATTTGGCCAGATGGAATTAGGTATGGGGTGTAGATCCAAGACCTAAATGGGTCCATATGTTTATTCACACGTCGAGAAAGGTGCCTACTGAATGGTACTTTGAGACAGAGTTGCGTAGAGGCACTAGTGAATGGTCCGTGATGACATAGAGTTTTATTCTTACATTTAGCTCAGAACATGATGACCGAGCTTTGATCCCATAAATTATTAACGTGCCGATAACACAAACTATGAATTATAGACAATTGACACTTGTTGAGTCTAAGGAGATGCACGTGGTCAAATGAACCTCGATCACCTCACCTACGAATGTCAGACAAATGAACTCCATGATGGTCCTTGTTGGGTATTACAAAAATTGCATTCCAAAGTATGAGTTGATCGCTGCGCCCATGACCAAATTACTCATAAGAGGTGCGACATTCCATTGGGATGCAGAATTTCATAGAAGTTTGTAGTTGTTAAGGGATGTCACAGACACTACTCGATATGCTTTGAATTACCTGGTCAACAAGCCTATGTTGGGGGGGTGGGGGGGAGTTTGTTGGTGGTTATCCTTAGCTCTGGATTATATGCGCAGTAAGGTGCAACATGCACACGGTATCTATGCAAGGAGGTTGACTGGGTCGTAGAGGTGTCAAAAACTAGCCATTGGAATAGTAAAACTGGATAAGACATATTTATTACCATTTTTGGGAGCATCTAGGATGCATTTAATGAAGGGATTTTCCTAGATTTGGGACTGTTTTGTCAGTAATGGATCCTCATTAATGCACAAGGATTCGTTGAAGATGCACCACAAGTATAAATATGACCTATGGGGTCGCAATAGTTCCCTTTTCATTCTGAGTGATTTTTGTGCTTTGATACCTTGATTTCCATTGCATTTGCTACATCTATGTCTAGTTTGGATCCAGGGTTTGAGGATGGATTGTGCCAAGCAGGGCTAGGGTACACAGTTCCTAAAAATATGACAACCATGAGACTGGGTGATGACCCTGCCATGCTTGAAGTACCTATTGTGGAAACACTTGCGCCATAAAAGACTAAGAAGGGGCAGACCTCTAGAACACACAGATCTCTCCGAGAGAAGACCCCAAGACTACACCCTTCAGTGGGAGAGAAGATGAAAAGACCCATGACAGAAGTCCCAGAAACCATTGAGGAAGAAGATGAGGAAGTATTTGAAATAGCCCCATTCTCGCAGCTACCAAGCTATTGTGCCGCACAAGCCATCTATAAAGGAACCTAAGGACTTGGACAAGGTGCGCACGAGTATCCAAGTGCTCCTGATCCCTGAGAATGCCCCAATGGAAGGGTACATGCTCGCAAATATTCAATAGTTCTTCTTTGATTATTGGGACATCGCTGATGTCGAGAAGTTCCCAGTGCTCGCGCCAGAGCTATATTTGGATCAGGTCATCTGTGAAGGAGGAGTTGTACACCTTCAGCCATGTTTTTCTAGCAAACCTTAGCATTTCCTATCATACCATGTCACTCCCTCATTAGAACACCTGACACGACCTTCATTTTCCCATGGTGGGTGACAATCATGGATGATATTGGAGTTTCAATGGTATGTGGTGGGTGAGGGAAATGGATGTATATTCCCTCTACCACTTGATGCATGCATTCAAAACCTTGCTATGCATACAAGGAATATCTCCTTGGAATTATGGTAGTAGCTCTATGGTTTGATATAGTGTCTCGCTCATCAAGGATTCATTATCTCACAACTAAGGTGCTTGTTTGGATTGGTTTCATGACAAAGGCAGGAGCTCCAACACAAGGACATAAAACATTCTATAGAAACTCGGGAAAAAATACCCCTATTTTTTGGTTGATTGAGGTCATTTGCATATTTCTTGGTTTATTAACCAGGATACAAATATTTTTTGTTATCTAGAATTTCATGATGTTCCTTTCTAGTTTAATTTTTTGTACGACACACATGGAAATAGTAATCAAAGATATGATGACCTTTAGTAGGATCATCTTTAGAGTAAAATAACTACACATTTTATCCTATACTAGCTATGGTTTCCTTATCCACTTCCTCCCTCCATAAATAAGATGGTATGCTTTTAGTTTGAGCACCCAAGGCTAACATTCATCACATTACTACATATAATTTACAACTTTGTGTTATTTTTTTGGCATGACATTTTATTATATTTTGCCAATTTTTTTTGTATATTCAATATTATTTCTTGTATCTATGGAGTTGTGGTTTAGTTATTGAGATAAAGGTCATGAAGTTATGGTTTGATAGTTGAAATAGAGCATAACTATATTAGTCAATTGGGTCTAGTCTACGTGGTTGAGAGATGTGTCTTCCTTCTCACCTAGGATAATTTCTCACAAGTGACATGTTGAGCCCTTAATAAGTATATTGTTGTATTAGACTTGAGCCCCAAAGAATCCATTTTATCCTGGGTACCATATTTATATTGAGGGGATTTTCCTGTTGGGTTTCCTTAGGATATATATTTGATGGAAAAAAAGAGCATAACAATATCAATGATCAAAGTTCAGCCTTCAACATATATACAATTTTAAATTGATATGAAATTTTGATTTAATTAAAACGTTTCCCTTGTTTTTTGAAGGAAATTTTGATATTCACAACAACTTTATTATAGTTTGAAAAACCTCCACTCTATATTTTCACTCCCCTACCCATAAAAATCAAGGCCAACATACTCACACCTACTGTTGGGCACCATACTGTCCTATTTCCCATAAAAAACACTCATGTATGGATGATGGAGCTAATAACACCTATGTTATGAGAACATAAAACCATGCGATGGAATGATAAACACCCTAATCTCAAACAAGACGCCAAATGAACCTTGGATTAAGAAAGAAGCCACAAGTGAACCTCCAATGTAGCTCTTGACCTTCAATGTGTCCTTCCCATCAGCAAACACCATTCTCTTTCTCTTCATCACTTAGAATTTTCACTTTAAGAAGGGCTTTGAGTCTTCTCACTCATATTATTCATTAACCACGAGAAAGTAGAAAGCACCTCATTCACACCCAATAGGGATCAATATAGGAACGTATCATTAGATAGAGCTCATTAAAGTACATTTTATGCCAGGAAACAAACATGGAGGTCCTCTCCACCCTCACGAGAGTGTGAGTATGATGAAAGGTGAAACTAAACTATCATCTAACCATTTCACTAAGGTGAGTGAATGCTTCAAGAAGTAAGGATTTGGGGAGGTCAATCTAGTCAAGTCTACGTTCTTCTCATTTTCACAAGAATAAGGGTGTCGATGCTTTCTTATTTGGTCTAACATTAAGTGTGGGGAAGGGGTTTTGTGTGTGAAGAAATAAGGAGAACCTTACCTTCTAACTAAGGTAATTCCATTACTTAGTCAGAATACTTATAAAGGCTTGGACAAACAACTCGTTTACCTCAAGGTTTGTTAGTGAATTATATGATATTTATATATGTAATCATTATTTTATGTAATTTCCTTGATAACGACTCTAAAATTTTCATAGTCATGTAGCACAAATCTGGGATCAACACCCGTTGACCTTTATAAGGATATTAGTTAAATCTGACCTCACCAACTCAACTTATGTTCATGTACATGTAGAGGTAAAGTATCTCTCTCAAATTCAAAAAGAAGTAATGAAGCCTTATTTTCCATTCCAAAGGCACGAGAAAAGTTAACTAACCTTTGAAGAAAGAGATGGCTTACTTTATTTCATGCCTTTTATGCTTGGTTTGATTCACATTCGCAATAAAGCTACTTTTTACTCTTCTGGTCATTCTCTTCTTTTATTTTTTGCATTAATGTGTTAGTGTGGTAATGAACAAGTCAATGTTATTGACAAAAGGAAAACATAAATTGAATGATTTATTTTATTTATTTATGATAGTATGATACTCTAATTATCCCAATGCACATAATTACTAGAGAATGGCCATCATCCAGAAAGAAAGAAAAGTACATGCCAATTCACGAAGTTGAAACATAGATCCTACATGGTTCCTCCCCCCTCTTGACATGGTCAGTCAAGAGAATAGAATTTTGTCTTCTCTCTTTGGTCCACCAAATATCTCTCTCACAATAAACAAAACTTCATTCATTCCTACCCATCAACTCAATTTTCCATGCTTCTTTCATTTCATTTGACTTATTTATTTTTCAAGGGAAATTATCCTCTTTCTTAGTCTGAGGGTGAGTGTGAGGGTCAATACAACAATATTCATAGGCACCTAGCCATTACATCAATATTTCTCATCATAATGTCACTTGCAAGGAATTGAATTTGGGTGTGGGAGATAACAACCTTTCTTCCCAACCACCTAAGATAAACCCAATTGAATTATTTGACTTTTTGTGTTATGATATAATGAGAGATAATTAAGGAGCTTCAATGGACTTATTCACTTTAAAGTGGAAAGAAAGAGATAGGGAGAGGCCTCTTGCAATTATTTTAAGGGCACATGAGATGAGACTTATTTAGAAAGTAAGGTGTTTAACATGCCCTTGGAGAGGCATTTGAAATGGATTGACCCACCTCATGAACACATGTGAAATAGACCCCTCCAAAAACAAATCCCTCTTCCTTAAAGAAAACAAGAAATTTAAATGAAACACTTAAAGAAAATGTGAGTTTTCAAAACTAAGAAACTACTCTATTATATGTTGAATCTCATGGGCATGATTTAGAGTCTCAATGCCTCATTGATAGTTATTGCTTCTATGAATATTAGGTTTCCACTCGACTGACTCATTATTCTTAATAAGGTAGGGGGTGATGAGAGAGAGAACTCAGGTGATTGAAAAACCATTGAGAATTAATCATTCCCTTGAAAATGTTAATTTTTTTCTGGCCAATAACATGTTTTCTGCCTACTAAAAATGTGAAGGTAAAAATTTACTAAGCTATTGTCATTCAATATTTCATTCCTCAAATGGACATACAAAAAAGAAGCATGCCATGAATTAAAATCGATAAAGTATGGACAAGATAAAGTATCATATGTTTACTTTCTAGTTCCTTACGATGGGTGGCGTGTTCACCCTAAATGTCGAATAGGGTAAACATCTACACAATTTATTTCCAAAATATTTTAACAAGGTTGAATCTCATTTATCTAGGCTTTTAGCAGTGTAAAAATTGTGGATATAGATGATAAAAAATTACAACTAATTATTAGAAATAATTAGTTTCATACATAGTTTAAATCGATGAAAGGTTCATTGATGAAAAAGCTTTGACAATCCAATGCAAGTGAAATTGGAAGGGTTATCCCTTATGTTATAACAAAATTAAATACAAAAACATCAACAGATTTTGAACAAAGGAAGAGCCCATTAACGATAATGTGAGTGCACTTGGCAAAACAATCTAACATTCATGTAAAAGCACCATAACGTCAACCTCAAATAAAAGTAGACTGGGTGGTTGAGGCAGGCTATTAATTCCCTCACCACCTATGTTTTATTCCCTATAATAACACGTTAAACCTATTGTGATGATGCTAAAGGAATAAGACAACAGTCCAACATTAAAAAAAAATGGCACCTTAATAAAAAATAATAAAAAAATCACCCTAACATTGATTTAAGCGCTATTTTGTGGATGCTTGATAATCATATGCAAAATGCAAAAAAAAACACCCTAACATCGATTTAAGCGCTATTTTGTGGATGTTTGATAGTCATACGCAAAACGTGGGAATTCTAGAGGCCATGCAAGTAAAATGAATTTGAAAAAGAACAAACTGCAAGCTAAATCCAAGCCCGGTGTTTCTTGAAGAGGGTTTGAAGAGGTTTATGTGGGGTTCTAAGTGTCACAACAGTTTGTGAATGGTGCGGAGATGGGAGTAATTGAGGTCGGAAGCATGTCAGAAGCAATAACATACGCCACATATTTTGTTGTAAATTTCCCTCGTTATCCTTCTTCCATTTCTCGAGCTATTGAAACCCTCGTGGGTATTGAATAAATTTCTAAGGTGAGATCGCCTCTTTCTTTATTCACTTTCTTAAAAACCCAACGACATTTACATGACATTTGACTCATTTGAGATTTTATATTCAAGAAAAAATTGGATTTAATGGAAACTAGGTCGCAAATGGTTGTATATGTTGTATTAATAGATTGAAATTCCTTGAAGCCTCCACGGTATCCTTCTTTACTAATACTATTCCCATTCCTTTCTTTTCACAAACCGTGATCACGTTGTTTTCGTAATTGCAGCGTTGCCTTTTTTGCAAACACTCTTGTAAATCATCAAACTCTGCATGGACTCTTCTTTTCCTTGCACTGTTAGAGTTAACAAAGTAGGCAAAACCTGGGAATCAAAATGACAAAAATTAGCTCTCTTTTGCATCCCTTAAGAACTAGCTTGTGCTTTGATTTCAGCCTTTTTTCTGCTGAAATTTGCCTGGCATAGCATCACTTTGGCCACCACGTACAAAATCCGTGCGAACATAATTTCCATCATCAATTGCAGCATGACCTAATGTAGTTTTTATTGGCTCATCTAAAAGCATATGTAGTTTCCTATAATATCATTCTTTAGCTCTAGACAATTCCAGTCTTTGTTTGCTAATACGTGATCCTTTATATAATGGAAATCAAATTGTACCTCATTCAACGTTGCATGCTTCTACTACCTCGATTGTTGCAAGAAGCCCAGTAATATCTCCATATTAATCCTCTTGTTCCATCTTATGCTTCTTCTCAACAATAAGAGTCAAGAGACAATCCAGCTCCTTTACTGAGACTTCCATCTAGCTTCTAATTGAAGATTGGGATAGTTAAGGGACCTTTCCAGCCAACTCTATTTGAGTTATATACAAGGTCATGGGCAATAGCAAGTTTGAAACCCATACCTGTGTTGAATCATTTGAGAACTAAACAGTATTTGGTATAGAATTAGAAAAGAATAGAAAGCGAGTAAACTTCTAAAATAATCTAAACAAAACATAAGAATGAAAAACAATCTAAAAAAAATATAATAATAAATAGAATTCTTCCCTGCCAGCAAACAGAAGAATATAAACTCATTGTCTCTGAATGATGGGAAGAATATATAGGGATACAAAATAGCAACAAAAACTAAGAAGTACTAAAAGCTTTCTCATTTATGAAAGAATGAAGTAAATCAACCAATATTAAGTACAAGTAGATAAGATAAGATAAGATAACTATATTAATGTCCAACAAATGACCACAAAATTAGGTTAATGGGACTGTAGAGTACAATGATGTTGATACAAGGAGGAGTACCAAAAGGTCTCCTATATAAAGAGAAAGAAATAAGAAATAAATCAAGAAATACATAATGTTTGAAAACCAAAATGAAGAAAGTCCTGGACTCCAAGTGTAAAGGGCACAAGATAATGGTCCACTAAATCTCTCTCCTAATACTTGAGGTCGAATGCAAAAAACTCAAGATGGATTGTTGTCTCGAGGGAAGGCTATGGGAGGATTTGGAGCCTCTGTTACACCACTGTCGAGAAGAAGTGATATGTCGTTGATGACTGGGCAATCTAAATTGCATGCTAGTAAGAGATTTGGTCCGATAATGACTCAGGGGTCCCTGTGCTAAGGGGATGGCCCCTCTAGCCCACAATTATCTAGAGTCTGAGGAAACAATGTTATTAACTTGTTGCTTCGTGCCTCTTGCTTACGAGAGCACTGTAAAAAATGACATAATCAGTTATATAAGATCTGCTCTAGGAGGCTGGAGAATTTGTGTGTGAAGTCTCGTGGCCTCCTGTATTGATCTGAAATTGTGAAAACAAAGTATTTCTTATATAGAGATTGACAGTAGGGGGCTTTTACTGGTTATTTCACCTTTACTAGAAAGGATGAAACCAGAAGCTTATGGCCCACAAACTGGCTCTGCCTAAAGAAATATAATGTAAACACTGAATAGATCTAATCAATGAAAGTATTTGTTTATGTGCAAAGTATTCATTAATCAAAATTTTATGTGTGAATAAGAAATTTCAAGTATTCTGCATTGGAAGTAATGTGGTTTGAAGTGAAACTAATGATTTTTGTTCACTGTATAAGTTTGATTGGGAAAAGTGAAATTATGAAAAGTTACTGTATAATGAAGTAGAATCTGAAATGTAATAGCAAAAATGCACATCATAACAGTAAGCATTTGTTTAAGCAGTTCACCCCTCTCTTGGGCTACCTCTGCTGGGTCCAAAAGCCTCTAATTAGGATTTTCCCTCTTTCATTAATGCTCAAATTAAGAATTGCACTGTGTAGAAAGCCTCAAAAGGAAAAATTAGCTGCAAATTCAGAAACAGAGGACTGAAATCAGTGTAAATCTACTATTCATTCACCTCCAATGGATGAGTATAGTCCAACACAGCTGATCTTTCATTAGGCCCTAGTGGCTCCACAACCAAAATCACTGGTAAAATCACTGATAGAGTGCCCTGATGGCTCTGCAACCTGTCCCAACAGCTCCAGAATGCTTCAATACCCCCAAATAAAAAAAAAAATCGTCCCAATTGGACTTCCCTAGCCAAATTTATGGCTAACTGAAGTTTTGCCCAATGTCCCCTTGAAAAACTCCACTAAATGTGGAGCAACTCCAGATAACTCCGACATATATGGGACTGGTGCCTAAATAAGCAGATTCCGCCATCTCTCCCGCCAAGTCAGGGTGCTAAAGATAAGGTTACATTAAAAGCTGGCACCTGGTCACATGTTAGTCTGCATAACCATCAGCATGTATTGGTTCTATCGGTGGCATTAAATCATAACAATAAACATTAATTTGAAACCTTTATATTCGCCACATATGTGACCCATATCATAACATTTAAATGTGACCGTTTACTTATCCGCCCGTGGGTTAAACCTGTATTGAATCACGTGCTTTCTAACACGTATACCAAAGCCCACTAAGCCCATGTATCAGCCTTTAATATTTTTGCCTTGGAACCATACGTTACCTTGGACTTATGGGTTTATGAAACATTACATTTTGAATTTTATTAATATATGTGGGTAGTTTTAATATTTAGATTTTATTAAGGTTTAAACTAAAAGAATTTTTTTAATAATTAATTAAAACATATAATTAATAATATAATATATGATTAATAAAAAACCATATAGATATTAATAAATATATAGTTTAATTAATTAATTAAATCTTAATAAAAAATAAAATTATCCCTACACAATATATTAAAAAAATTTCTTTCAAAATTGAAAGTTATTGGGCGATTTCAAAATGCAATATCTTCTCCATACGGTAATGGATTTGAGTGTCGTTTGTGGCTACAGGATTGTTTTGACGAGATCTTTCCATTCATTCTAGTTTGGACCAATTCTGAGAAAATTCATTTTTGAGCATTTTTCTACAAGAGACTTGATCTCTTGATCATGTATGTACAAGGCTAGACATCTCTAGTCCGTGTATCGAAAGAAGCTAGATAAGGTCTGTATCCCTCTGAACAAGTAGTGGAATCTCCCACGAATCATAGTAAATGGGGCAGCAGAAGATGAAGTGCTCCTCTGACTTAGTCTCTCGGAGGTGGCACATCTAGCAAATCATGTCTAACTGTGCAATCTGATGGTCATCCTCAATCCGCAGTTTATGAGAACCTAATTTGATCAGACCCAAGGGAATCCAAAGTGCGTGCATCTAATGGCGAAGCATGTAATGGGGCCGAATAATGAGTCCATCTCTCAACATCATGAAGTGCTCAACATAGAAAGCCATCTTCGGACGTAACCCATCCTAAGGGTTTATCCAAGTAACCAATACATATTTCATGTAAATATCCTCTTGGATGATTTTATTCATCTCTTGTTTTTTTGGTAGGAGGTGGCCCGCTGCACACAAAGAATACTTGAATGGAGGGAGTTGGTTTATATTGATACCAACTAAAGCAAGGAGATCTAAGACTCCAACATACTAACATTAGGATCGAGCTGAAGGACTCGCTACGGGAGTGGACTCTGATGAAAGGTAGGCAAAGTATGGATATCGATCCCACCCCTTCGCTGTATCCACAAAACCTCGAACATGGTGAAGAAGAGAGATGATGCCAAACACTGTCTCAAGGTAAAAGGGGTGAGCTCCAAACTCTGCAAGAATGATGGGCTGAGGCACTGTCTTCTTACACTAAATGATGCGATGAAGAAGGGTGATCTGCACTCTCTCTGCAGAAGGCCAATTAGACTCTAGTAAGCTAGGACCCCAAACCTCCGAACAATATAGCACTGTGGGTCAAAAAAGACTGTCCATCAGTGACATCTTGGCTGATATGTCCTAAAAATGATTCCGAAAAAATTGTCTCTAGAGAAGGGCCAAGGATCCATAGCCCTTGTTGATTTGAGGCTAGAGTGCAGGCCACAAGCTAAAGCGAGGTCTTGTGAATAGTACCCCTAGATAGGTGTATGAGTTAGTGATCTCAATCGCCTCTCCCCTAAAAAGGAAATGGAGGTCAGAGAGGAACTTCTTCGACATGTTGAAGATAACAACCTTGGTTTTACCTAGGTTAACCATCAACTGTCGAAGATCACTGAAAAGAGTTAGGGCATCCAACTGCCTCTGCAATCCTTTAGGGGATGGGGCTAGAAGGACCACGCCATTTGCAAACAACAAGATAGAAATCAAGATATGATGTAGAAGGCAACCATCACTGTCCTGGATGTGTTCACGCAAGAAGGACTCCAGCTCGTCAATATAGATCCCAAATAGTGTGGGGGACAAGGGACAACCTTGTTTTACTCCAATAGTGCTCCGAATAAAATCTGATAGCCCATGTACTATGCGTAGATGACCAAGGACCGATTCATATAAGCACATGATGGTTGACAAGAGGGTCTTTGAGATGCAAACATCTCTGAGTCTCTGGAATAATTCTTCTCTAGGGACCGAGTCAAAATATTTTCGAAAGTCTACAAAACAACAATAGACTTTCGAAGAGTGATGTCGTGCCTCCTCAATGATGGCCCTAAGTGTAAGGTTGTGGTCAATAGTCTGGTGGTCAGGTCAAAATCCAACTTGTCCTCTAGCTCTAAGTTGTTTCCGCTCGAGATCCTTGGAGATTTGGAGGTGGAGGGATGTAGCATATAGTTTGGAGAATGTGTGGCCCACCATGATAGTCCTATAATTGTTGGGATCTGAGCTGGGCCTTGATTTGTGTATCGGGTGAATGATGTGCTGAGACCATGTTGATGGGAAACCTGTACAGACCACATGGTTGAAGAGATCAACCAAGTAGGGAGCCAGAGCACAAAGACCGTGTTTAAGGAACTCTGCCTGGAAACCATCCTCATTTGTTGCTTTTTTGCTGTTCATCACCCAAATGGCCTCTTTGATGTCACTATCATAGAATACGAAACCTGAAGAGGGCGGAGAGGTCACCTGAATCTGGGGTTGCCCTGGGATGTCATAGAGGGTGTACACATGGGAGAACATGGGCTGGGGGTTAAGGTCAGAGGGGAGGGGAGAGTGGCGGGGGAGGACGGTACGCCAGAAGTTTTTAGGGGAGTGAGCAAGAGAGGTACACAAGTCACGTCTTCTCTGGGAGACAAAGAGATGTTTCTTGCGACGAAGGAGGCGACGATATGAGGCTTTGATATTGGGGTAGGAGGGGTGAGTATGGATGAATGCATGTCGAAGCTAGCGGTGGAGAGATTTGCATTCCTCATCATACCATAGATTCATATGGAAATAGGGTTTATGAGAGGTGGAAGTGGGACGACGAGAGTGGGGGTAGGACTTAAGGGCAACATCCAAAATGATGGATGAGAGATAGTTGTACTTGGTCGATGCGGAGTCAAATAGTGAGAATTTTTCCATGGAGGGGAGCATCTGGTGAATGTGGGAAGAAAAGATGTCTGGGTCACCCTCATCAAAACGAAAAGTAGTACGTGGTGAGCCCTTGGGGGGAGGTGGGGTTGTCAGCATGAAGAGAGAAAGAAAGAAGAGCATGGTCAGCTAAGGGAATGGGGGAAACAAAAAAGTGATGAATGAAGGGGAGGAGGTTCTGGCTAGAGAGGGCATAATCAACAACGCTTTCTCCTCCACCATGAGGTCGACATGTGAAAAAGCGGGAGTTTGGAAAATGCAGGAGGCCATTAAGAATCAACAGCTCCTGAGATTCGCCCAAGTGTAAAAGATGTCAACCATAGGCGGTAAGGGGCCCCAATGCATCATTAGAAATCCTGTGAAATCCCACTAACTCTAGGTCGATCTCCTAGATGCAATAAACATCCTCAAACCGATTGTGAAGAGGGATCTGGAGGGCTCTAGTGCTAGAGTTGAAGTCACCTAGAAGAATAACCTCCCCAAATGCTGAATATTGGGCTATGCTGACATACAAATTGACAAAGCGGTCCCCGCTAGACCCATTATGAATGGCATATGATGAATAAGCAGGATGGAAGTAACAAACAACAATGTAAGTGTCCCTGGGGAGAGGAGATACCCCTCGAACCCAAACCCAAATAAACCTCGCAAACTCATCCGCAACCACCAAAGAAATCTTGCTCTAAAAGGAATCTCTGATGAAGCAAGAAACTACCCCAGAACCTCTGATACCATTGGAACTCCTCGTCTCCTGCCTACAAGCTGAGAACTTATGGTAACCTGTAATGTCTGGGAGAGGTTGAACAGGGCTCTCATGTGTCTAGATGATGAATAAAATACCCAACAGTCGAAGAGCATCATATAATAGACCTGGCGATGCCCAAAAAGACCCATTCCCATTCCAACAACTGACAGAAATGGATGCCCCTTATTTCCTCCCCTAACGAGCCTATCATTTGGAGGACCCGAAACTGGGCTTCCACCCAGATGGAAAAGTGTCCCAAATCACTCCTTTTAGGTTCCTGATAACTACCCATTTCCCTGCTTGGCATGTTTCTGTAACCAACTCCCTCGCGCGTTTGAGCTCAACAACCTGTGTTTTAGTGAGATCTTCATCAAGGAAGATCTTACTAGGAAGTGAGAATAGTTTTTGCTTAGCTCTAAGAGCTCGAAGGCGATCATTTGCCGACCTCAACCAGAGAAAGAGAGTGGAATCATACCCAAGCCAAGCCCTATCAAGGGTCACATCTTGGATATCTAGTTTTTCATTGAGGAACAGGGTCCCAACCACCATGGGGTTTGAGGATGTGAGAGGCAAAGGAAGCCCTCTCACTTTGAGGATCAATCCTTGCGCTTGTCTAGTGCATTCTTCCATGAGTTTAGATTGTACCACCTCCTCAACTGCAGCTAAAGGGGGAGCGAGGGGGGTATCCCTTCCTCTAGCAACATGTGCCCATGAGTTGATGTGTGTTTCTATTTCTTGTTTAAAGGCCTCTTGCTGAGCTTTGATATCCTCCTATTTCATTTTCAGATTGAGAAGTTTAGCATGTAGAGTGTCATTAGAGGGGTGGTGGTGAACTGCTTGCTCCTTGTTGTCCATCAACAACTACTTCAGTGAACCATTATCGCCTTCCATTACAACTACTCTGTTCCTGAGTTCATCGACCTCTCTTTTTAGTGCCTGGTTAGAGGATTCAAGGGTTTCCAATCTCCTAAATAGTTCTTGAAAAGCCCTGTTGTCACATTGAAATCCATAATCGAGCAAAGGTGACGGTTCTGACAAGATTTGAAAGAAGTCTTCGACACCTATGTATATGTCGGTAGGAGGTCATGACGATGTAGTCACCTGCGGTTGATCCTGTTGCTGTGGTTGGGTGCTCGGGGATCCAAGCGTCATGGTGTTGACATCATTAACGAAGATCTGCATCTTGAAAGTGGAATAACACTGCTGAAGACTGATCCCTGCACTTCCACAAGAGCTCTTGAAGAATCTCTCATCGTCAAGGAGAAAATAGACTAGAGAGACGTACTAGTGCCAACAACACGGGCTAGGGCCCAAAGCATACCTGATAATCGGTACTCGCTGAGGAGTTATGACAAACACTTTACCTGCAAACCCACAACTCTCTTCCACGTGCTTTCACAGCAAAATTCCATGCGTGAATGAGCGGTAGCCGTTAGAAAATCTCCAATCGCGTGAATGAGTGGCAGATGGCAGACAGATCTCTGTAGATTCAAACTAAGGACTTGCTCTGCTACGTCGATTATTCACTGTTTCGAGAGATAAAGAAGCATTGGCGAAAGATATGAGTGACCAAGAATCGAACCTTACAGTTGAAGAGAAAACCAAAATCTATTTCGCAGGCCGCTGCTTCTTTTACTCCGCTCCCCACTTCTGTGGCTCCCTTCCCTTTCTTTTCATAGGCCCTAAGAAACACTGAAGCTGAGAGAATGTGATCACACGTGCTGCCTGCCTAGACTCCGATAGTGTGTGTCCAGTAGAGGGGGTTATCGATGGCTCAGCAATTCTGGCGGATGTGATACTATTGATGCTAGAGTAACCGGAGTTGCTTTGATGTTTGGCCTGCCATTGAAGTTCCAATTCCACCACCGCTTTAAGCTAAAGGAAAGATCTAGGGCTGGCCCAAGAATACCATGATAGGATACAATTCAGGGAAATAGGAATGTACAATGGATTTAATATTAAACCATGTACCTGCCGAGTGATCGATATGTATGCAGATTCGGCAGATGCAGATGCAATTTGATTGATGTTGGAGTAACTGGAGCTGCATTGATGTTTACAATTACACCACTGACTGGATCGATGCCCTGTATCTATCTGCTAGCGTGAGAAGGACGTCTCAAACCAGTTATTGCAAACAAATGAGAATTTTCCTAGTATACTTCCTGAAAGTGATACCAGTGCCCCTGGATGCAGACTTGTAGCTAGCCGTATCCCTAATCATTGTCTTGGACCCAACCTTAGACCAAAAGAAACTCATCCAAATAAGGGCAAATTTGGAAATAGGAGTCGTGATTTTGTTGCTTCAAGTATTAAATCATTTGCAAACTCCATCTTAAAGCTGCAACACATGAAGATGGATATTTATAAAGATGCTGAAAGGTTGCGTGTTGAATCTGAAGAAAAGCGAGCAGAATTAGATCTTAGACGGACTGAGATTATCATGAATACTCAGTTGCAAATTGCTAAACTACTTTCTTGCAAGAATCACAGAAGAAAACCAACTGCTTTTACTTCTCCAGTTCATTTGACCACTGCTACTATTAACTCTTTATCTTTAGATACTATGGTTCCAGTAAATTTCACTGATGTTTGCGGGAAGACTGTGCAGTCTGTTTTCCCTGGAAATGAGTACATTGTTTCTCATTTGTCTTTTCTGCAACCCTAGGGACAGATGATGGCCATCAATATGGGATCATAGAAGTGGTGCTTTGGTGGATCAAGGGTTGATTATGTCTGCTCTCACCAATGTGTATATGGTGTATGAATCTGAGCCAAATATCTGCATAAATGTCAAAATATGCTAGCAGATTCTAACAAATCATCAAAAACACTTCTTATGGTTGTAAACACTATCAGGAATATCAGATATAGATACAGAAGTATGTATCCTTTGGCAGCATTGGAATATCATCTTGTGCTGGTGCTATTTTATGTGTGTTCATTAGTAAAGACCCTATTGTTGAACAGACAGGGAAAGCAGCCAATAAATTTAAAAGACATTACAATAAAGACCCTATTGTTGAATACAGTGAAAGCAGCTAGACAAGTCAATTATAAAAATTTAACATCACCATTAAGCAACTTTATCAATGTACAAGGTCAATTCTTGTATTATAATTCGAATACATTTTTATATGACACGGGTACTAACAATTATAAATTTTACCTACATATAAATTATAGTAGCTCCTTCAAATAAGTTTTAGGAGAGTATTAAGGGTCCTCCAATAAACATGTTGATTAAAGGGATGCACTAGAAAATTGAGCTTGAATTAAATCTCCCTTAGCCTCCACAGCCCAAAAGGAGAGAAACTTTTTTGGTTTTCTTTGGCTGCTTTCCAAAAGAAGTAGATTCAACAAACCACAAATTTTATCTAGCACATCAATTCAGATAATCAAGTGTCATATCATAATGAAATAAATTCATGCACATAGAATAAATAAACGATCAAAGAAAATTCCATTTGATTCACCTCCATGTGTCTACATTCTGTGACTATAGAAGACAAAATTGTGACCAACTACACAGTAACATACATAATAAATTAAGGATTCTTTCACAAGTTCCAAACCAAATACACAGCAAAAACCTAAATCATCATGCACAAATCATACAGATGACGGATCGTCATCTTCTTGAATTGCCATTTCTCTACATGAAAGTGCCCATACAGATGATGATAGCCCTCTATAGGTTTCTATCTAATAAAAATGACTCCAGGTAGTTGTTTGTAAGAGTGGTCCTATAATGCTATGATTCAGGAACTATAATAGGATTAGAATTCCTTGTAGAATATAGTTTCAGAAGTACCATGATGAGATATTCATAATAACTCTTGTCATGCTCCAAAATACCATATTGAATTATCATATTTAGAAACCATCTCTGGGACTGCATAGTCAATTGGAATATTGTTATATGCAGGGACAAATTTCATGTCTCCATTCATTTCCTGGCAATGATGTATAAAAGGTTGATCGTAGACCCTGCTTTGATCGAGGTTTAATCCCTCTCTCATTACCAGATGGATGTTTGAACCAAAATTGTAATCATTGTTTCCAGCAATGACTCCTTGCCCAAAGAAGTTATCATCAGGCGTAATTTTGAAAATTTCCCCACCCTGTGAAGCAGGGTGTATTTTCACTTCAAGCCGATTGTGATAATTCATCATCTTAAGGTTCCCTAGCGTTGATGTCTTATTCTGATGCAACCCATCATATAAGCAAGTAATTCATTGATAGGCTGCTGATTACCAGTTGGAATTGCTGAACTTGTAGTGCCAAGAGGATTAAGATTCACATTACCATTGGATGTCATCTTTCCTTCCTTCTCAGATGGAAAAATACCCACCTTTCCTTGAACTTGTAGCTGGTTAGGCTGCCCTGTAGATATACAAAATAAGGATTTAATCTCTTGAGGTTCTGGTCTCTGATATCCCATGCCTTGCAAATCTGTTCTATATGCACAAGTAGACTGATGGGAATTTCTTAATATTTGATATGAAAATTCAAGTTGGCGCTCATGATATGGGCACTGTTCATGTGGAAATGTATAGACCTTTTGATCTTCCAATGGAGATTCCTGTGGTAACTTTATTTTTCTGATAAAATCTGCATTATCTCCTACCTGAAAATTTTAAACTCCCTCATTTGAAATACCTACATTGAAATGGTCAAAGTCTTGTGGTTTGCATTCCTGTACCTTGGAACTTAAGATATCCAAGTCTTTTGGTTTGCAATCCTGCACATCAGTATTTTTATAAATAGAGTTCGGATCATCTTCAAAGCCTTCAATATCATACTCGCTGCCCCTGCTTAATGTCAGAGACCCAGCATGTGTAGTCACTGCAGCACTGGTCGGTGGACAAGCATTAGGGTTTTTCTGGCGAGCCAATGCTTCCTCTTGGTTAACAATTGCTAGCCAAGTTGCACTTTATTTAGCTGTCATCTTCTCCCGCAAGCACTTTGACTGCCTAACAAGTTTGCAAATTTTGGCTATATCAGGTGACATGTGATAACAACAGTAAGAACCCCCACCTTCCAAGCCTTTTTCAGATCATGATGATTTTTATAAGGTAGAGGCCCTTGTCCTTTTGGCAAGCCTAATTGTGGCCACCAATCCTCATTAGTAGTAGGCCACCAAGGAGGAGAAATACCCTTTTCTAAAGGATACCTCCGCTGAGGCAGATCATAGTGCTACATAAAAGCAAAAAGAATAAACCCAAAGTGGTGCCCTAAAGTTCCTGAAGAGTATGAGGGGTAGGAGCCATAACCATGTTACTCTCATTTGCTCCAGGTGCTGCATGTTCTGCTTGATATTTGGTGATTGCAGCAAGGCCATTTCTGTCAAATCTGACCTTCTCCTTCCACCATGCTCTAATATTGTCAGAGGCTCCACTTACAGGCTTCCCTTTTTTAGGAATGATGCCATATAAAAAACCTTGTGCTTTGCAAACTTCCATCATTTTCAACATGTACTTCAGTATACCATCCTCTGCCTGAGACATATTTTTCCTTTGGGCTTGTTCTTGTGACTGTCTCTGTTTTGTTGTATCGCTGTGATATTTTCCCTTCCGTTGCTCCTTAATGCGCCTAAGCCAGATGCGATCTTTCCACATATAATTCTCAAGCTCATCCACATCAGTGTCATCCTCACTAATTCCATCATCATGCATAACCTCACCCTCATTTTCACACATTGAATCTCCTTCAAGGGCAACAGAAATAATATCCAATTTCCTGGATAACCCATCTCATCATAATTCCCCATGACTTCTACCTTAGATTGGTTGTGCCAAATTTTTACAACTAATTGGAGGAAAACCAAGGAAAAACCAAAGTGTGAAAATATCCTTCCAGTATTGATCCTACTAATATTTATCTTCTAGCAGAGAAATTCCCCGTTCCATCACAATTAGTGATGAAATAAACATTAGCCTCTGCCTTAGTTTCATGCAGGGAAGGCTATAGAAATTAACGCCACCTTTGTAAATG
This sequence comes from Pinus albicaulis, assembly GCA_034641835.2. Taxonomy (NCBI): domain Eukaryota; kingdom Viridiplantae; phylum Streptophyta; class Pinopsida; order Pinales; family Pinaceae; genus Pinus; species Pinus albicaulis. The sequence continues at coordinate 1,221,798,143 of CM076570.1, read as the reverse complement.
GAGACAAACAACTAAAAAGAAACAACACTTTGGCATATTCATGGCAGTGTGTAGCAAATAAAGAAGTTACGTACTTTTGCATCTGTTGGACAGGAGAAGAATTTCTCAAAAATTACAAGGTTTTTTCCACATCCAATTGTGTAATGGTCCAACATCCAAATCTAGCACTCTTAATTCACAAACATAAAAAAACATTCGAAATCACTACAATAATATAGCTTATTCTCTAACAAAATTTAGACAATATCTTCAAATAATTACCAGAAAACATAATCCACTGAAATTGTTATTAATGTTACTTTATATGGATTCAGTACAACTGAAGAAATCAACCATTAGTATGAGACAAAAATTTAGTAGTCTGGAAGGATTGTGCTAGAAAACAAAGACTCGCCATAGGAAAATTTTCAGGAATCACTGACATAGAGAACCAACAGTACATAACAGAAATATAAACATCTGACAAGAAATCCCCAAATATTTGGTCACATCGATGAATGGAGACCCGTAAATACAATGTAAGTAGTCTCTTCCCTCATGCATATCTTAATTTATGTTGTTCTGCATGCTCATTCTGACATCTTGAATTTTAATATGTTACAAAACAGAAACAAAATTCTACAGGTCACAAACATAAGTGAACTTGAAAAATGTTAAATATATTTATTCTAAAACCATTTTGTGAAATTAGTGATTCCAGTGAGCACCAAAATTGATCGAAACATTGCTTAAATCATAAATAAAGTTTGGAAAAAGAAAATGAAAGAAATACATCAATGTTAAATATAAATCAACCTTGTTAAGGGATGTAATAAGAACTTAGAAGTGAGCATTGGCCATTGAAATGTTGTGATGTATTATCATTAATATTCATGATCCAGGGAGCCTAAAAAACCATGCTATATAATGGTGGATTGAAGTTGAAACTTCGGGGAAGGTTCATCCAAATTATATGATACTGATTTGGTATTTAAGTTGTCTTGTCAAGCCTAAAATCAAAGTTTGGTGTCTGTCATGATTTGTGTTCACTATGTTACTAGATCTCGTGAAATTACTAATTCAAAGATCCGTCTTATATCCTTGGAGGCAATTCATTTCAAAAAATCGCAAAGCTGATGAATGACTTGATGAACTTGGAACCATTAGCTGCTGCACCCAAGGAGCATGTCCAGCTTAATCTACAACCCAGGGAAGCAGGAGAAAAGCCTTGTTTTTCTGGTAGACCTACTCATATTCATTTAAGTAACATGAATTTACAACCAAAGAGATTCCAAACATTCCTTGCATTTAATATCACTGGCATTATCTTATGAAACTCTGGTAATACAAATGATTTTCTTGTAGGCCTTGTAGCACACAACCTGCCAATCTGCGTAGGCTAGCAAGCCCTCCTCTTCTCCCACAAATTTTGTATATTTTCCTTGTTACTTGTATAATCAAGGAAATGAGCTTTTAGAAGTCAAGTTTGCAATTTTGAATAACCTCCAGGGATTATTTTTTGTGAATTCTATCTACGATCTTCATTTCTCTTGAATATTTGCACCATAAACTACACATAGAAAACATTGATTCCCGACTTTGTAAAACTTTGCAATCAAAGCCCTATGCAAAATATTTATTTAAACATTGTGAAGATCTTATGCACATGATGTAGTTTTCCTGCAGGAGTAGAGATCAAATTTGATGAAGTGCAAGAAGATGATGCACAAAATTCAGTGCAATGCAAGGTGTTCTATTTTATCTTTTACCCCATCCACGCTCAACTGTCTATACTTACTTTTGTTTCCAGGATGTTGGCATCCATTACTCTGTGCAAACCTCTCTTAAAAAATATGGAGAAAATCATTGTCGGCAGCAATTCCAAGCTCTCTGTGCATACTCTACATCACACAAAATCCTTCCAAGACAAGGGATGAATAATTTTTGTTGTTGTTATATTACCATTCATGTTTTCCATTTATTTTAATTTTGCAAGGTTTGGCAGTTGGAGTCTTCTTACATGCTCAACTCTGTCAGCACTATCAAACATAAAAGTTAATTGTGGAATTTGGTCTGCCCATCACCTCCCATGCATGTGGATCATTACCCCACTTTTTTTTAAGTTCCATTGGATGGTTCTTGTCATGATGGTGTTATGTAGTAAATTGATACTTGTCAACATATGCTTCAGTTATTGATATTCTTTAGCATACATTAGCCAGCTGATATAGATTTATACTATATAAAAAAACATATTAATACAAATTAACATCATCCTAATACTTGCAATGGGATGTGGTTTAGTGTGAGGGATGGGAGGGCAACATGAAAAAAACCCAAGTTCAAACCTCGACAAGTGTAGAGCCCTTATGGTATGGTGAGGGAAGTTAGCCTGACTTCCAAAGCTATTTTACCATCAACAAAGGGCTCAAATGGTTAGATCATTTTTAAGGGATATTAATGGGATACTTTATCTATATTATTATATAGCTTAGATGTATAATTTAAAAAAATATAAATACATATATTGCATCTAATAAAATACTATATTATTCCGATTTTATATATTAGTTGACATACATAGTGCACACACACATTATATATATATATATATATATATATATATATATATATATATAGAAAGAGAGAGAGAGAGAGAGAGAGAGTTTATTTCTGTATAAGTCGTACCATAGAGGTAAAATTAAATTGCTTATAGAGGTCATTAAATTCTTAGATTAATGTGTTTTTATATGCTCAAGAATTTATTTTTGTTATTTTCAGACATGGTTTAACATCATCTTGTGTCAAGCTACCAATATTGTAGATGCTTTATGAGGAGCGGGGGCTTCCTTGAAATAGTCGACACTATTCGAGGCTTTGGGCTTTGCATTGTAAAGGAAGTCATGGAAGAAAGCAAAAGTGATGAAGATTTGGGTTTCGTTTTAAGGTAATGCTGCGAAGTTGAAAATAAGACAATTAATTCTTAGACCTTTGATTCCATGTAAAGTCGTTTTTATTTGTGTTTATTGTCGTAGACCATGAGACTTCAAGAATTGCATTTATATTTATAATGAGAGAACATGCTATGAAATATATTTAAGCCCGCATGTGATTCTAGAGTTGGAGAAAAGCACCGGTATCAAACAAATTGGTTATGGCCGATGCTTATCAACTAACAATCGGAGATTGTTCTTTGGGAATTCCTGATTGGTGGTAGGGCTGAATTCATGGAATACTCTTATCTATCAACTTATATTTTCACCATATGTGCTCATGTATCTTCTGAAGACATAGGAATCTTTGACATAACCTCAGTTCGATTTGTTTATATGTTGTGTAATTTGGCAACATGATATTTTTGCATAGTAGTGGTTTCTCGGATTAAGTGAAACTATAATGATGTAAAAAGATCAATAATTTTCTAAGAACTACACAAAAAATTGAAATCATAATTTTGATCTTCATCGGTGTTCTCGGACATGCATGTTACCAAGGACAATTTGCACTTAGCATAAGACAATGAAATCATTTTTGCACTGAATTCTCACCGAAGGTGTAAATTAGAATTATGTATGTAGGAAGACACAAGGAGAAATAATATAGCACTATTTTATGGCTTCTCCTTATGTACATATCCTGGCAGGAGGTTGTGTGCAATCAAAATGCCATAAATACTACCTAGTCGTGAGGAATGCAAATTTTCCACTTGGCATGCAATTTTGACACTTTGGGGTGCATTATATGTATGTAATATGATGTTTCATGGTATATAGGATAAATCCCTTCCTTATCATCCATCGTGTTTGTAATTTATGTACAGCAGTTACCATGCAAGTGGACATTTTAGCACTATGAAAACATAGTAGAAAACAAAGTTGGTCTTAGAGAAAGCATATTTGGCCTATGGGAAAATAAATCAAGGTAGGAGATGAGCCAGGACCAATATCACTAGGTGTCCTCAAACATGGCATGACAAAATAACTGTGAGAGTTAAATCAGGTAAATTTCCCATTCCAGAAGACTGCAATACGTATTGTGATCAAGTCGCACTTTGTCAAACCCAAAGATGACATATCGCACAAGAGGATACTTAACGGTTTGGGAACTTGTCTTTTAATGATTAATGCCCAAGAGAAGGATTGTCACCTTTGACATTGGTAAAAGAGATTAATGTTGAGGATCCAAATTACCCTTGATTACCAATGGATGAGAGCATATTTCCTCTAAACAATATGGCCATGTATTTTGCATTCTGAAGTTTGAATTTTTCCATATGATAATTTGCCTTTAAATTAATGATGGGGAGCAAAGAAGTGACTTGGATTCAAGTTAAACGAAAGAAGGATATACCTCATATAGATATAGCCCAGGCTTTATAGAGAAAAATCATTTATTATATAAAATAATCTGTTAGCAAATCATTATATAGCGATTTTCCATTTTTTCGGTACATATACTTCTATGTAGCACTAATTAATTTCTAAAGAAGTGAGAAAAGAATAACAGGATGCACCAAGAACCTTCATGGCTATAAACTAAATCCCCAGAACTTTCTTCTGTAGATATTCAATTAGGCTTCAGTAGGGGCACTTCCTATTAATCCATGCGATGTTTTACAATGTGAGAGAGCTTTTGCGTTATGCCTTTGTCATCCTCCTAGCCAAAATGTTTCCATGAAATGTGCTCATTCGACCAAATTCTATGGTTTGCTGTGCCACATGTATGTCTTCTCATTGGAATTATTTTCACAAGTGCTTTTCCACATCCACCCCCATTAGAATAATGATTATCCACAAATAAATGGGGAGCTCTTTAAGATGTGGACTCTCTTGATTAGAGTAGAACATGAAGGATTATGAACTTGCCTAGGTTTAAAAATGGTATGATGTACATTCTATTCTAGTGCTTTATTTGGTACACCATTATATGCATGGATTGCATGATTTTAGGCCTAACAAATATAATTTGCAATATGTGCCAAATTTGAACCTTCTTCGTATGTTATTATCCCATATCTTATTCATTTATTCATTGACATATTCATCCCCTTTTATTCTAGTTAGTAAATAAGCCTTTACAATGAAAGTGGGCTCACTCTTTGGCCCAGGTCACATGTATCAAGGTGTATCTATTTCATCAAAATTAGAGGCAGACATTGCCTAGGACCAATCGCCTAGGCTTAGTTATCGATGAGATACTGCATGACAACACAAATTGACAACATTAAATCATGATATTTGCTCTTAAGGTGAGATTACACTTGAGTTCCATAATGATGGCACATTTTCTTTACCACTTGATCACAACACGCTTAACAAACATATTTTTACAAGCCTTAAGTGAGAACATACAGCCTGTCCATAACACAAACACAAGTAATCACTTCTTGATGTTGTAAGTCTTAATTGACTACCCACACAATGGTGGTAAAAGCAGAATGAAATCCTGGTCAAACAATGTTGCCTTAAAAGAATGATAGCAGCCAGCTTGCAATATATAACAGGTTCATCACCTCCAAATGCCATATGCCCAACTCCTTCCCAACTCCTGCGGGGTGAAGCCTGCAGAATGGGAATTCGACTGTACAGTGAAACTTCCGCCACTAACTCATGTAGTGTCCAATCTCATGGCACAGTATTCTTTCCCATATCCGGATTTTGTTTTTTACATTTTTGAGCAAACTTATATTTAGTTATTTCGCTTTTTCACCAAGGGAGTCACCGTGTTAAACAAGGTGATATGACACGTAGGATGAAGGGTGGCGTGTTAATGAATTGTATCCATTTAGCTTAAAACATGTTTCTCTTATAATATTTTGATAAGAATGGCTCTATGTTCATGAGGAGTCACATTTGGAATTTTATCAGCAGGAGCATTTGTCCCAACTTTGTTCTTTTTCCGCTACATCCTCCTTATCTTCTAGACTTCTATGGATGAACAAATATGTTTTGTGTCTCTGTGATAAAAGTGTCTGGCACTCATCACATGCAAGGACTGCAGGTCAGCTTAAAGGGCAAAGTTCTCATAATTCACATAATAGACTATTCAATCATATCTTCTCAGGGATTAGGACACATGTGGACAATTCAACCTATAAATGTGCTTTCACAAGTGGTGCAAACACAGTGGTTGCAACTTGCAAAGCCCTGTGGTGGACAATTCAACCTAAAAGGTAGTGTGATGGGTGTAGTCACAGTGGTTGTAAAGCCTCGTTGTTGTTTGTGGGTTGCCATGACTCATGAGTGGATGAATTCACATTTTGTGCCCATTTATTTCCCAGATGTCCCCCCCCTCTCTCTCTTCGTCATAATTTGTTTAAGACTCCCAAGACTATGTTCTCTAGTGATACACCTCAAATCAGAAAGTTGCATATGATATCTCCCTGTCCTTGACGCAAATATTTTAACTCCGAACTCAGTCAGTTCCCCCACCAAAATTTGTCTCCACATATACAAAAATGTTAAGTCACATGGAAGATGGATTTTATTACTATAATTTTTAAAATTTAGAACAATATCTTCATAGTTGCAACATGATTTTCTGCAAGATTTTTGTAATAATATCTTCATAGTTGCAATCGATTTTTCCGTAAGATTTGTAATAATATCTTCATAGTTGCAATCCGATTTTTTGTAACATTTTTGCAATAATATCTCTGTAGTTTGTAATCGATTTTCTCGTGAAGATTTTATGAACATGACCTGGTAATTTAGTGTCTTTTCATATGTTTAAGAGAATAAGTAAAATGTTTAAATTTTTGAAGGAAACCAATCAAAATTCTGCCATATCTGTGAAATATAATAGCTACAGAGAACCTTATCATTTTCTTTTTGGATTCATGTTTTTTGCCTTTTTTCAAGGATTAAAATAGTATAATTAATAATTAATTATGGTTTTCTATTGTTGGCTCATGTTATTTGGGACATGGTGCCTATATTTGTAAATACCTCATACTTATATTAAATCTCAATGATGGGGCTAAGTCAAGTGCCCTTTAAAGTGCCTGGCTGCTAAAGTGCTTTATGGACACTTAGCGTAGGGGTGCATTTGCAACGTTAATGTAATTTGGCATGTGTCTGCATGCCATGTAATCTCTAATTCATCAACGTGTATTGTCTTTTAAATCAACTTATTTTTTAGCTCTGGAATAAGTTAAATATGCTAGTGATTAATTTGAAACTATATTTTTAGTGGAAAAATTCACTTTTTTTTTGGTGGAATAGTTCATAATTTTTTTTATTTTTTTTTTCAAGTGTACTTGTCATGATGATAAATGTGTGGTTTACTTGCAGAGGGTTCCTAAGTTATTTTTATGCTTTTCTACTGCCTTCTCGAATACTTTCAGTATTTAAATTTCTTCATATTTTATCCTTCAACAACGTTCTTAGGTCCATGTTGTTATGTTTATTGTTTTTTTTTCCGTGGAAACGTTTCTCAAAGTTCTCGTTAGCGTAAATCCAAAATGCAAAAATGCTATTTACATTTTGATATTTGTTCTAGACATTGTCGTGTGATACTTGAATTTCATAAATCTAGATTTCTATTTTGTTATCTAGTATCAATATGTATAAGAATGTCTGCGATTGTTCATATTTCTCAAACTCGTGGAGTTGCCCCTTTCCCCGTTGCATGTTCTTTTATATTGTTATGTTGTGATTCACAAATTTCTAGTTCTCGTCAGTTATTTTAAGTATAGTACATGCTTTGAGCAGATTATATCAAAAGTCTTACCAATATGATAACGTTGATTGTTGTATGTGGACATTTTTGTTCGTATTTATTCATTACGTAATCAATATGAGGAGCTAGATCATGTGCAATTTCACTTTCTCTCTAAAGAACTAACCAAACCGTATGGTATATGAGTTTTTACAATTTCATTTTTTACGCTATTTTTAGTTTAATTATACTGTATTTAGCTCGATGCTTTTCATATATTCAACTAAATTTTGTTGCTTAACAAGACTTTGTCATTTCCATGTTTTATGAAATCGTTTTTGCCTGACATTTCAACTTTAGACAAGTTACGTGGCACCTCATTAGAAAACAAGAGAATTTTGCTTGCCATGACTATATTTCTTTGTCATTGTTGACTTAAGAAAGTCTTTAGCTAAGAAACTAGTTTCAAGGTTATGGCATAACTTGTCATATAAATTCGGAATGGGTTACATCTCCAAAATGTTAACTTGTAAACTACTTTCATTGGTTTTAGGCTTTCTCCATTTAAAATCTACTCTATAATTTGAAATTTGGAATGAGTTGAGTGACACCGAATTCTTTTAGTTTTTCTTGGTTCTTAGTATTCTCATGTATCTTCACAGACCTTTAGGGGCAATTTTCAGTTTAAAGTATGATTCTCTTAAAGTGGCATGTGAAATTAATGGCATACCCTTTACAAGCAAAAGAGGTTATGGTTCGATTCCACCGTGTTCCCTGATATTCATAGCGAATGACGAAGATCAAGCAGACGAATGCTTTTTTGACCATCACCAATGAGCTTATGGTGACATTTTTCGACCCTCGACCAAAAATATAGAACAGTGACGGTCAAATTCAACACCACCATATATACGCATCAATAGTGATGACCATTAAAGGTCCATCACCATAAATCATTGTTGTTGATATGAAATGGTGAGGGTCACTTTTTGCCGTCATAGTCATTATTCATAATGGACCTTGATGCCACCAATGAGTTTATGGTGACGGTCAATGAACATCGCCATATATATGCACCAATAGTGATGGCCATGAAAGGTCCATCACAAAATCTTTGTTGTTCATATGAAATGGTGGACGGCTGCACCATTCATCATTATAATTAACATTCATGACTCGACCTTGAATGTCACCACAATATTATTGGCTTCTTTGCCGACGCTCACCTTGTGACGTTCTGTGCTGGTGACTTTATAATACTGTCTGCCACTATTGCTCATATGAAATGGTGACGCACACATATCCGTCACTATAAATCACTATTGGTGACGGACTCCTAATGTCACCACAACACCTACTTTTGCCGACGCTGACCTTTGGTGACGTTCAGCTTTGGGTACAGACGAAGGCTCTTTTGACCTCACTAATGAGCGAGAAGGTGACCATTTTCCCTCACCAATGTGTTTTTTTTTCGTAGTGCTTCGCTCCACAAAAAAGAATGCATTCGATTTCCTTAATGCTTTGTGGGTGTGAGCCAAGGTGAAATTCTTGCCTATTGTTGGGGCAAAGTGATTTCTTCCATTTAATTTTTCAAATCGGGGTTTTCAGAACTTGTGAATCATTCGTACACTATAAGTGCTAGAAATTGCTCTTTCGCCAGAACATCAATCTAACTACAAAATAACAAAAAAATAATTCATCTAATTCCAGAAATAAAATAATGAAAATAAAATTCAACTAACCTATGAAATCAAGTACCTAAAAGAAAGAAAACAAATCAGTAAATAAAATATATGCACACAATCACACTTACATTAATTGAATGACCTAAGAGAGCATTTCAAGGCATGTAAAGAAAAACAACTAAGGTACGTTCAATCACTCCAACATCCAATATGGAAGCTGCTGATAGAACTACCTCTTAGATTATGTACAAGAAACCGATTATACTTTAGTCTTTAAATCTATGAAAGAAATTAAAGCATGCAAATGGAAAACGAAACAATTGCATAAATTATATATTCGAGCATTCAGCTTTAGAAATATGATAAAATCACCTTTTTGAAATGGTTTTTAAGAACACCCAATTATAAAATTGAATGATCTAAAAAGAAATGTAAAAGCATGTAAAAGTAAAGCTTCAATGATTGTATAGGTTGAACATTCAATCACCCAATTTCTTCAAGTATGACAAGTCACCTTCTTAGCTCCTGGGATTTTTTAGAACATTCAAATATACAATGAATTGATATTTGATTCAAGAAAGTGAATAATAACATGAAAGGAAACTAAATAATCGTGATCTCTATTTCTTCAAAATTATTCCAATTGGAAAATAGATAAATCTATCTCTCTTGAAATGTTTTGTAAAATCAAATATTACATAGTGATTCTTAAACTAATACTAAGAAAGAAAATGAACTTAATCTATAAAGAAAGTAAATCTTCACACATTTTAGGTAGCTAATCTAAAAGCATGAGAGATGGTAAATTTGACATGCTCCATATGTAAGCAAAACCAAGTCAAAATGAAGGAACATTCACGAGTAAAAATGTTAACTAATTCTATATTCAAAGCTTGACATTAACTCAATTTTACACATGATTTGCAGAGAAAGTTTCCTCTATTTATACAAAAAATGAGAAGTTATCTCATTAATGAGAGTCCATGAATTTGTCCACATATCTCTAGAGTTACAATCTAAATAGGAGGTGATAAGGCACATGTATTCTCTTAGAGTTACAATACAAAATAGACACAGACACATATCCTTATGATCCTATGATCTTCTCCATCCAACTTCGAATTTGGCCTTTAGGAGGCCACATAAGAGTCTTTTCGAAGCTTCTTTTTTGCCTACACATGCAGCAACAAACTCATTCCACTTGTTAGGTATTAGTATGTGCATATTATTTTCTAATTTTTTAACCACAAATTCACTTAAAAATACTAGGAATTAATAAAGTTTGGAAAATAAATGTAACCCAATAATGATACTGGGTATAATGTAATGAAATGGAGGGTGAAAGTGAAGGTGATGATATGGAAATATAAGTGAAAATGTAATGGAAGTAAATGATAATTTCAAGGCTCAAACATACCCCCAACTAAAGCTATTGTATGTCCTCATGCAATTCATTACATGAAGTTCTTTATCCTTTGGAGCTTTGACTTAACTTTGCATGATATCATTTGATAACTTTATACTTCTGCAAAAGTCTTTTAGTTTAATTGCAACATGGTTGGTTCTTTTGTTTCAACCATATTTTGTTGCTGTATTCAATTTTGATCTTTGAACTTTTCACAATGATAATTTGATTATTGCTGTAAAGTATATTTTTATTGGATTGCATCATGGTTGGTTCTTGTGTGAAACCATGATTGTGTTTGCATGCAATTATCTTTTGCCACTTTTGAAAAGCCATTTTATGCTCATAATAATAATGTAATAGTTAATACATTTTGAAATTTATGTGGGATTTTTGAATGTGATATGAATGTGGAAAAATGTGAATAAATGTACCACCCCCCCCCCCCCTCCCCCAAACCAAACTGAGCAGTATTGGAAATTTTATGAAATGAGGAAAAAAGTGTTTTTTTTCTGAAAAAAACTTATCATTCTAGCTTTTTAAGGAATTTCATGCTAAAAAAGTTAGAAAATGACACACCTTAACTTACCCTTTGAAAATGGATGACACACATGTGGTGGCTGCAAAATTTTTAATCATGACATTCTTCAGGGTTGTACAAGTTAAGAACATGAGTCAATATTATTTTTTACTGCTTTCCTACCAAAACTCGTTGAATTTAAGCACAAAAATGATGTTGTTTTCCTCAGCTTGTCATCCGCATTCTGGCAAATGCTTATCCGATTTCGTAGTTGTCATTTGATATTGTTAAAATTTTGCAGTAATTTGGTGTTGATTTTGTTACAATGATTCCATTCTATAGCTACCATCTGATCATTATCATATGATTCTCACAAAATGCGAATGATGTTGACTCATTTGTATGCATATCTTCTTCATTTGCTTCAAAATTTTGAAAATCATAGTTCTATGTTCAAAAGTCATTACATAATTCTCGCTATGTGAATAGATTTTCTAATGTCAAACATAGCAGAAATTTTTGGACTTGGTGCTGTGCTAATGATGCCACTAGTCAACACAAGAACTCTCACTATCGATGAAAATTAGAGCGAAGATGCCCAAACACATCTTGCTATGTATGAATAATTTTGTTGTTGTCGAGTACCTAGAATATCCGATGAACAAGGGACATTAATGTATTCCCATTGTTCGTCGACAAGAAGACTTGCCATTATGGCATGCAAGCCCAAGATGCTTTGGCAAGGATTTTAGACTCAAAGGACTATGGACTCAATAATTTGTATCGATTTGCATATTTGGCAAAAATGAAAATGATAGGAAAGGAAATGAAAATGGAAGATGACAATGGAAAATGATAATGGACAATGGGAAATAAGCACAAGTGAACTTCTTGCTTTTATTTGTGGATTAGGAGTATACAAAGAGCAATGGAAAGTGTATCACGCGAATAAAACAACAATTGACTTCGCTAAAAAGCTGACTGTGGCTTGCTTTGAATTGCTTCGTTGGATTTATGTTCAAAAAGGAGGAAAGGCAGTCATTCCGGATGGATAAGGCACGATTGTTCTTATGTTTCTCAAGAAATCGGTCCTTCGAAGACCACCGATAATGGTTTTCTTTCAATGATCATTCGATCATCTCAAACCCACAAAAAAACTGCATTAAAGAACATAATTGTGTTAAAAGAAAATGCACAATTCCTTTTCCTCGCATTCTTTATGCAAAATTTGGAATGCCAAATAAACAGACATGAAAACAAAAGTGTTGTATTCTGGCCCTAATTCATGATATCGATAACAATCCATTTTTAAGAAATAACCATTAAAAATAAATAAAGCAACTCCTCGTTGTGGAATGACTTCATGCAATGTGCTTAAAATATGATTTACACAAAAAAATTCATTGTGCCTCGTGTTAAAGCTTTACAGAAAAATACACAACAATAATATTATAATTTTTAATGCCAAATGTTCGTAAATCAAACAACCTTTCCAATTGTTTCATACACACTATCAAATTGAATCACCAATCATGGCTACAATTTATTATTATTATTATTATTATTATTATTATTATTATTTATTTGGAAAAAAAAAACATTTGAAAATTATACAAGAAATTTCTATCACCAAAGTCCAAAAAAGAAAACAAACAAAGCGCCATTTGCTTGCTTCTTATGGAGCGTGTATGCGTGATCTCGCATGTGCCTACTTCGGCTTCCTCTTACACAACCATATAAGAAGCTCTATTTTCATAGCCCACAATTTGGCAAAATCAAAACAATGTTTTATTCAAACTACTATGTAATCTCAATCCGTTGAAAACTATTACCCAATATCACCGTTGAAGAAAACCTCACACAAATGTTGCGGTACTCATCGACAATGGTATTCAGTACATCTAACCGGTTTCTCCATTCCATTAGCTCCAATTTTAAAACTTGTTTGATCCCTTTTCACAAAATAGAGTGGCCGATTGCTATGATCACGTGCCATGCGGAACAAACTTTGATTTCAATTTTGAATTTTCTTCCTCGAGAATTTTTTGGAACTATTCACTATTTTTTAAAAACTATTTCTCCACACAACTGCAACCGAGCCTTGAAGAACCCCCGAATTTCTCCCAAATTTTCGTGAATTCCAGAAAATCGCCTGCGTTTACCTAATCGCCCGTTCCCCGAAAGAACCCATGTTTTATTTTTTCCTCAATTCACCTCAATTTGCTCATAAAATGTGTTTTTCGTAAAATCGAAGCTAAAAATGTTTACGCTTTTCCGGAAAATTATTTTTTCGCAAAAAAATAAAAATTAGTTTGGTGGTTCCCGAGGAATGAAATTATTTGTTGTGGTTGATTTTTTATTTGTAGGGTTTGATGTGACTTTATTTTCGGGGTCTACCACAAACATCATGCTTGGATTCGAAAATATCTCATGCCATTTTTCATCGTTGAAGATTTCCTTAAAAATCATGGAGAAGGTACCCAAAATAGTTTGATACGAGGCACAAACTCCGTCTATTTGGTAATGGAACTTTCATTCAATCGTTCTCGTGTACTCGTACGACAAGGTGCTTGCACGATGTTGAAGCTAAGATCACAATCTTTAGATATCTCCGCATCATCTAACACTTGTCGTATTTGGATTCGTTGGTTTTTGTTTTTTCCTCCGTTGGATTTTATTTTTCTAATTGGTTTATATGGAGTATTAATGTGGCAAGGCTGAGATCTCAATGGTAAGATGTAATTTTTTTTGTTTTATTCATATATTGAATGTCGAAGCCAAACTATGGAAGATTGATCCAATGTTGCCGCTCCAACATTGTATATTTTCGTTTCTTTGGTTGTATACAAAATGAATTCTTTTTATTGTTTTAAGTTTTTTTTTAATCGTGTTTGGTTTTGTTTTTTTATCACATATAAGTGATTATGATGTTTGTTATTCATTTATTATACTTTTTTTTATTATATTTTTTATTTTTATTTTTAATTAAAATGGTTTAGTTTTGTTTAAAAAATTATTATATATGTTACATTTAAAAAAAAATTAAAAATATACAGCATATATATTTTAATCAAGCAAAACAATTTTAAAAGAAAATGAATTTGAAAATTTTATTTTGGTTTTTATTTTTATTTTAAATTCTTGAAAGTTTATTGAAAATTAAATCAAATTAAATCAAATTATGGAAACAAAAGCTTAGCCGTAGAATCGCATTCGTAGCTAAATAATTTTTTTATTTTATGATATACTAGCAAAAAATAAAAAAAATCTGATCCTCCAGGTCACACGAAGTGCAAAAGGAGAGCATAATTTAGATTTTTTTTGCTTTTTTGCTTTTTAGCATACTCCATATTTTATCAGCTTTATCTTCTATAAAAATAAAATAAAAGGGATCGATATCGTACCTAAATTATCGTCGTATCTTCATTGTGTTCTCGTTTCAAATCATTTGTTTTATTGCAAATCTTTCCTGCCAAGGGTTAGTAGATGGGTGGTTCTTACCGCACCACAAATCATCAAATCTCTAGAGTCCGAAAAATGGATAAAAAAATATTTATTTTTCCTAGCTATCTAAAAACTTAAAGAGATCAGTGCTTCCAATGAAGCCATTTACGTATTTAAAATCTTTTGAGATGATCATATCCAGCCCTGAAAATGTACCCGATGGCTCAGTGATATGCGAAATCGACTTGTCATTTTCATTTTTCCACAAGGATCTCTTTGGAAGTATCGATGAACAAGTTGTAGCAATCGCTTTTTGATACCATTCCTCAAATGTGTCTTTCTACCGCATTCTGCACCCTCCGTCTACAAATGTTAGTAAACAAACAAAACAAAATACACTCTAGACTGAAATATAGTTCTCATAATAATACTCTCAAAGAAATTTACGCCAAAATTTTGGGGCAAAGTGATCGCTCATCATTTAATTTGTCAACTCCGGGGTTTCGTAAACTTCTGTGAAGCATGGGTGCATTATATGTGTTAGAAATTGTCTTTTCAGCTTCAGACCAATCTAACTAAAAATAACGAAAACCAATTCATCTACAGTGAAATCAAACAATGAAAATTAAATTCAACCAATCCCATGAACTACAACGAAAAGAAAGAAAGAAAAATTCAAAATAAAATACAAGTATGCAATCACACTTCTATGAATTGAAATTCTTAATCTAAGAAAGCATTTCAAAGCATGTAAAGAAAAACAACTAAGGTACATCTAATCACTCCATCATCCAATATGGAAGTATGATAGAATCAACCTCTTAGATGATGTACAAGCAAATCGATTATACTAGTCTTTAAATCTAGGAAAGCAATTAAAGCATGCAAAGGAAACTCAATAATTGCATAAATTGATATTCGAGCATTCAATTTAAAAATATGATAAAATCACCTTTCTTAAAATGATTTTAAGAACACTTAATTATACAATTGAATTTGGGATCTAAAAAGAAATGGGGCATGTAAAAGTAAAGCTCAATTGATTGTATAGGTTGAACATTCAATCACCCAATTTCAAAGTATGACAAGTCATCACCTTCTAGTCGATCTTTTTAGGGGACATTCAATTATACAATGAACTGATAGTTTGATCTAAAGAAAGTAACAATGCAACATGAAAGGAAACTAAATAACTATGACTCTATTTCCTCAAACTTAATCCAATTGGAAAATAGATAAATCTATCCTCTGAAATGTTTTTAGAAAAGCAACGATTACACAAAGGATTCTAAACCAATACCAAGAAAGCAAATGAACTTTAATTCATATAAGAAGTAAATCTCAATAATATTTTAGGTAGCTGATCTAAAAGAAGGAGAGATGGTAAATCAATGTGCTCCATATGTAAGAAAAACCAAGTCAAAATGAAGCGCGAACATTCTTATAAGGTGCCCCAATATAATTTTGTATTCAAAAGCTTCAGCATAACTCCAATTTTACACATGATTTGACACTTAGAAAGTTTTCCATTATTTATACAAAATATGAGAAGCTATCTTATTAATGAGACCTCATGAATTTCACCCTATATCTCTAGAGTTACAATCCAAATAGGAGGGTGATAAGGAATATGTCTTCTTAGTGTTACAATACAAATATGAAAAGGAGACACATATCCTTATGATCCCTGATCTTCTCCATCCAAATCTGAATTTTTGCCTTAGGAGGCCACATAAGAGCGCCTGGAAGCTTATTTTTGTCCTACATGGCAAACAAACACATTCCACTTGTTAGGTATAAGTATGTGCATATTATTTTCTATTTTTTAACCACAAATTTACTTAAAAATACTAGGAATTAATAAAGTTTGGAAAACATAAACAACCCAACAATGGTAATGGTAAGGCAAATGTAATGAAATGGAGGTGGATTGAAGGTGATAATACAAAACATGTTAAAATGTAATGGAATTAAATGACAATTTCTACACCAACACTTATACAATGAGGGAGTATGTATAACCAATGATGATGCTTTTCCATCCTCCTTTGTGACTTTTCGACTACCCTCATGATTGTTTGACTTCCAATGACGTTTAACCATACGACTCTTCATTCCATTTTTTTTCCTTTTGGAATTCCACTTTATACATTTTTAATACAATTTACATGATCCACAATAGTAAGGGTATATGACCACTCATGACATGAGATGACATGACACAGCCTAACATGGAATGTTGGGTGATGTGGAAATTTCAAACCATTGTTGTTGTTGAGAGTTGAATTCTTTCTGAAGATGTTTTTCTTTACACCTCTCATATTGGTCATTGGATAAGGAATGTTCAATGATTCCAAGTCTTGACAGTGGTCACAAACTAGTGTCCCTTTCTTTCTCCCCGATCGTGTCACTACGTAAATTCAACTACAAGAGTGTCTTTAATGTTGCCATTCTCCTCTCCAACATGACATGATAGGCTACTTGTTCTGCACTACTTCATGATGAGAGCACTTGGATCCGAAAACCTTCAGCCTAAGATGCGTGCTTATCTTGATCCACATAGAATAATTTGTGTTCATACAGACTGAAGAGGGCTCACAGACTGCATGTTTTTTAAGAAGGAAACGGGAAGCCTTAGCCTTAGGACTATGCAAAGGTGCACAATTTAGTTAAATATAAATTAAAACTCATATAGCCTCCAGATCCATGAGGCAAGATTAGAATGGGAACTGGTGAGCATAATCCGTGCTTGCAAGAGATAAGGAAACATGTGAGATACTATGCAATGGTGCATTTCAAGGGCTCGTGCAATGAGCTTGAGACTCATATCATGAAGTGTGTAGTTTAAACCAACAAAGCAGAAAACACATTATGAAATTCAAGAGGTAAAAGGAGCAAATTGGCAAGATGTAGAACTCATCAAAAGACAAAGCAAGTGCACACAATACAGCTGTATGACCCAAATTGTGATTTGCGTATCTTAGGGAGGTCGGGATGAAGCCAGGTTGTTTAATGAAGGTTTTTCAAAAAATTGCTAAGTGTGGGATTAGGAGTTCTAAAATGGTGATAAAAATTTTACGTAATCACACAATTAGAATATGTTTTATGAATCAACAA
Source organism: Pinus albicaulis (assembly GCA_034641835.2). NCBI lineage: Eukaryota > Viridiplantae > Streptophyta > Pinopsida > Pinales > Pinaceae > Pinus > Pinus albicaulis. The sequence goes on along the minus strand of CM076570.1, from coordinate 1,221,780,334 downwards.
CATAGATAATCCATGATGTACGAATAAATCATTTCCTTCGTTAGAGATTTATGACTAGTTACAACAAGTGTGACAAGAACATACCCCTATGCATTGACTGTGATTTACACTTTCAGTAACAATGCTCAAAACTTTGGAAATGAGTAGATGGGTACTTAAAAGGTTATAACAACTCATTTTCAAACATGACCTCTTGGGAACCACCGGTAACAAGATCACATACATAATGATAGCTAGCATGCCAAAAGATGACACTTTTTCCTAACTTCTAAAAAAAAGGGAAACACAAACCTAAGAAAAAAACCCGAATGAGTTTCAAAGTTTCTAATAGTGATAAACAAGACTAAGTGAAGGCTCTAAAAATTGGGTATAGCTGTAATTTTGAGTGTGTTGTATAAACACAACAACAATATACAATTAATTATATACTAGATTGAGTACTCTCTAAACCCAAATTTAGTAGTTCGTGTGTTTAGCATGTCAGTGAGTTATTATTGTCGATCATATTTCTTTCTATGTTGAGGCTTATTACCACTTTAGGGAAATTTTTTCAAGTAACAATTGTTCATTGTATTGTGAGTCGATCAACCCTAGGAATTGTGCAAGAAGTTTGGAGGAATTTAATTAATAGGGGCCACCCCAAGGAACACCAATGAATCCTGTGAGTCAGAGGGTCACTACAGACCTAACAACTATTAGTTGTTACCAAGACCTGTGTAATCAAAATTATGCTAAAAAATAAAAGTTATTGGATCAAGGTGGAACCCGAACGACCATGTATATCTCATTGTTCAATCAATACAACTCGTTTCACTAAAATGACAATTTATTCTCCTCAAAAACATGTTATGTTCAATTTTTCAAATATTAAATTTAAAAAAAAATGTACATATCCCATTCAATAATCCGCACAGCCTAACCAGGCATGTCACGTGGCAAGTTGACCGGTCAAGGGTGTGTTCTCCTTTGAAGAACTGGGAGTGCCAAGGGCACAATTCGACAGGTTCATTTCTCTTGGAAAGTTTTCGATCGGTTTATTTTTGCATGACCACGTGTCGGCATGTGGTCCAACTAAGGGCCGCCACATGGTCAACATGAAGCCACAAATTTTGGCAATGGTCAAGTGAGCCCAGAGTCAATTTAAACCTCAACACAACTAGCAACAAGTTCTCACTATTATGCTACATGCACAAGTTCAACCTATATATATTGCGGTCGTATTTTATGCTTTGAATCGACGTGTCTATGGGGGAGGGGGTCGGTACAGCCTCCTGTGCCCCTCGAATACCTCCATCAGGGACTTCGGTGGGAGTGTACAGCTGCTGAGCACCATATTATGTTAATAGTTAGTGTTAAGTGGTTTCCACATGCCGATAATTATTGAAACCATCAGCGTCCATTTATTAAAAAATTCTGCCAAAGGCCGTATGTCATTTTAAAGAGGCGAAATTTTTCCGGGAACTGGAATTGTCACCCATTTAGTGTGAAAAATGGCGAAATTGTAGAATGATGGCGATCCTGAGAGAAAATTGTGAGCGGTTAGTAAGAAACTTGGGAGGATCATAACTTCTACACTTAGCCAAATCTGCTGCGTAAAGATGTTAGAAATGAATTTGGACATTTTGGAGCTAATGGAATAAGCTTAGTTGTCGAGCATTAAAATACATGTAATCACAATTTTGATAAAAATAGAAGAGGCCAGTTTTGCCAAGTTACATCAATGATGTACTTGCTAAGTAACCCTTCCATTATATTGTGCTGAACCGATTGTTGTTATGATGCTGTGTTTCACAGAGGTTGTTTTTTCATTATTTGTTTAAAATAATTTTATCATGAAATTTAGTATAAAAACACATAAAGGCTTATGTTAAACTTGTAGTTAACCTCATCACTCTCAAGAACTTTCTTTTTAAATTTTTGAACCTGATCTGTGCACATCAAAAAACCAATATTCCCATTCGTAAAAGGCATCGAGCACTAGGTTTATCTGCAAGGAGGATTAATTATAAGTGTTTAAATGATTACAAGGCTGAAGCTTCAAGACAAGAGAAGGCTAGCTTGGGTGTAGGTTCATTAGTTGGAGCTAGAGAAGGAGGGCACAGTACAAAATTTCCACCACAATATTCACCTCAAGTTGCAGCAAAGCTTCAACAGATGTCTCATATGAGGGGAATCACAAAGATGTCGCAGGATGAGAAAGATTTAGGAAGGCTTTCTTCGACATGACGTAGATGGTGAAGGTCCTTTGTGTGTACAGATAACACAAGGCTAGCATGTCCACATTCTCCCAGAGGAGGTGTTTCTTATATGAGTGTTAGAAATGGTGATAAGCCACCATCTACCCCACCATCAGTTCTCACCACCATTTCACTCTTCATTTTGTCTTCCCTACTACTACAACCCTTACACATACTCATCAATCTACCCTCAAAAGGAATTGGTAAATAACCCTTGTTAAAACTTGATATTAAACTTGAGTTATTGTTAAGAAGGGGAAGGAGGCAGAGAAAAGGGAAAATGGTTTGTGATTTGGAGGCATATTTCTAAATTAAAAGCTGCTCAACAACATGATGATAAAAAGACACATCTAGCTTCCTTGAGATTGAGAGTGGGTACTAGTATGGTGGGAATCCAAGACAAGAGCTGAGATAAAGAAAATTAAAGTTCTTAACTCTTGTCTAATTTCATTGCTACAATTAAAATACAATTTTAACCTTCAGTAGCAGTGTGTGTTTGTTAAATAACTGGGTAGAATTTCTGGACAAATTTCTAAGGGTCAAAGTGTCCAATATTACACCCAAGAATTTAGACAAAGAGCTCTTATGTTAGGTGTTAAGAGATACATTGTTGAATAATATAGGGATTTAAGCATAGCTACCCAAGGTACACTATCCTTTATGTTCAATCCCACCAGCTTAGATGATGTTTTAAAAGCACTACCTTGAGGAAAGAGGAAAAAATATCTACAGAAGAGAAAGAAGACATTATAAAAGAGACAAAGAAAGGAAAAATAAAAACAACCAAGAAAATGAAGGGAGATAAAATTATATGAAAAACATTTCTCCTTAAAAGAGGTTCATGATGAAGACCACTCTTGGAAGCTTTCCATCTATATATGAGGCCTAAGAAATTCAATAACAAAGGAAAACGAAAAAATAGTTGCAACCACTCAACGGGATTTGGATCCGACTGGGTGATGAAACTAAAATTACAAATGCATGGGTATGAAGAGAAAATAATCCATTACTTAACTAGTGCATCAAATTGTCACACTAGTACTCCAAATGCAGAAACAAGAATTGAATTATTTCATGTGAGGGTTATATCAAAACACAAGCAAAATTGGGACACACTATTTGATACCGGGTTTCAATGAAATTATGACTTCAGAATACTTAGTCAAGAAAATTAATATTGAAACTATTCCTCATCAAAAAACCATATCCATTGGGTTGATATGCAAGAACACAAATTTTCAAGTTACAAGAAAGTGTATTCTTTGGTTTGTAATCACAACAAACTTTATTAACAAAGTTGAATTAGATGTTGTATCACTTGATATTTTAGGAATTGTTTTGGGTAGTCCCCCATTCTTTACGATAGAAAAATCTATATTCTATCGCCATGAAAACAAGTACCACTTGCGTTAAAATGGCATGGAGTATATTGTGAGAGCTCATCGCAAGAAACTAAATCTTTCAATAGTAAATGTATGGGAAATGAAAAGACTAGTGAATTCAAGCAAGAATTTCCTTGTGATTCTTATGATCAAACCAAAGAATTATGTTGATTATGAAGCATTCCAAGGTTGTGGTCCAAAGTTGAAATCTGAATTGATTGAAGTAGTTAATCAAAAATAATGAGATGTTTCAGAGTGAAAGTGGTTACCTCCCAAGAGGGGAACCCAATATGAGATACAATTGCATAAAGATTTGTCCCTTCCTAACATTGGTATGTATAGGATGTTTCGGTGATAGAGAGGCAAAACTTAAAAAATCAAATCCAAGAGTTGTTGGACAAAGGGATCATCTAACCAAGCACTTTGCTATGTGGGTCACCTATTGTGTTGGTTCCCAAGAAGGATGGAACATGGTGCATGTGCGATATTTTGCATTGAACAAGATTGCTGTGTGTTCCATTATCCACTTCTTAAGAATAGATTTATTTAATTGATCAATTAAAGTTATGAAAATTATTTTACCAATCTCAATTTCTATGAGGCATATCATCAAATTAAAATTGTTTAAGGACACATTTAAACACTTACATTCAAAACAAAGAAAATTTTATTGAATGCTCTGTTATGCCTTTGGGTTTATGTAATTATCTTTACACATTCATGTGTGTGTGATGAATGATGTTTTGAGGCCATTTTCTTGATGAGTTTGTCATCGTATAATTAGATGATATCTTAATTTTCTAGTAAATCACTCGATGAACACAAGCCATGCATGTAAGAAAAGTACTACATGTCTTAAGGAAAGAACAATTGTTTTTGAAGGTGTCAAAATGTGAACGGAAAAAACTTTTGATGTACTTGGGGCATATATTGTTCGAGGAGGTGAGTTGAGAATAGGCCTCATAAGGTTATAATATTGTGAATTCGCCAACGCCCAAGATAGTCACCGGGTAAGAAGTTTTTTGGGGAGAAGCTCAATATTGTAGAAAGTTTATTGTTAAATTATCTTTTATCACAGCCTCCTTTGCATGCATTGACTAGTAGGGAAAGGTCTTCCATTGGGAGGCAAGTAGCAAAATCATTTAATGATTTGAAAGAAAATACGCTCTCAGCCTCAAAATTTCATTACCATACTTGAGACAGCCCTTTGAGATTCAAACTCGATGCAAGTTACTATTCCATGGATGCAATCCTTATGCAATATGGTAGTACCACTTCATTTCATTCAAACTTTCAATGGTGTAGTGCTTAACTATCCTACTTATGACAAGGAGATTTATGCTATTGTTCAAAGTGGTAAAAAGTGGAAATCGTTAAAAATACCGAGAGGGGGGGGGTGAACCGCATTTAGGGCATACTCAAAATATTTTTACTTTTCCATTCACTAAAACCCACACGCTACTTTTCTCGAAGCCAAATAGCGTATACACACGGACATACTTCATAAAACTCGTGTATGCTGTTGCAGATCTTATTATGCATTTATTTCTTGACGAGGGTTTGCGCATCATTCATTCATCGTATGTTTAGCAACCGTAAGTATGTGCAGCAATAACAGGCTAAAAACCATCACACATAAGCAACACACATGAACACCGAGATTGTAGGTGGAAACCTGTAAGTTTGGGAGAAAACCACCGCCGTTGTCTCATCCTTCAATATTTTAATATTATAGAAAACATCTTACAACCATGTATTGGTGCAGACTTCAGCGTTCAACACACGCACCCACCTCAGAAGGCTACAACCTTCTCGCTAATGGGGCCTTCGGGAAGGGAGCTACAACCCCCCGCTTCTCGGCTACTGTGGGCCTTCCCAGAAGAGAGCACGACCTCTCGCTGCTGTCACCCCCCCCCCCGGGAAGGGAGCTACAACCCCCGCTTTCCGTTTACCGAAATTTCTCCTCCGGAAGGAGCGCGACCCCTCGCTCTCGTTTACCAAATTTTCTCCCCGGAAGGAGCTACAACCCCTACTCGCGTTTATGATCCCCCCACCCGGAAGGGAGCTACAACCCCCGACCGAAGGCTACAACCCCGCACCACCATGGACCACGTTTCATCAATTTTCATATTGGATCCAACCCACACAATTAAGTCAAGGAACATTCATCAAACCAACAACTTGTTTATGAAAGCAAGATAATCAATATTCGAAACAACTCGTATCATCATCGATGATAGCAAAACAACAGTAATGTACTCTACATTTCATACCACATACTTCAACAAACCCCAAATTACATACACGCTTTTTCTTCGATCGACCGCGTATATACGCGCTCACAAATACCAACCCGCGTATACATCGTTATTACCTTCAAAGCTAACTTCAATTCTACACAATTTCGTTGAATACAAGTCGTGGGCATACGTCGCTTCTCCTCGACGAACCTCGCGCATAGATCTTCAGACATTTTAGGGCAAGTATGTACTTCCTACCGTATAACAATTTCTGGGGATCATTCTTTACTTCAAAGATAGATTCGGCGTACTCGATCTAATCATTCCATAAATCGCATTCGTAAGATACATATATTTCGTATCTAGAGATCCCTCTTCATCATTTTTTCATAGGTAATTGGTGATTCGCATTCATCATCAAACTCGTTACTCCTTCTTATTAACATTATTACCGCAGTGAAGTATACATTCAAACCCGTACTCATGCACACACATTGCACAATGAATTTCTTCTCCTTAAATAGATCTAGCCTTCGATGTCATGAGCCAAACCACAACTTCCAACAGCTCCCGGATGGGATCACATGAATCTGGCCGCTCAATACAATGGTTCAATACCATGGTAGTAACCCCGGTTTTGCCCTTTAGAGCGCAATTGACATACGACTTGGTACGTATTTCTTCCGCGTACATACTATTTCGCCTTTTAACAAATCATGTGATGCATAGTGATATACCTTATTTATCATTTTCGGGCACTTCCTTAAATTCCTTTTCTTCTCATATTTCGAGTCACTCGTAGAACATCAGATTTACATCATTAATAAACTCATCAAGCATCAATAACAACTTATCAAGTGGGTTTCATCGAAGGACAACACTGCATCATATTGCCAACAATCTCCCCTTTGGACTTCGATGGCAACCACGATGGTGCTTGATCACCACAACAGACATACATTAAGCATAATGATATTCTCCTCATTCAAACACCATGTCACCCTCCCCCTTGACATCAAGGGCAAAGGGGCGGGGATCGCACCCAAATACAAGGTTGTTTTCTCCTGCGAGATAGAAGAGCGAAGGCAGATCTCGATGCACCCAAGTTACTTGCGTTCCCCCCCCCCGAGTTCATGTCAATCTTCAAACATATTTTTTTAATGAATTATACATTCTATAAAGACTTTCCGATCACCAAGGATCTGAAAATACATCAAAGATCCAACCAAGTGGATTTACATATGAGACTCAAATACCTGCAACTATGGCTATACAATTTGACTCAACTATCTAACCAAGAGGCTTTACACACTTATCTGGTATACTCCAACTGCTGGCTTACATATTTGATCAAGTCCTTACATGATTGAATATTACAATTTTACATCATAGGTCTCAACATGACCTTTTCATCAAATTACAAATATGAATTTTTATGACCAAGTATCAACATTCTCAAGAGAGAGATCATATTTTTTAACCATCATAATGCCAACAATGCATTATACTACAAGGATAATTTCTCCCCGAAAAATGTGCATCCAAGTATCCGTCCATATGACCAAGGCTCCCCTTAGCTTGTGCAACCCGAAACTCTTTCAACAAGAAGTTATCACCAATCTTTGCATGATCTTTCCCTTATCTCTCAATCATAAGACTTCCATCTCATCCATGTGTGAAAAAAAGAATACTCTTCAAGAAAATCAAATAGGGCTCATCCATAGTCTCATCATAAGAAACCATGTATCATGTCATCATCATTTAGAACCGAAATAAGCAGATATGCTGCCAATAATACAATCATTAGTAGCCACCATGTTCTCCAACTCCAGGTTTCCTGATCTTCACTGTCATACTAATTTTCTATCATAAGTGTATACGCAACCGTATCCACTATAACTTGCGTGTATACACTTTATTCTTAGTTCATTGCACCTATAAAAGTGTAAAACACTGCAAAAATTCACATTCCTTCATCTCCCGATTTTGTACCAATTCCACTCTGCCTTCTTCACATTAGATGCCTGGGCTTTAAACAAACATAACCAGACAACCAAAACCATCATGGGAATCACTATACTGCCCTGCGGACGTATACTTTACTAATCCTAGCACTTATCTCACATCACTCCTATAGCTCATTAAGAGAAGTAAGCTTTTAGAAGCGGATGACCGCAGTAGGGTCAATATTCCTACATTTCACTCAAATCTTCCTTCTTTTTTCTCCAACTTTATTTGAATCAAATGTGTGTCGGAAATCATCCAATTTCATGATCTGTCATCCTATCTTTTTTTTCACATTTGATACTGCTACTGTTACTAAAGATAACAACATCTCATGTGACCAGAGAATTAAGCATAAGTGACTGATAGCAAGTTTAGAGGATTCTTCCTTCTATTGCAATCAAACAAGCTAAGACCATATACTGCTGCATGAAACAATATCCCTTTGAAGCAACTAAAGTACCTTTCTCAATAGAATCTGCTTGATTGTGACTAAATGATCTGCCTGCAATTTGGCTGCAACATGCCCAATTATAGACATTTAAAGCATTCAACATTATTAATATTTCTTTGAGAATTCATGATTGTTGGTTGATCTTTAGTTTCTTCTAACACTGTGTTTTGCTTTGACATCCTTTTGAATCTTTAGCATCATGCTAACTAGATTCTCCTTTGACCATTTCATGAAAACCTACACCAAGTTTTAAGATACTTTGATACTAAGAATATTGTCTAGAATCTTAGTACTATCTTGTCCTATATTTATCTTTTCTTCTAATTACCTTGAGAATGTTTACCTCAACCTCCAAATTTTGGAATAACTTCTTCATGCTTTCTTCGACCCTTCTTCCTTCTTCTACGTGATCATTCGTATTTAGAATCTCTTCTTTCAACCCATTTTCTTGTTCTCTTAAAAGTTTGTGGGTATTCTTCATTCTTCTTATTTGATGTTTCGAGATCCGCTTTCGTAGATGATTTCGGTCAAAGTCTTTTCATTATTCTTATTTGATTTTTCCGTATCTTCTTTAAGAGAGATGATTTTAGTTTAAGTCTTTATCTTTCTGTTTGATTTTTTCATCTTTCCTCTGAGATAATTGCTCAAGTTCTTCATATTCTAATTGTCGACACCCTTTGACAGAGCTGACTGCCTCGATACATTTCCATCTGATCACATTCTGTTTCTACGTGTCCTTTCATTTGAGAGATCATTTCTTTATAGATAGATTCTTTCTCTTAAGTGATCTTTTTTTATCTTCAACTTTGATCTTGATAGCTTCCTCTTAGATCCAACATTACTTTCACTATCTTCACCATCGCATGCATAAGAAAGTTAATCACTGTAAGAACAACAATCGCACTGCTTTATCTTCTTCATTTTTCTCGCCGCACATGTTTTCTCGAGATATCGCCTTTTGAGTAGCTCTTCTTTTGCTTCTTTCCTTATTGTGAAGGATCTCCTCTAAGCGATCAAGCTTCGTAAGGACCCGTTTTGATACCAATTGTTGGGAAAAAGCATCGAGAGTGAATCAAAGATTTAGGGCATACTAAAATATTTTTACTTTTTCCATTCACTAAAACCCATACGCTACTTTGCTAGCCAACTAGCGTATACACGCGCATATCCTTCATAAACTCGCGCATACACAGAGATCTTATTATTATGCATTTATTTATTTACTTAGGTCTATGCATCATTCATTCACCGATGTTTAGTTAACCGTAAGCATGTGCAAGAATGAACACAAACCATCAATGATACAAGCAAATACACATGAACACCAGGATTTTAGGTGGAAATCAAATGCGAGGAACCACCGTCATGGTTAGTTTCACCTTCAATATTTGCTTATAGAGAAAAACATCTTACAACCATGTACCGGCGCAGACCATACCAAGACGTTGGTGCACCCACCCTAGAGGCAGAACTCTTCTGCTATCAGCCTCTCTCCGGAAGGGAGCTACACCGTTTCAGCACAAATTTCCCTAGAAGGGAGCTACGACCCTCGCTTTCTCCGTTTACTGGGCCTTCTCCCCAGGGAGCTAAACCTCTGCCTGCTAATGTACCTCTCCTAAGGAGCTAATGACCTCGCTCTCGTTTTACTGTACCTCTTTACCCGGAAGGGAGCCACAACCCCCGACCAAGGTTACAACCCCTCAGCACCACCATGGACCACATTTCATCAATTTTCATACCTGGATCCAACCCACACAATTAAGCTCAAGGAACATTCATCAAACTAACAACTTGCTCAGCAACATAATCAATATTCGAACAACCTGCATCATCATTGACATATAGCAGAAACAAACAGAACACATCGCATATACACACATACTTCATTTAACCCTAAATTACATACGCGCTTTTTCTTCATCAACCTGCGTATATACACGCTTTTCACAAATACCAACCCGTGTACATCTCCATACACATTTCAAAGCTAACTTCAATTCCCATACGCGTCATCAATGTCAGCAGACATGCGCTTTTCTCCTCGACTTAACCCGCGTATAGATCTTCGTACATTTTAGGGCAACAGATTCCTCCCCATTTGTATAAAACAACAGATTCTCATTTTACTTCAAAGATAGATTCATGTACCACATCTAATCATTCCATAAACAACATCCATAAGATACATATACATTTCGTATCTGTAGATCCTCTTCATCATTTTCTTCATAGGTGCATCATAGATTCAGATTCATCATCAAACTCGTTACTCCTTTCCATTAAGACATAATCGCAGTGAAGTATATTCAAACCCACTCATGCACACATTGCACAATGAATTTCCTTTTCCTGAATAACATCTAGCTCGACAATACCATGAGCTAAAAACCACAATAACTTCCAATGGTATTCCCTGGATTCAGATCACATAGACAATCCATGCCTAACACATTGGGTCAATACCATAGAACTCTTGCTTCTATTCTCCTTTAGGACTCAAGAATTGAGCATAATGGACTTGGCACGTACTTTCCTCGGTACATACGCTATCTCTGTTTAACAAATTCACGTATGCATAGTGACATACCTTATTTATCATTTCTTTCAGCACTTCCTTAAATTCCCTTTTCTTCTCATTTCCGAAAGTACTTGTAGAACATTATATTTACATCATTAATAAACTCATCAAGCATCAAGAACAATCAACATATGCTTTCCACTACACAACACTGCATCATTGGTTAAATAAACACTTACTTGATGGGAAAGGAAACCATCATACACACTTATTCATCAACCATTGCAATACTTGCAATCAAAAAAAACTAAGTTGCAGCAGTCAAGGCACTTTCGATGTAGATGGGTTTCTACAACAATTCCACTTGGTCATCAGCATAAGAAAGGTATTTACAATAAGTCATTGATTAAGCTATAGGGCTCATTATTAGTAAACCATGTTACTTGCTGATAATTTTTTTTGCATTAAAGTTATGTTGAGCAAATATGCATGATAATGACTTTTTAAGATGTTGAGTAAACTTGATTAAGAAACCAAGTAGATAGAACTGACATTATCATGCACATAATAACTTGTTGGAATACCATTTGGGAAAGCTTTGTAGGGACTGGTGAGAGATACTCCATAAGGAGCCACATACTTCTCTAATTGTTGGACATTTCTGGTGCAAGAAAAGAGTGGCACGTCTCGGGAGGTATTTTTATTGGCCTGTGAGTGCTTTGAGTGTCATGTTTCATTAAATCTTATACATTATGTGCGCTGCTAAGTTTGTATAGAAGTTAGGATTGTGCACACCACTTCCTATACCTTCACGTCCATGGAAGTGTTTATATGGATTTTGTAGGAGGTCTTCCTTTGTCAAAAAGAGGTCATGATTATTTGTATGTGTATTTTGGATAGGTTCAAGATGTGTATATTAATTCCATGTAAAGCGAAAATCAATAACCAACAAACATTTCACTTTATTCTTTCAACATGTTTGGGTTCATTGGTTTTCTAATATCCATTTTTAGTAATTGGAGTTTCTAATTTGTTAATTTTTGTCAAGCCAGGACTTATGGGAGCACCTGTGCTTGAAGAAGAGTACATACTTTCATCCACAAACTAATGGTCAAACCGAGGTGTTCAATTGAATATTTATAATGATTTTCAGGATACCAGGACAAGCATCCTAAGTTAGATGAAAACTTAGACATATCTTGGAACATGCTTACAAATCATGCAAAACATTCCTCCACGCAAAGATATTACTTGAGGCAGGCTTGATACCGCCTAGATCACCATTGATTTAATTTTTGGAAGGATGCTACTATTGATAGGCATAACAACATAGACAAAAGCCAAGAAGTTCATGAACAAATCCAATCGATACATCAAACAATCCAAGATCAAACTGAAAAAGAGAAAGGCAAGCACAAAGTAAAGTACCCACAAGCATCTCCGTAGATCACAAGTCTGGCTATGATGAAGTTTGGTCACATTATCAAAGAGAGGCTTCAAGGGGAAGGTAAAAAACTGTAAAGTAATCAGATGAAGGAAAACCTAACTTCAAGTTAGATTTGCCTTCATATGTGCAAATTTACTCTAATACATGTTTAGAACCTATAAATATCCCCTTTGAGATTGAAATCAAGGAGAGAAGCTAGATTCCTTCTATTGAATACTTTTTCTTTCGTGGATGTCTTGATGATCTTCAAGAAGACACCATTCTCGAAGAATAAGGACATCAAAAATAGGAGAGTCGACTACCTTCGTAGGGGCCTGTGAGGCACAATCCTTCAAAGACCAAATGGATCTGGGACTCTGAAAGGTGAGGGTCCAGACTTTCATATGTTGAACAACTCCAGTGATCCTTAGGGTCCAAAAGTCAGTTGGGGAGGGAGGATCATGCTCAAAATTACAGGCCGGTACACCAGGTACTTTTCAGATCAAGAACTACTTAAATTTCCAAGATATATCTCGCCACTTAACTGGTACAACCTTTTTTCATGGAAAACCGACACCATATGCTCCTGTAAACACATTTTTTTCCACTTTGCAAGACAACGCATTTGTTGTATTCTGCATAATTGAGTGGGCATACCTACATGGCAGGTTAACTAGTGGTGTGTTCGCTCCCAAAATCAAGAAGTGCCAAGGGCACATTGATGTGTCTGCTATGGGTGCTGATTGGGATTATTTTTGGGCCAACCACGTGTTGACACATGGCCTTAACCAAGCCAGCCATGTATGTGAAGAGGCTAAAAAATTTTGAGTTGGTCTAGCTGAGCTCGAGGAAACAATCGCCAACCTCAACGCCCGCTAGCAACAATAGTCCCCACCACACACACATTTATTATGTCTTAACCTATATATGTCATGACTTCATTTATTTTTTAACCATCAAATCAGGGAGAGGGCAGACTAGGCCTTGTAACCTTGAAGCACGCCATCAGGACCTCAGCAGAGGTTGATTCAGCCCCCGCATAATATGGAAAGAATAATGACCATTGGTGGCCACATGCTCATAGTCAAACCATCGCGCCCATTTATTTAAAAAAATAATTTTCCGTAGAAGGCCGATGAGATCATTTTGAAGAGGGGAAATTTTTTCCTGAATTGTAGAAATTTCTTTTACCAAATGATAGTGGAAAAAGGGGAAATTGGGAGATGATTTTGGTCTCTGGAGGAAAAATGTGGAGCTAAATAGGGAAACTTAGAGATTATAAATTTAAGACTTTGGCCAAATTGAAAGCGTAAAGAGACCAGATCGGGCATTTTCTTATTTTTTGAGCCGATGGAATAGAATTTGTGAGTACTGTAAACACATGTAATCGTCTGCCCATAATATAAAAGGGCCAAGCTGCTGAAGTTTCTATCATGAGATGAGCCTGTGCAGGTGAACTCCTTCATCATATTTTTGTTGCAATTATTAGTATGCATGTCTATGTCTAATATATGTTGTTGTTATATTTATAGTTTAAAAGGGATTCTCTCATGAAATTCACTTAAAAAACACACAAAAACTCATGTTATACTTGCAATTAACCTCATCATCCTCAAACACTTTATTTAATAATTTTGAATTGGATCTTAACACAAAGAAACTAATATTCCCATTCATATCATTCAGCTAGGTAGAAGATAGAAGATATAGGTGCAAAGCTGAGCTCAAGCTCGAGAAGAGCATATTGTATTCATCCAATTATTCGTTAATGCATTACAGACACGAGTAAGAGCAGCTGTTTTCCTTGATAAATATTTGTGTATTTGTGTTGAATTGTAGATGTATGTTAGGATTTTTGTTCTCAATCAGATTCTTTTCTCAGACTCGTAGAGTGTTATTTCTAGCCTTGTGATTAGGTGTAAATTTCATGAGAATTTTAGAATCACACATTTAATTTTTCACAACAATAACAACAACATAACAATAGCCACTGACAAAGTAGCTAATATTACAAGAAATGTTGAAAAAATACTGGCAATGGTGAGATTTGAAAGAATGGAGCTAAGATAATCAAAAAGAAAAAGATATAAAACAAAGGGTTTAAAGGATATGATGTTGACATGATAAAATTTAATTGGGACTCAAGTTCCTGTAGGAAAGTTGTAAAATGGTTCTTGAGTTTCACTGTGGTAAAGAATATGTGCTAATGCTGTGCTTCACTAATTTAATGAAACAAAGAACTCAAGAGAAATAGCCATGCTCTAGACTCAACGACAGAGAGGAAAGAGAGGGCCATTCCTAATAGTTCTTATAGGTTGAGCATGCACTACAGAGATACTATATAGAATGTGAAGAAGTTGATATTTGCAATAAGTGGCCACCAAGTGAGTAGAAGCTCAGAAGACCTGTATGTGCATCTTCTTATCCCACTAACAGATTTTTTGTAGTTGATTTACCTAAGCAATGGTATGCAGATCTGACCTATGAAAGAATGAAGAAATAGAAAAATAAGCATAAACACAAAGGGGAGAAGAGAAGAATAAATTTATTTCCATTAAGATTTAATGAAAAGGTATATTCTTAGTATGTTATACTGAAATAACTAGCTCAAAGTGATGGTAGCTTATCTCCCGAGAAGAGATGTGGTGGATACATGCCTCTCAACTATGTTACAATGAGGCTCATGGACCTCTTATTATTTAACATCAAAGGAAAAATCAAACAATAAAAAATCTAGCCCTAGGAGATGGAACACCAAGAGTTTGTGGGCCCCATTGGGGTTATTGAACCAACTTCCCGAGGTCGAATCAGTCATATGGATCTCTATTTTGTGTGGTATTACCTTGTTATAAATGTATTTCGTAGTACTATAATATTTGTGGCAAGCCCTTGCCTATGGCTATGACCCTGTCATGACTTAAAAAAATTTGCTTTAGGCCCAAAATAGTTCAAAGTTCAAGACCCGAAAAAACTACTAAAATAGTAAAATTGTACTATAAAAAGGAAACTCAGAAACTAATTGAAGTTCCAGAATAGGTGGTTTTCCACCAATATCCACTCAGGTCATGATACGATTTGCACAAGGACATTTCTACAAAATAGAGGTGGCGGAAACGAAGTAGATTATACCTTTAGAGAATCAGTCGAATTTTTTTCGGCAATAGTTCCTGCTTGAACATTTTATAAAGTTCTACTAACTATGTAATAGAGTTCACCTAATCTTCAAATTCAACTCAGACCTATTTAGATTGACTCAGATCGATCACAAGCAGCAAATCGTAATTTTGCCTAGAGATTGGAAACCGCAACAAAAGTTCGCCCGGGTCTCTGTGTCTGTCCGAACCGTGAGTTCGGGCCAACTTTTACTTTTTAAATAGTTTGGCGAACTATTTTCTATAGAAATAAATCACCCAAGTTTTTGTGGTTTACCAGCTTCATTGTTCGCATTTTTTGTCCCCGCGTTAGTTATCCGTTCGCGCTGTTGCTCCTCCTACTATGCCAGCTCTCCGTCCATGTCCCGACTTTGTTGGCACGTTGATTCTCCATCCATGTCGTTGTATTTTAGGTCAGACAAAAAAATGTCTGGGTTGGTACGCCTAATTTTTGGTTCTTATTTGCTTGCTAAGGCTTTCGGGGTTGGAATTTCTTCAGAAGTAGTGATTTACCGATGGGTTGTCTTTTCGATGGGTTGTCTTTATAAAGTCTCTGGAGATGTTTGTTGGTTTTGCTGAGGTTTTTAGATTCTTTCATCACGGACATATTTTTCCGAATCTGTTTGTGTACATATCATATAGGTTTGATTTTCGGATTTGTTTCTCCAAGGAACTCAATATAATGTATTATTTTACAAATCAAAGTAGGAATTGCTTCACTTTGCAAATAAATCACTAGTAGCACCTGCCTCAACAACTCCCTGGTCTCCTTACTTCAACTCACACTCTTGGAGAGACTACATCACCCATCTGTGCCTGCATCTCCCATATGGCACCGAGAACTAGAAATCTATGCGAATACTTCAATTGCTCTTCCACCACGTCGATGGGCAGCAGCTTGACTCCATCTCGCTATCAGTAGATGAACCAATATGCACTTCCCCACCCATACTTGATCTCGCATTTTTTGATTCCACGCCCGTTTGATTCTATCACTACACTAGTGAGTCTCGATCTCCTCGTAATAAGAATGGTGAAAATCTCCTAGACTAGCAAATCAACTCACTTCCTCCATGCTAGATGCACTCTACCTAATAAATGTAGTACTTTTGGGAAACCTGCTCTACCTCTGTAGAACTCTCTTTGAGACCCCAACCACTCGCACTCTGCCTACAACATGCACCGACTAACCAGGCCAGCTAGCACTGCCCACTAGGGCCCTGTTCTCGCCTGGTAGGCACTTGCCTCCTTCTGACCGGAATGTTGGAAACCCGCTTCTATCTGAAACCCCTTCTTGAGTCTCTCTAGCTAGAACTACACCTACACTCGGCAACTAGCCAATTCACACTAGCACCCTATCACATTAATTTTTTGTAACGCACTTGCAACTAGAAATTCACATTCCTTGAGCTACTATGTCATTACAATGATATGCACTCATCTCCCGAGTATCCGGTTGCATCTAAAATCGTCACAACTATCTCTTGAGTATCTGATTGCACCTTGTTACTTTTTCAATCCTCTTGCTAATTGTTGGAATAAGGATTACAAGAGGGTGGGAATCAAGAATAGTGAGGTTCTCGGGATACAAGGAGGTCGAAAGATTTTTTTTTTCTTGTATATTTGAAGCTCTCCATTATTATAGAAAAGGATTTTTTGCTTGTATATTTTTATGCTCTTTGTCATAGTAATGTCATAGTGTATGAAGTTTTAAATTGTTTTTATTATTTTTATTACGTGTTGGATGTGATTTTGATTGAAAATGTTTCTTTTTTATTTATTAATTAAAAAAAATTATTAGAAAAATTATTGCTTTAAGCCTTAGAATTTACAATCAAAATTAGAAAATGTATTTTTATCTAAACTATTTATGAAAAGTTTAATATTGTTTGATCTTCTCTACCATGTCCTTTTTACATATATCTAGAATAATATTATTTGTAGTTTCCGGTTTTTTGTAACATTTTACTACCATAATCAAAATCTATAGAAATAATAATTTAACATTATAATATCTTGAAATGGAGCTAGCCAACTCAAATATAGTATTGCAAATCCCTGGCTAAGTTAGATGAGGAGGCTATGTATTACTTAGTATTGTATCCATATTGGGGTTGCAAGTTCTACGGGTTCAAAAGAACACTTGCAAACAATTTGTTTTCCATATGACCTCTCTTTTTCATAGATAAATTTCATTCTTTTAGCCATTATGGATTTGAGAAAAATACATTCTGATAGGCCAATAAAGAGCCTTAACAATGAATTAAACATGAACAACTATTAAATATGGGTAACCAAGTAGCATCAAAACAAACAACTAAATCACCAAGGCTAGTAGTGATAAATAATAAACATTCTAGGATACTTAAAAATTCCATGTAAATATTTTTTTTACCTAAAATCACTAGATGGTGAGGCCCACAGCAACAACTGCAAAAGCAATGCAATATAACCAATCAAACTACACCAACAAAACATATGGTCTTGAATGAGGTTTTGGACTCTTTAGATATAAATGTACACAATGGCAATGTATCTTATATAGAACTTTAATCCATGTGCTTAACCTTAACATTGACACAAATGAAATACAATTTTACTCATTTCTTTATGATCTAGAAAAATATTCGGATGAGTATTGCCCACATATCCGAAGTCAAAAGGGATAGATTAAAAAGGGATGCTCCGATCATCTATAAAAGATAAATTAAAGAAGCATGACATGACATATTAGTAATGCAAATTAGATATGCGTACCAATTATGTTCATATAACACAACAAATAGATGATTCAATACAAATTTCACATAGAAGTCATATTTATCTCATGGGCCTTCAACTTAAATTATATATCTAGCATTACATTAAACTATAGGAGATAAATCAAAGAAGCATTTGAATGTAAATTAAACATGTGTAATAATTATGTCCTTTAGTTCAATAAATAGATAATAATTTGCAAATGCCATATCTAGGCTATATTTCATCTAAGTAGCTTTCAATTTAAACTTATATCTAATGTTAAATTATATAAAAGAATAACAGTAATCCAAACTTCAAAATAATATTTAGAACTTTAGTATAAAATGTGACATATAATTTTCTTGTGTGGAAAAACATAGTTACCGAGAGTTCAAAACTCATGCATTTGAATAGAAAGTGGGTATACGAATGAGAAAGTAGATTTTTTCTAGAAATGAGGAAGTGAAGGTTGATAGAGAGCCACACAAAATTTCAAATTCATACCTTAACAAAATTGTTAGATCCTTTTAAAGAAAATGTGTCATATAATCAACTTTCATCGAAATATATGATAAACTCAACACAATTTTATGAAAAATAGTATACCATTTTTTACATTTCACATAATAAAAATAGATAAATATTACTTAAGTATTGTTATAAAGATTTAACTACCCATCGAGAGATGGCCAAGTGATTGAGACAGGGCATCATCATAATAAAAAACCAAGTACAAATTGTAGTAATCCTAGAATCATGCTTTACATAAGGTAAAATTGGGGAACTCATGACTTGTACTATAGATAAAAAACATTTACCCTTACCAAAAAATATATGATAAAAATTGACAAACTACATAAGCTTAAGCTTAAGGGGATATGATCCTTCTTGCCTTCCATATAGATAATGAAAATGATTGTTCCAAGTCTCATGTTGCTTCTCATGTTATTTTATAAACCTTGATTGGAAAGAAAAATAGGCTCGGGCAGAAATGTAAGAAATATAAAACATAATGAAACACAACATAAGAAATAGAGAACATAATGAAACACACACATACATATCTCTAGACAATCAACACAATTATTTTCCTAGGAAATCCTTATGGGAGACGAGCAACCCTAAAAAGTAATGATGCTCTAGACTCTTTTTTCCCTAGGAAATCCTTATGGGAGAAAAACAACACTAAAAGGTAAACATGCTCTACTCTCTTTTCTGGTATGGAAAATATGTGAGTACAAAGAAAAGAGGTAATCTCTCTAGATTTAGCTAAGACTTTTAGCGTGTAAGGTTGCCATAAAAACTTAACTTCATACATTTTTCTCTCTAACTTCACACTCCTAGTTGTATTTTCAACTATGGAACAAAATACAATAACACAAAATGGAACTCTTATTCCTCCTAGTGGCCAAGTATTTAACATAGCGTTATAGACAACTAGGTGTAAGATTTGACTCCATCAACCATTAACAAGGTTTGTGATTTTAGACCTTTTAGAGTCTTGTTAAAATTCCACATGTAGCTAGCTTGCTATGCATGAGTAATGGGGCTAAAATGACATTCTCTCATACCATGGTGGTCAACATGATAGGTCAACTTATTAAAGGCATAAATTTTGAATGAACTTCATTTGATTTTTTTCTTGCACCATTGGATATGTCTTTAAGTGTAGAATAATGGTCAAGATTTCGGCACAAGGGATAATCGTTTGACCCCCAAAAATGTCATTTAATACCTCAAAATGACTCCAAAAGGTTTTAGATCCCAATTCTCCACCCACCATTAAAATGACCCTACAAGTTGATTCTTTCGGTTTTTTCACTCTATAAGCATCAAAATATATGAAAAATAATATAATTATCCAATCTAGATCATTATTTAATAATTTTTTAAAATTATGAGTAAGATATACATTATGGAATTTAAATAAATAGTGTTAATTCATTGAACACCCTTGTACATTCCTTGTTGATACTTTGAAAGTAATACATTTTGAAAAATAATTTGTTTATGGATTCTATTTTCCACATTCTCTCAACCATATCAAAAACCTTCTTATAATATTTGAAACCATCTATACAACTTTTCATTTGTTTCGATAGGAATTAACATATTGAAATATTAATTGTATTTATGTCTTGTGTGCTAAGGAAGGGAGGTCGTGAACCTTAGGAGAAGAGATAGTATTTGTTAAGTTAGGAGGGATAATTTTTATGAGATAGAATTAATTTAAAATGCTTCTTAAGATTATGTAACTTTCGAACCATAATTACAAATTTATTTATTTTTTTACTTATCATTTAGTTCCTAAAAGTTGAAGAATTTATGTTGGTAAATAATTAATTAGGTCTATTTAAATCATTTACCACTTTTGGGTTTTTTGTTTTCATGGTTTCATTCATAATTTAAATTTTTTGCAAATTGTCAATTTCAATTTTTCACACCACATGTGCAAAATCAAAGGACCTAAGGTCTTTCCCCTACCAAAGTATGTTCTTTTAAAACATGTTTTCTTGGTGATATGGGTGATTTAGAAATGATTGGGAGAGTGAAATTCCTCATTTAATACACAATATGTTTGGTTCATGCCACTAAGCCAAGAATTTTAAATTCAACTAAATTTTAATATAACCAACTAAATCCTGCAAAAAAAGAATAAAACAATTTATGTTAGGGTTGTGGATTTAGGCATTGAAACAACACACCATGATATTTCAAATTTAAAAATAATGGTTTGAGTCCTAGGTAGCTTAGAATCCTATTTGTTTTCAAAATAGGGATGCACTCCCATTTGATTCTCATGATTAGGTTGTAATCATGAGGCTCTCGCTCAAGAGTGGACCTTCCCAAAATCTTGTGACGTCTTGTCACAAACAAAACCATCAAACTAAAAAACACATCATGCAAGAAACATAGCTCGCTAACATATAATTTTTCTCCTTCAAAGAAAAAAAATTCACATCATGTGAATATCTCCATGAGACATTGAATTAAATTTCATCTCAAGACAGGGCTTTGGGAGGACACTCTCAAATCCAACCTTCGTTATGGCTTTGAAACACATGGTAAGTATCAAGACTTAGCAACCTTATTTGCATAATTTTTTCTAGCATGGACCTTAATGTCATAGCCTTATTTTGCCTAAAATGAATGCAAATTTCCTTGCAATTTGGCTTGCAACATTCATAATTCATGCTCATGGAACATGATTATGTTGCAATTGTGATAACATCTGTTGTATGCAGAAGCTAATAATAAATGATCAAAAATGACATTTTTGCTCTGTTTTTTTGAAGATTTAAGGAAAATTACACCAAGTAGCTTCCAGCCTCATATGACCATCATGTCAAACTCATCTCAGGATATTGTCCAAGTAAGAGCCACTTAAGCAAGCAATCTAGTATACATGACTCTCCAATTTCAATTAGTAGCAATGACAGTTCTAAGTATGGTGCAAACATTGCTCCAGATCCTCAATGGGGCATGTTTGATGACAATAATTTGTGGAGTGAGAGAGGGAGATGGTAGGAGAAAAAATTCAAGGAATCCATGGGAAATTGAAAAATATATAACTAATAAGGTGAAGACACTTTGTAACCTAAGAGAGAAACTTGTTAGGAAATGGGTGAAGTTGGCATTACACACCCAATTGGATAACCTCGAGGAGAAAACATTTCTCCCACTTTATTTGTTGGCATAACCTAGTAAGTGTTATTCACTAGCATGTATTTTGTAAAGGCCTTGACCTCGTTCCCATTCAACTCCATCCACCAGGTTGTAGAGGATTCCAAGCCTAATTTCATGAAAAGTAAGTTGGGGATGATCACATTGACCTGCTTGATGACGTGTCTATGAAGATTAACTACCTTGAACTATTTTTTTGCGTAGGGAAAGAGACACATTCCCATATCTGAGCATGAAAACGTTGTTTGATATTGTTAATGCCTCTAGTGTTTACTTCTACAAGTTCTATAGGCAGAGTTTGTAAATGGCCAGGTAGCCTCTGGATCTCATCTTTTATGAAAGGTGACATATCTAGTAAATGCCCCTATAGTCAATCTCTGGAATGGATCTAAATAGAAGTTTTTCATTTTAAAATATCCATAAAACACAAAAAATTTAAGGTAAACTATGTACATGTGTCATTTCTCCCACAAACTAAAGTGTATAAGTGGTAAATTTTATACCAAGTGTGTTCCCACCATGTAAAGCGCAATTTGGTAAACTTATAATTTTTATAATTTCTTTTTCGATTAAATTTAGTTTCACACATCAATTATTGCTTTGAAAGTTGTGTTCTACATAATTTGTGTACACTAAATTACAAATTGATTTTTTGAAATCTATTTTGTGTAAATGTCGACCAATAGATATATATCATGGAGGATGAATGACGAAGATCAGCCGAATCCCATATGGAGGTTCAGTGATCGGGGATGTTCACGATATTTAAATATAATCTTAAATCTCCATACATGTGTGTACATATGGAATTGATTTTTTTATTAACTTTGTGAGTTAAATTAGTTGTTAATAAGTTTCATATTTTAATTTTTAGGAGGTAAGAGGAGAAGGGTTTCTACTCCATCCATGGAGCGTGCCCATGGTTCAACTGGTCGAGGTATGGTTCACGCAATTTAATGAATGAATATGTATATGTATTTATATGTACACATGAATGTATTTTTCAATTGATTATAAATTCGTATTTGTTTATGAAGCTTCTCCCTCGTCTCGAGAGGTTGGTGGTGGTTTAAATCCACCTAGAGGGCCATCAATGAGTGGTAGTAGGTTGCGTGAAGGGGGTGATATTTATTTTCATGAAGGCCAATCAACTACTGCTGGTTCTGAACAGGGTCATTTTGGGTCTGGTTCTCAGCAGGGTCATTCTAGGTCTGGTTCTCAGCAGGGTCATGTTGGAGAAGATGCTAACCAACAACGTCAAGGTTGTCATCAATTTCAATATTTTTTCATTAAATTTGTACAACTTTTTTTACACGTGTTTTTTATAATATACAAAATTTTATATATATTGATGCAGAGGCCGAAAATGTTCGAACTAGTGGTCAAAATAGACACAGGGAAGCCCGCTACATTCAAGAAGAAGGTTGTCAACCCAGCACAACTTATCCGGCTGAGATTACTGATATACCATGGGAAACCAACATGGCGGAATGCACCTTACAAAGGTGTGAAAGACTTCATGCAAAATTGCAAAGAGATATCATGGCTTTGTCTCTACCTGCTGAGAGTCGACAAAGCCTTGAAATAGTTACACATTCATTGGGTGAAATGGTAAATGTGTATAGAAATCTTGGGCCAACGACTGATTCATTTGTAGAAATGATGAGAAAGAGAAAAGAGACAGTAATGGGTCTAGATAAATGGGAGGACGTAAAACAAAAAGTTACAAAAGAAGTGGCCAAGTCAATGTTTAATTACAAGGAAGGGCCAAAAAGAAAAATGTTGAAGGTGCAATATTTCAAGCACCCAGACATAGCTCGTTATTTGTATGATAGGCACCTTGCGGCCTATGGAAGGCTCCCATGGAACAATGAGGTTCCTGTTTATTTTGCACAAATGTTTTATGCAGAATTTTTTTTGGGTATGAAACCCAACTACAATGACCTTCCATCAGAATTTTTTGGCCCGGGG
This sequence comes from Pinus albicaulis, assembly GCA_034641835.2. Lineage (NCBI taxonomy): Eukaryota > Viridiplantae > Streptophyta > Pinopsida > Pinales > Pinaceae > Pinus > Pinus albicaulis. The sequence goes on along the minus strand of CM076570.1, from coordinate 1,221,756,524 downwards.
AAAGGTCGATTATATGACCGTAAGGGCGCTAAGTGAGATGTGGAGTTGCCTCGCCCTAAGCCGCCATTGGTGAGTCAACTGTTTTGGGTCGAAACTCTGCGGTCAGAGATGAATGCGACTTCTCAAATAAGTCGAGAAGCAAGGGATGTTATGATCGACAATGTTCATAGCGGATTGGGTGGAGTCGATCTTTGTTTAAATCGACAAAGAGCACGTGAAAATGCACGTGCCAATTTTGTGTATTGTACAGATGAGGAGATTGACAACATGAATGTTGAAGATCTCTGAATATATGCAAAAAATTGTCGCAATGGTTTGCAAGACCTAATTTTTCATGAGGAAGAGGGCACCGGAACGGTATGTGTTAGTGACCTTAGGGTTTGAAATTATTTTAACATACATATACATGTGTGCAATTTGTAATAAATACATGTGTATGTACATGTATACATTTATTTGTATGTGTACATTAATCTAACAAAAATGTATGATTATATGTTAAAACACCATTTACAGTTCTCACACATGATGCGTGATAAAAATGTTAATATCACGTTCGGGACCTCTGGTTCAAACAATGCAGATGGGTCTGACCATCAAGATATGTTGGCAAATGTTAGTGTTTTTTAAGTGACTTTAAAATAAATAATTGTGCACATATGTACATGTATATATATATATATATAATTAATTAATTTGATAAAATGTTTTAACAGATATCGATTCCGTCCGATGTTTTTGGGATGGTGGTACCTTCTTCTTCCTTGGGAGATGTACCTTCTACTTCCTTGGGAGATGAGCCACAAGTATGGACAATTTTTCACAAGTTTAAAATTTATGTTTAAAAGTTATATATATATATATATATATTCTACCTCAAAAAGTTCCATTAAAAATTGAGATATATATATATATATATATATAGAGAGAGAGAGAGAGAGAGAGAGAGAGATCTATATTTTGAGTTATTTAAAATTTTTTGAATTTAGGTTCCTATAGAAGATTTCTTTAATCCGCGGACTCTAGCGACGGAGATAGGAACATCCACAGCATTTGAACAAGTTGTCTTTAGTTCCTTTTTTAATATTATTGAAAATAAGTTTATATATGTACACGTGCATTTTCATTTGAAACTTTTTAATATATATATATATATATATATATTTAACTGTACATGTATATTGTATAGTTTACTGCTTTAAATGTTCCTATGGGAGAACATGTTCATCAAATGGAGAGGGAACTTTATGAGATATTGCATGATTTTTTTTGTTATATTTTGTTTTTACATGAAGTTCTAGATATATATATATTCTCATTCATTTTTAAAACATCAAATTTTAATGTTTAAGTACATGTGCATTGTGTATGTAGGTTTCCCATGATGCTTCACATGATAGGGCGCGGATTGAGACCCGGATAGGAAAGACGCTAGATCCGTCTCTATTTGATGGACATGATTTGTAGATTTGATTTCAAGATTTAGATGGTCTTAAAATTTGTTAAACTTGATACAGTTTGATACTTGTGAGATCTACAATTTTTGGACGTATTTTATTACATTGTTAATATAATTTGTTTTATTTAATTTTTGGATGGTTTTAGTACTTTTGGCATGTGAATGTGAAGTAATGTTGTCATCTGAACTACATTTGGCATGTTATGTAATGACATGTGTTATAATTTGTTTTGCTTTTAAAATTTAAGTTTTTGATGCTTGGAGTACATTTGGCATGTGAAGTAATGTTGTGATCTATATTTTTTTGTTAAATTGAAAGTTAAAAGTTTTGGATGGTTTCAATCTACATTTTGCATGTGATATTTAATTTTAAATGTTTTTATTGGATAGTTTAATTATAATTGGCATGGCATGTGAAGTTTTTAAAACTCAAGTTTTGGATGGTTTCAATCTACATTTTGCATGTGATATTTAATGAACTTTAAATGTTTAATGTTTTAATGTTGCACGATATATAATCAAAAGGTTTTTAAAACTTAAATTTTTGATTGTTTCAATCTACATTTGGCACATGTGGTATATAATTTGTTAAATGTTTCTATTAGATCTAGTTGAACTATAATTGGCATGGCATGTGAAGTAACGATATATATAATCAAAAAGTTTTTTAAACTCAAGTTTTGAATGGTTTCAATCTACATTTCGCATGTGATGTTTAATGTTTTAATGTTGCACGATATATTATCAAAATTTTTTAAAATTTTAAAGTTTTGGACGGTTTCAATCTACATTTGGCACATGTGGTATATGATGTTAAATGTTTCTATTGGATAGTTGTTCACTATAATTGGCATGGCATGTCAAGTAATGTTTCACAAATCCATTTTGGATGGTTGAAGTACATTTGGAATTTTAATATTGCTTTTGATCTCTACATGTATTCTTGTTTGAATGAAAAAATTTCCAATAGGAAGAACATAGCTTTTCAATGCAACTAACCATGTATCAATTGAGCTCTAATTGAAAAAATAGTTTAAAGAAGTAGATATATGTATAAACTATACCTTTAATTTTGATTGGAAATATAAGTCTAGTACATATATATGTTTGTTGAATTTGGGTCTATGTCGTTAATGCACTCAAATAAGTAGCCTTGTCGATTTATTTACATTGTGGAAACTTTTTACTAGAAAATCCAACTATTTTTTCATCAATGCACATAGAAAAACCACTTGGAACAATTAATTGCATTCTAGAACATATCTAGATCCAATACAAGTAACATTTTTCATCAATGCACATTGAACATATCCGACCATTGGACAAACAAATTTTGTACTAGATTTTCAATCAGGAATAGAGATGTGGGTCAAATCCCACCAAAAGTCGGAGAAGTGCTCCGAGTCTCTTGTCTAAAAGGAATTTTCGTACAAAACTATACTGCAGATGATTTATTTACATTGTGTCCATACTTTTTACCAGAAAATCCAACTAGTTTTTCATCAATGCACATAGTAAAACTAGAACAATTAATTTCATTCTAGAACACACACACACACACACACACACACATATATATCCAATACATATAACATTTTTCATCAATGCACATGTATAGAAAAGCTACTTTCAGTTGATACTAGAGCACGTGCTTGTACCAAAACAATTTGTACATGTGCAAACACTTGCACAAATAAATTAAGCAGCTCAATTTTTAGTTGAGTACTGGAAGTTCTAAAACATATTTAATCCAAACAGAATAAATTGTTGGAAAATTCAATCAAAAAAATTCTAATGGAATTCCATCTTCAATAATCCGTTCATGATCGGATTTTGACATTTTCCATCTCTTAATTTTCGATTTTTTCTTTGATTGAACTTCTATCAACTTTATGCGTGCTGCACACACCAAGTGACTATATTGACAACTTATGGAATCAGGTTCATAGTCTTCAAAGTAAACAAAGTCTCCACTTTGATGAGTTTGTCTAAAAAAATAACCTTTCAGTATAATAGACCCTCTCTCATATTGAAATCCGTGATCATTATAGTTTTGTAATAATTTCATTTTTCGTTCAGTGCAACGCATCAAATAATACTTCACATTTTCATCGTTGTCAATAGGTGCAATTACAGCAAAAACATCTCCTGCACAATAAAACAAACTTAACAAAATTATACATATATTTAAATTTATTTCTAGATCTTTAAATCATTAGAAAGCAATTCAAATGTTACCTTCTCTAACAAGATCAGAAACTCGATCACCATCGGATGATATTGTAGTTTCCTCTGATTGCATTTCTTCAAACATTGCAATAGAAATTTTTCCCTTTGTATTTAGCTCTGTATGTTTCCAATCGTTCACATACATTTTGTTTTCACAAACGTCATTGGATTTTGTGTTGTCTATGCAAACATCACAAAAACAATAATATTTTCTTTTATCCAATGCAAACACATTTCTGGATGACTTTGTTTGAATTGAATGCAATTTTCAAGTCCCTTTTATTGTTTCAATGTCATTTGCAATTGATCTATCTATGTCTTCGATTCCAATATGCCATAAAAAACTTTATATGGAAAATTAGAAGAAGAATTTGTAAATATGATATCAAAATACAATCAAAAATAATCATTGCATGATAAATGTACAATGTTTAAAATTAGATTTCTAATATAAATTAAATTGAATGTACCTTCGCACTTCTCTTGATGGGTTAAACTCATGGCTTAGAGCAGTTTTGCACCATTGAACAACTTCTTCAGTGTTCACAAGTCGGCGTGCAAAGTGGTTCATTTGATATCTTTGAAGTACTCGTTTTATGCATGCTCCTGCACCGTCATGTTCTCCTTTTCCATGGCCAGTCTCAAAGAAATTCCAACAATGTTTAATGGAGGTTTTCTTATGAAGACGACACAACCAAAAAAATGATCGTGCAGATTTGAATTGACCTGCGCATCCGTCTGACCATATCCAATGTTCATTGAATGTTATTTCACGATTTTTCAATGAATCATAAATTCTTCCAAAACAATGTTGTACAAAACATGTATCATGTGTACGATCGTCACTGATATAAAAGTGATATTATTTAATGATATGTCGATTTTCACTCGTGCTTTCTATATGATCGACATTTTGTTCAGCATGTCTATATAGAATATGGACGAGCATGGAGACTTGGTCAGAGTGATAGTATTCACTCTGAATTTCTTTTGTGGAACAAATGTGTAGTTTTATGCAAAATCAATCACTGACAAAATGGTCCCTGGTGGAAAAACTTCACGAGATTTTTTGAATTGCAAGTCTTGCCATCGAGCTCTATGGGAATGCTTGGTGTATTTGTAAATTTCTGCCTCAAACTTTCTCAAAAAGTCTATCAGAAAAATTTCATCTTCTAGTAATTCAATTCTTTTAACACTATTTTCACCTTGAATCGATGTATCGATATATTCATATCTCTTCCATTTCACTTTCATGTTGGACAATGATTGATCATTTATATCAATACGATATTTGTTTTTAAATTTAGTCAAATTTCCACAATCATCGCATTTTTTACCACCAACACATTTCTTTTGTAAAATAGTTCATCGCTTTCTCTTTCACATAGAATATGAGATATGAAATCACGGATAGTGGAAGGAGGAGGTGAATCCTTCCATAATGTTCTACCGAAATCAAGGAATGTGTCATAATATAACTCAAATTCCACATGATAACGACAACAACAAGTGTCACGTATGGTGATAGGTTTTACATACCATGGTTTTTGTTGAACAAAAGCACTGAGTGAAACATGAATTTGACAATTCTCTTCTTTGAACTTGTTGAATAACTCTATTTGAGTGGTTTCCAATAGATGTTTTTCATGTTCTTCGTATTGATTTCGTGCTATTCTTCTTCGCATCACATGTCTTGCAGTTGGTGAAACACGCGTATTGTTCTTCCAATATTCATATATTATTTTTTTAACATTTTCTCCAAGTCTATCTTTGTATGGTTTCCTACAAATAGCTCTCCAACAAGCGAGTTCATCATTTACATCTATTTGCAGCCGAAATTTCCGATGTTTGTGCAATGTTTTTCACGAGGTTCCCAGTGCTCGTGCCATAGATGTTACCAAACGATTCTCTTGAGTACTTGATGAAACCATTTCCATCTGTATTCCTCTACATACAATTGAAACATCTTTCTCTCTAGATCTCTTAATTGACTTTATAGCACTACTCATATTTTTTATCACCTCTTCCTTCATTTTTTTATCTTTGGTTGATTTTCGAATACCCAATAGTGTCGTAGCTTCTTTTAATTTCCTTAATGATAGGAGACTTTTCAACATTTGAGCCTGAACTGTCACCCGCTCATTTAAGAAATACTTTTCAAAAATGTAGTTAACACGATATCGTATAACATGGTCAGGTTTTTTATCTCCATATGTGTGAGTGTCAACATTTTCTAACATCTCATTATCGACAGTGATTTCATCTGTACATATTCGAAAAAATAGTACATATTCAATAAATAACTAAATTAATAAATATATCTATAATTTCAATGATATGTGCATGTGTTTAATATATATATATATATGTGTGTGTGTGTGTGTGTGTGTGTGTGTGTACATACCTTGTGATTCAATTTCTTTATTTGGATTTCTTTCAATATTTTCACCATCTTCAATCATTGGTTCAATATCTCTTTCACTTTCTCTTTCAAATTTTGTATCTCATCGTCAATGTTTTGAGGAATATCTCTGTCTGTTTACATTAAACAAAATATTTTTCAAATTAGTTCATCAAATAAAAATTAAGCTTCACATTTTACATTAGGAAAATTTTAAATATATCAATAGATTATAATATTTACATTTACATACCTGCTTCAATTTCTGCTTGAGGTTGATTTTCTTCTTCAATATTTTGAGGAATATCTCTGTCTGTTTACATCAAACAAAATATTTTTCAAAATAGTTCATCAAATAAAAATTAAGCTTCACATTTTACATTAGGAAAATTTTAAATATATATCAATAGATCATAATATTTACATTTACATACCTGCTTCAATTTCTACTTGAAGTTGATTTTCCTCTTCAATATTTGAGAGGGCTTCTAACTTTCTTTTGCGATATTGTCTCGTCTCTTCTCTACGTGCCTCAGGGTCTCTTTTTCGATCATATTTTCTCGCACAAGTTCTTTGATTTCCCATGATAATAGGGTATGAAGTTCAAAAAATTTCCTTCAAAAATTAGACAATAACTCAATTACAAAAAATATCACAATAATTTAAAAAAATTCAGTTTAAATTTTTTGCAAAAAATACTTACTCCAATCCAAAACACTTACTTTAAAAAATTCGAGAGAAAAATGTCTTATAAAAATGAAACGAAGCTCAAAATATTTACTTCAACTCAAAACATGTACATACCTCCAAGAAATGTCTTTTGAATGTACGTCCAAGAAATTTTTTTAAGTTCAAAACAATTTTTTGCAAAATCAGGCCGCCTCCAAGAAATGTCTTCCAAAAAAATTCTTTAAACCCAAAACAATTCTTTGTAAAATCAGTTTGCTTCCAAGAAATGCTCTTAAATCCAAACTTTGAAGAAAATTTTTTAAACCCAAACCAAGATCTTTGTAAAATCAGATGAAATGTGCGAAATGTGCGAAAATTGTGAATGATTTCGCGGCAATTTATATTGCCGCGAAATGTGTTTTAGTAGGGGCTCCGCAAAACTTTCCGGACGACGGAAAGTTATACAATAGTTCGGCCGAACTTTTGATTAAAAGTTCGGCCGAACTATTAATTCGTTAGATTTAACGAGCTGTCGATGCAAAACATAGTTCGGCCAAACTTTTAATCAAAGTTCGGCCGAATTAATGCGTCACCAGTTACGCAAAAACCAGGCTCTGAATACGTTTCTGCAACTTTGGACTGATTAAACTCCATGAAAGGTTGTTAATTAACTGTCGGAACCAAGACAAGCATTTTCAGAATTGAATCTACTTTCAGGAAATATAAATTTTATGGAATTTCATAAACGTTTACTAATTTTAATTATTTTTCTAATAAAATGGGTGCAAACAATTTATGAGGGTCATTGTGATTCAGTGAAATCAAAATTTTGTATCTCCCAAAATACATTGTAAAAAAAATTGAAAAAATTATGGGGCATTACATTGGTCCGTCTTCTCTAATGGGTAGCTTTTAGATTTTTAGTTTATAACTTATATGTTAAGAAATTTCTTGCAACGCGAAACATATCCAAAATACGCAGTTTTTCGTATTGGACCAGTTCAAAAAATTCTATTAATTATGATATGCATCCATTGGCTTTGTAAATATGACGAAAACAAAGTAGAATCTGTCTAGATTGTTGTAACACATTTTGTTTTTTCAAAAACACAAATTTTCAATGAATACAACATTGCGTCATAATATGACTTCTTATGAATCCTTTGATTGTTAAGAAACACACACTCAAAGAAACGCTAAGTTGACATATCAAATCTGCATAAAAAAATTTCAAAAAATAAGTAATAGAAAGCTAACAAAATTTCTCATAACTTTTATTTTTATCACAAAATGAAATTCTACAGAAGAATTGTTCTCATTACGAAGAAGTTGAAATGAAAAAAAATGCAATTTTTCTCAAAAAAGGGCAAAAAGTGTAACCCAGCTTCACATTTTGAGATATATCTGTGTGTGTGTGTGTGTGTGAATCGTAGTATATATGTATGAATTGTAGACAGGATAAGCTCGTTTTGGAGAAGTCCTGCACATTTGGAGTACATTAGAAGTTCATTTGAAGTATATTGTAAAGATAACATATAATTTATGTACTTAATTGATTTTAATGGTATATAACAAATCTTTCATAAACTTCTATTCCAACAATATACGGTTGTGTGTGATTGTCAATTTATTGCACATAAATTACATATTATACAATGTGTTTTCACATGCACACCGCATAGCATAAACATAACACATGTGTTGTCATGTGTAATTGAAGAATCATCACTGGTTTATGTAGCTGGGTAATGTTTCTTTGGTGATATATATATATATATATATGTATGTATGTATGTATGTATGTATGTATGTATGTGTCTTACACACACAACATTGTCTATTTACTCAAAACATGCACTGAGGTTGATTATATGTGTGTGTGCATGCAGAGAAGATTAATATGAATAGGGTATGTGAAGAGGTGTTAAGAAGTTATATATGCATAGATGATTTTTGGGCATGCTTTGTATCGATATATCAATTTCACACTAGTGAACTATGTCATTGAAGGCAAGCTCAAGCATTTGCTATGTTTATTGTGAAGTTAGACATAGTCTTCTTGTAGTTTGGTTGATGTTTCTTATTGTTTGAACATATAGATGCATGACTGCCCAGATTTAATGTTTTCCAAATTTGAAATTTTATTCCTATATTTTATATTACTTCAAGTGTTTAATGGGCATTGCCAACAGATCTTTCCACTACCTTCGATTTTCCATGTACATGTATTTGCTTCATACTTGGTTATTGTTATCATTTTTCTACCTTATCTACAACAAAACCACTTCATATAACTTGCATGAAGTCAATTGATGTATGGGTTTAGTAAACCATTGCATGAGATCATACTTATGGTAATTATAGAATAGGTAGCATGCTCGAAAGACAAATTATTTTGGCACTACCAACAATTAGAGAAAGGGTACAGTTAAGCCTTATTATGAGAAATCTCTAAGTGGATCAAAATTCCAAATCAAACATGATTATGATTTACCTTGAGAAAATTTCTTATAGATAACATGAGAAGCCTTTGAAAGCTACCACCTAATTTATTAGTGTGGTATACTCTGATATTTCCAAAGCTTTTAGAAATGAAGAGAATCGGCCCCTTGCGGCTAGATTAGATCATGAAGGATTGTAATATTTTAACGACGGAGAGTTGATAGTTGATAGTTATTTCATGATATATGTATCTATCATGTAACCATTGAGTCTTTAAAATTATTATTTGGTCCCTTTAGGAAATTAAGGAAATTTTTGGTACCTGAAGGAATATGGAATGCCAAGAGCATATTCATGAAATAAATATTCAAGATATTGTCTTGATGAGTTGCAGAACCGATATCAATATTGCCTTCAATGCAAACATTAGTATATAGACCCACTAATGATTAAGTAAAATTATCTTACCCAATTGAGAAAACTAAAAAATGAGAATGTATTGTAGAGGACCCCGTTGTGACTATTAATAATCAAATATTTAGGCCTAGCCCTCCAAATCTCCTTCACTGCTCACAGTCCAAAAGTTGTTATTAACTTAGGCAAGATTGTAGTATCTCCCATCACTATTATTTCTGATCTCACTCTTATATAATCCTCATAATATGTAGAAGTACCAACAATGGCCATTCCCATAACTTGTTTCCCTTTAAAAAAAAATTGAGGTAGACCTTATGATCAATCTAAAAAGGATTTTTATTCGGCCAAAGGATTGAAGAGATGTTGTAATGTACCAACTAAAAAAAATAAAAATAAAAATTAAGACCCTATTCTCTTATTTTCACCTTGGGAGTTAGGTTTACTTATTAACCACCTCCTTAGATTTAGAAATGTAAGGGGGTGCGTTATAGGTATCAAGAAAGGGATAACTCATACAAGAAATAATAGAGAACATGTAAGGCAAGAGAACAAATATCATGGAATTTGTAGTGTACGTGGATCTGTCAAGGAGATATAATTTTCTCTAGCCTATGTTCTGTGTTTGGGATATCATTCCCTATGTTTTTTTAAGGCCAGTGTGTGTTCCTGTAAATTGATTGGACAATGAAAGTTCAGTGGAGTTGAAACACTCAGTGCTAGCCTTGGGGACCATAAGATATTAGGATGCAAGCTAGAGATGATAAACCACTTGACAGACTGAGACACGTAGGTAATAGTTGAAAGGACTAATACACCACTAATTGTTAGCCTTTGGGTTGATAAACCACCTATGTATTTTCTCAGTATGCTCATAACCGAGTTGGATAATGGGCCCCTGAATCCTACATTACTAGCTTAAAGAAGCTAACTAATAAACCTCCTAGACAGTGTGTTCATTCTCTTGGAATTGAGTTGAAACTCACTAAGCCTTAGATGAGCTCATGTTGTTAATTTTATACTATGGCAGAGAGTCATTGTGGTGTTATTGTTAGAGGTACTTGATAAACCACCTAGAAAGTCTACTTGTCTTCTTACCATATATTTGAATGGTTACTGCAATCTAGCTCAGGGGTTGTCAACTACAAGAAAGGTTATAGTGTAGCTTGCCTACGATTGAGTGGAGATTTGAAGTCCCTCCCTCAATTTCTAGTCATTCAATTAATAAGCCTCAATTTTATTTCTTTTATTCCCTATGTATACCTTTTACACTTGAATTATAAATATTGTGTTATAGGAAAAAGTGTATCAACATTGTTAATGAGGGAATATGTATTCTTGTGATTGAAATGAGATGGTTTGTATAATTATTCTCATGGTGTGAGGGACTTGTAGATCCCTATATAGTTTGATATATTTCCTGAATTACATATTTATTTACATGTTTATATATGGCGATATAATAAAATCAATTAATCAATTATGGTGTGTGAAATTCCATGGATTTGGTGCTAATTGTCAAGGGGTCTATGTTATTTAAGGATTTATGAAGTTCTATTGTTAAAGAGATGTATACGGAATGCCAAGTAAATTGCATGTATTCATATTGTACATGATTGATTGTCTATTTAATTTAATTGTGGACTAATAATGAAATAATTCATGATGCACCAAGGGATCTGATAATGATGGATCATATCCACTTTTTAAAAGAATTTGGTGATGCTGTAGTTAAAATCATAGAGAGTTGTTGGCCATGGTTTGGCCTATTATAATGTATGTTAATATTTGGATTCACTATTTTGTGAAGTTATTATGCCCATGGTTAGAATTTGAGATGGGTCATTCTTAACATAAGAATGTATTCCCGTGAATATGCATGTTCTGGGAAAAGCCTAGTTTCGAGGAGAACCTTGGATACCTTCTTAAAAATTTTGAAGAATAAAATAAATAATTTTGAATTGAATAAGGTAAGAATTATCCTTGGTATCCAGGTCAAATTCAATTAATACATATGTATCCAGGAATCTGGATATCTAAAAGAAATGACAAGGTGAAGTGGTTAAAGTGAACTAGATCTGGATGGGCTTCCAGATTCAACCAGCTGGGCTTCCAAATTTTACTTTTGCCTTCACTTTACCTTTTATAGGAATCTGCACCTTTAATGAAGAAAAAATGCTGCCGGTTCCGCATGTTCTAGAACAAACAGATGTGGCACCACAGGTAATACTAAGAGAAAGTGCGGTACAAGTATTTTTATGACTTTTATGAGATTTTCTCTCAATTTCAAGGCTTGGTTTGTTGAACTTGATGTTTGTAGACTTCTAAGGGAGTATTGTATGAGTAATTATGAACCCATATAGGCAACACACACAGGTAAACGTCACGGTGATAATTTTAGTGTAACGGTGCCCCCTAAAGTGCGAGTACGTCGAAGAGTGATGTGCTTTATCATTTCGAGGATTAGCTTGTGGACACCCCAATCGAAATCCTGTAAAAACATTCAATGCAAAACACACACACACACACACACACACACACACACACACATATATATATATATATATATTATTGCTGAGGTAGGTATTCCCATACTCAGGTCAAACACTAACTAAAACTTGCTTTGATGTAGAAACGATTTTACTATCACATCAATAATGTAGACACAGTATGGACACAACCATATATTTATGAACAGTCTACTCCATAATCAATAATAAAACTCCTCGCAGCGTGAATGGTGGAAACTAGATCCAGGGTCTTGATTTCCGCTACCCGAACTAGTACAATTCTATCCATGCGATTGATTGTGTTGAAGTCGAACATGGTAGAAACCACTTGATTACCAGTCAATGATGTGAACTGTTAACAAGTGTGACAGAAACCACCAATAATGAAAATGGCTCTCAAAGTACTCAGTACAATCCATGGAATGTGAATAAATGATCTAAAGTCGAACATTTCACGAAATCGTTTGATCGAAGGTAAATGATACAACCTGTTGTCGAAGGCAAGAAACCTGCCATTAAGGCATGCAAATTCCAAGGTACTGAAGGATTCTAGATCAACTTCCTAGGAAATGAGCTATCGTTGATGGGAAGTGATCCTTCATAGGAAAGTTGACGACATGAAACCATTAGATCAAGTTTTGTAGAAATATTTTTCAAGGACTGACTCAGGGATGGTCAACGCGAATGGAGACAAATGTTTGCAAATGAATGGTTTATTTGAACTATCCTCTTGAACACATAACGACACTGTAGATGGTTTGGTAACAATTTACCTAAAGCTAATACCTAGAAACCGACTGAAGATTTTCAATATGGTTTGATTAACTAATAGGAAGAATATTTTCACAACCCAGGTAGAAGTGTGACAAAAAATGTTGTGTTCAAGAGTAGTAAACTACTTTTTAAACAAAGTGTGAAAAACGGATTTGGTTTTTCTCTTTTTCCCCCACCATTTCTAGAAAGTACCTCTTTATTTTTGACAAGCTTGAGGAGGATAACATTTGCTTGTTATATAATCTCATCCTTCGGATGAGTCCAACTTAGTTTAAAAATTGAACCCTAAGAAGGAGCGGTTCGTTCTTGTTTGTAATCGATAGGTCCTTTACTGTTAAATTTTAACGAGTCTAGTCTAGGAGAAACTCAGTGTTTTTCAATTTTAGGGAGTCAGAAGAAAAACTTAAGGAAACTCCATAGGTGTACCTTTTCGTAAATTTTGTCTCTCAAGCCCAAAAAACGATAAAATAATACATGAAAGAACTCTATTGACCATGATTAGTCAACGTATACCTTTTTCATAAATAGTCCATTTCAGTTCGGAAAAGGGGTAAACTTATACTAAAAGGACAATTGTTCATTTCCTTTAACGAGTTCAAATAGTCAAGTACTCGGCAATATTTTCATCTTTAGAGAGTCTGAAAAGGGCTTAAAAGAGAACTCCAAAGTTTCGCTTTTTTGTAATTTTCAAGAGTTCGAAAAAATGATAAAAGTATACTCAGTAGTTTTGCTTTTTCTGTAATTTTTAACGAGTTTGAAAAAGTGATGAAAATGTACTCATTCGCTTTTTCATAATTTTTACCGAGTTTGAAAAAGTGATAAAGAATATACTCCTTTGTCAAAATGACCATTTCACCCAAAAAATCCTATATTCTGCACAAAAACTCAAAAAATTAAACATACTTGTTTATGATTAATAAAAATAATTTGGAAAACGACTTTTCAAAGTGAAAAAAAAAACAAAATGATATTTTATTTATTTAAAAAATCTTATAAAAATGAGTTTTTCTAAATCATTTTTACCATCTGATTTCAGAGTGAAAATTGAGAGCTTTTGGTAAAAAATGTTCTGGAGGATATTACAGAAGATTTGCTCGTCAGAATCGAAAACCTTCAGTTCCAGGTAATCCACATCATCCTTACCTTCATTTTTGTCTATTTACTTTCTTAATTTAAGGTTTAAATTGATTTTTAAGGAGGAAAATATGTTCAAAAATTCGCTCATGGGGGTCTGCAGGTAAAACACATGAGACCTGCGGACCGCGACAATTTTGCAAAGGGAAAATTATCGTGGTCTTGCACCTTATGCATTAGATACGTGCATATCCACGCACTGTTTTTATGCGAAAAGTGTGGAGGCACCATAAGAAAAAAGAAAATGAATAAATCTCCCAAATTAAACCAAATTTTCCCACTCAAATTGTTTCTGATCTTTCAATTTGTCCATTGCAGGATATCTACAATGCTTGAGTGTAGATAACGTGAGCATGAAGAGGTTGATGATGCAGCCATGTTACATCCACCCACATTACGTGTTTTGAGAGAATGCGGTTTGTACAAATTTTGGTCCATTCAGGGTATGAGGGCTCAAGTAGATTTACTTACCTGGCTAGTAAACAAATGGGATGTCCAGGAACAGTGCTTTATAATTGGAGGTCATAGGTTCAAAATTGAGCTGGAAGATATATAATTTCTCATTGGTTTATCAAAGAGGGGCGAGCCACTCTCTTTGTTTGGGGCTAGGGTAGGTGGCCAGTATGTCGCTAGCCTTCAAGAAGAATTTTGCAATGAAGAAGCAGACCCAAAAGATAAACACATTAACATAAAAACCATTATTCGTCCTGAGCTCAAAGTGGATGCGTTTACTGTAACTAGGTTGTGTGGGAGCACAAATCCACATGTTGCTACAAGATCCCAAATGCAGACTGTTGTTGACTAATTTATAAGAACCATTTTCAATTGGTGTGAGGTAGTGTTGGCCAATGTCAAAGGCCAACTGACTAGAGAAAAGAAAGCGAAGTTGAAAAACTTCGGATATGGAGTGATCGTGGTTACATTTTCTCTAGAGAGGATTCCTTCAATGGCCCCACAAATTATTTCAGTTGATCATGGTAGAGTCAAAGAGCCTCGGATGGTCCGATGGGTTACACTGATGGCCCGTCATAGTGAAGGTGGCGAGGTTGTTAGTTTCACTCCAGCTTATTTCCATTGGTTGGAGAACCAAATATTTGCGATAGAATATTTCCCTTATGTTGGGATAGATTTTTGTGGTGATCGAGAGATGCCACTTCCTCCAGGGACATAGTGGGATGACTCAGGTAAGAATCATTTTGACATGTTATAAATTATAATTTTTATTTTGTTTTTTGAATTGTCCAAAACTGATGAAAAAATTTCGAATGCAGATGTGGGTCCATGTCGACCAGCCACTCTCTGTCCTTTTGACAGGAAACCAAGAGATCCTGCTGCAACACCACCACCACCACCACAGGATCAAACAACAGAGGTCCTTACTGACCTGTAAAATCATCTGGATTGGTTGAATTTAGATATTCCAGATACTACCATAGATGACATTTCGCTCCATTTACAAAGATATGTTATCGGGGTTCTGTGACCGTTCAAAAGATTTATGAGCAAGGTGGCACGGGCTGTAGTGTTTTATTGTGATCATCACTATGTATAGTGGATGATTGATATTGTAGACTTATATCATTTTGTGTATCACTTTTTTCTTATCATAAGGCATTTTTAATGTATGATCGAGGACGATGTAATATTTTTGAAAACACTACTCTTATGCTATGATATTACTACTATTTCTAGTTATCTGTCCTAACATGTTATCGAATGTTATTTTGATCTACTGCTTTTAATTATCACAAATGTTTGTTTATAACACTAGAAGCTACTGCATCAGCTAATGTGTTTAAATTTCTCAGAATATGTTGATACTCATAATCAAATTCTCGTTCCAAGAGACGAACTTTCAAAAATAATCTTAACAACACTGGGTTTTTAATTGCATATACTCTATTCAGTTGTAATGCAACGAGTTCAGAATCTAACCTAACGATCAAAATTCAAATTCCAAATGAAATGGATTTAGACAATAACTCAATAACTGCGCTATACTCTGCAATATTTTTCGTCGTCTAACTGAGGCTTAACCCATGCATAGATACTAACTCATCAGTGGGTGAATAAATAACCCAAGCTGCGGAAGAAATGTTCCTTGTACTACGACAAGCACCATCAGCAAAACCAATGTATGTTTGAAGGGACATCGACATCTGCAAAATCAATATTGATCCAGATAAGCAGGGATAGTAGTAAAAGCACACTTAAAATAGGCACGATCTTCTAATCTACAACACGCCAGCTTATGAAAATAACTAATATACATGGAAGATCTACACACAAGAATCAAGCATAATATCTCTTTAGATAAAGCCCATTTCTGGGTTTGCCTAAAGAGACCCCGTCAAAGTCAATAAGTTCATAGGCCCCTTTTGCAAGCTGTCACTTGACAACATAAGGACCATGCCACATGGATTCAAATTTCCCAGCCCCTAGCTTATCATTATCTTGATCGTAAACCAAGACTAGGTCTCCTTCTGAAAAAATACTAGGTGTAACACTTCTATCATACTAAGCTTTCATTCGTTTCACATGAGCTTCGGTAGTTAATGCAGCGGTGCGTCGATTCTCATCTAATTGAGCTAAGTACAAAAAGAATTTCTCCTCTTCAGAAGTGGCTGGTAGTAACTCTATGGCTAGTTGGAGTGATGGTGTCTCGCATTCAATAGGTAATACCGCTTCTAAACCATAAACGAGTTGAAAAGGGGTAAACCTGTCAATGTTTTTGCTGAGGTTCGATATGCCCAAAGTGATGAAAAAAGCATGGTATGCCAATTCAATTTTTGAATTCCGATGATTCATTTGATCATGGTGAGTAAAAATTTATTGATAGCTTCAAAAAGACCATTAACCTGCAGGTAATATGGTGTAGAACTATCATGGCACATGCCAAGTTGATCAGTCAGTTCGGTCATCATGATGTTTTGAAAATGACTCCCATGGTTAGTAATTATCGCTTGGGGTACACCAAAATGAGAAATCACATGATTGAACACGAAAGTAGCTGCAGTTTTTCCACCTACCGCAAATGTAGGCATCGCCTCGACCCATTTGGTAAAACAATCTACTGTGAGAATATTATACCCATGCCCCCCGGCCGAGTGAGGGTTAAATGTAATGAAGTCAATGCCCCATTTTTCAAAAGGAATGACAAAAATTATAGGGTGAAGAGGAGCAAGTGGTGCATGCATCTTGCGATCAAATATTTGATAGTTGTGGCATTTTCGGATAGCAGAAATACAATCTTTAATAAGGACGGCCAAAAATAGCCAACGCGCAATATTTTTTGGGTTGTGGCATACCTAGACATATGAACACCACATGCTCCATAGTGATAATCATTTAAAACCTTTTCAGCTTCGTTAAGAGTTATACAACGTCGAAAAATAGAGTCCACACCACGACGGTATAGTGTGTCACCAACAATATGATATTGCTGAGACTGGAAATGGATTTTTCATCGTTGTGACCATGAGAGTTAGGGCCGAAAATTTTGGGTTTGGAGATAAATGATGATATCTCCATACCAAGGATCGATGGTACTGATAAGAAACAAAGATTCATCCACGATCGGATGTTCTGCCACAGTTTTTGTGTCAGTACTTGGGAAGTCATACATAAGTTCATTGAATACTAATGATTTCTTTGATTTTGATTTTTCAAATTCCAAATCAAAATCCTATAGGATAACAATCCATTTGGAGTATTTACCCCCTAGCAGTTGTTTGGTCAAAATATAAATCATAGAGTTACAAGTAGAAATCATTGTTATTTTGTGTAACAATATGTAATGAAGAAATTGTTGGACAGCTTGAACTGCTGCCAAGGCCAATTTCTCCACATATGAGTATTTTATTTCGGTCAGATGCAGATTGTGACTGAGATAAAAAATATCATGTTCATTGTTGAATTCATCTTCCTGAACTAAGACCATGCCAATCATAGAATTGGAGGCGGCTAGGTATAAAAAGTAATCCGGGTTGTAATTGGGAGGATGCAATAATGGTGCATAGGTCAATGCGTGTTTAAGAGCATCAAAATATTAATTAGTGATATCGTCCCAAAAGAAAGGAATATTATAATTTAATAACCTGGTAAAACCTTTGGTTAACTTAGCAGAGTTAGGAATGAATCGACATAAAAAGTTTGCTTTCCCTTGCAAACTTTGGAGTTGGAAAAGAGTAGAAGGAGGAGTTAAATTGATGATAGCCTCAACCTTCGATGAGTCGACACGAATGCCTTCCTTTGAGACAAAAAATCCCAACAATCATCCAGATTCAACACAAAAGACACATTTGTGAGGATTCAGATGAATCCTATAATGCCTACATCTCATAAATATAGCTCGTAGATGCGTAATATGATCTGCTCTGCGTGATGAATGAGTAGGTAAATCATCGAGATAGGGTTGCACAATGTGTTTAATGTCATGAAATGCATAAGACATTTCCCTCTGAAAAGTTTCTCCAGCGTTCTTAAGTCCAAAAGGTAATTTTCAGTAAGAAAAATTCCTCCACGGACAAATGAAATTTGTTTTGGGTTGATCAACAGGGAGTATGTTGATTTGATTGTAGCCTGAAAATCCATCCATAAATGAAAACATTTCACTTCCGGCACAATCGTCAATAATTTGATCGATATAAGGGGTTGGATAATTGTCTTTTGCACAAGCTCGAATTATATCCCTATAATCGATACATACTCATATTGCCCCTTGTTTCTTATTAACAAGAACAATATTAGATACCCAATCCATTAAAGGAATTGGATAAATAAAACCTGCACGAAGTAATTTTTCAACTTCTGCTTTAATGGTGATAGCTTTTTGCAGATGTATCTGACGTAATCTTTGTCGGGCAGGTTTAGCATCTGGGTATGTTTTAATTTCATGAACAATAATTGATGGATTCATTCCTGGCATTTCTTCATATGACCAGGAAAAAATGTCCTGGAATTCTTGAAATAGGGCTTTATATGCTTGGATTTCATTTGGCGTACAAGAAGCACCTATATGAATGTTTTCTACAATTCCTAGTTTCACTGAGATGTCAATAGGAACTGTCATAGAAATGTTTTCTAAATTCAATTCAGAATCAAAATTCATGAGAGGATTCTGGGGTTCGTTGACATAATCAGTGGAAAAAATGGAGGAAAAATCAGTTTCAAAATGATCGAGATTAGGAAAAAACGAATATCGATGATGTATATCTTCCCATGGTAATTCTTCTATAGACAAAAATTCACGAATATGCTCATCAGTATTGAATACTTGTTGAACAGGATCTAGAATTGATGGTGAAGTTGAGCTTGAAATCGAAAGTGATTCCTCATTGATCAGGTTCACTAGATTAGGTTTAGTTGAAGGAGTATCAGAAAATGACTGTACTGCCTAATATGCTAATTCAAAAGGACTGAAGGGAATCGTGCCATTGAAAGAATCTAGTTTTGAGTCTGAAGGTACTATCCAAGGATCATCAAAGGAAATAGTACTTGATGTAATCATATTGATGTTAGAAATAGGAGATGGTACGTTGGGATCAGGTAAGGAAAAAGTTCCCAATAAAGTAGAATCTTTAATTAAACCTACTCCAACATCTTTATAAGGGATAGTCGATTTTCTGACATGTTGGATGCTATCAGTAGTGGCTGGGTCAGACGAATAATATGAGAGCTGATCTATTTTCATGATATTTCCTTTATGAGGAAACATGATGAGACGAAATACCGATGAGATGACAACAGTCATGGCATAAGACCAACTGCGACCCAGGAGAAGGTTGTAATCTAGAGGGGCATCAACCACTTCCACATCTAGATTAACATTTTTTCCTTTGACCTCTACAGGTAGATCCTATAAAATACCATATGGATAGTATTCTCTTCCATCAAAATCTTTGAGGATAGTTGGCGATTGGTTAAGTGTCATAGAACCAAGTGATTTCCAACATTTTAATGACATGATATACGTAGAAGCCCCTTCATAAATAACAGTACGAAAGCAACGTTTGTTTTTTACTAAAATTGGAATTTGAAAAGCCATTTGATGAGTTAGGTGTTGAGGTATAAAAGGTATCTTTTTAACTCCTATTTATCTTACATTAATTATCAATCCAGGTACAACTTTTTATCTCAAGAGTGTACTCAGTATGAGGCTACAATTCAATCTAAGAGTAATGCTCTTCAATGTGTAGTATAGTGTCTTAAATACAAGAGTAAACAGATGCTTGAAAATGATATCTAATTACAACAATATGAAACTCAATGTTCTAAAGTTCAATCACTCACTCAAAAATCATCAGTCAAGGATGTAGTAGTAATAACTATTTCCTCTATCAATTGGTATAAATGAAATCAAATATAAACAAGGTAATCAATCCGAGAACGTAGGAAGTAACAACCAATGTCATTTACAGTTGATGATATTACATTCCACACTAAAGTAATTAAATGGAAATGAAAACTGTGTTAAATCACTAACGCGGCTAATGAAAATAGACAAAGTAAGATTTCTGTAATAACACTCCAAAGCAAAACCAAACTCTTGAAAGAAAAAAATAAACAGTAAATCTAATTAACAAAAATGAATAGCAAATCTATTTACTGGAAATTAATAGCAAACTATTCAATGAAATGAACAACAAACTATTTAATGGAAATGAAAAAAAATCTATTTAATGGAAATGAATAGCAATCCAGAATAGCGAAGTTTTGTATCTGCAAAGCATAACAATACAAATTATAAAGGAATAAATACTCTTATTATGTGGAAAGAAATAGCAATGCGATTCACTGATGCAACACATAAATCATTAAAAAATAAGTTGTAAACCAAGATAATTGTGAAGCAATGCGGTTAAAGAAATGAAAACTAATGCAAACCATCACATGACTAGAATTGGAAATTAAAGGTACAGATAGCAAGTGGATCCACCAGGGCCGTGCCCTTAGCTGCCAGTGAAGCACCACCAAACCACTCCAGTATCAAATAATGGAACAAAAACTGAATTATGTATTAATCATATGTAGCAGAGTTTACAAGCAATTGCACTCTGTTTTAATTAACGAGAGTCGATGAATCAATCATGAAATTAAAAAAGGAAATCTGAATAATCATAATATGTCTCTCCCTGATTTCTACAAGAGCTGTTCTTTTATAACAGCCAGTGGATGAAACAAGAAGTACATATAACTTTGAGCAGCAATCCCTCAAGATCGAGAGATCCTGAGGGATTCGCTCTATCTTCTAACTTTAGTTATCGTTTTTTCCTCTTGTGTTGACGCTGCGCTGTTCCTTTCTTTACTTTGACTGTGCGCTCTGATCTTGATCATCCTGTCTGGATATGACCTTTTGTTAAAGGGACAACAGTTACACCTGCCTTTTCTTTTCCTCCTAAATGGTGGCTTCCTACTTCATCTAGTTCCTATATATAAGAAAATACAATCTTTATTTAATTTCGCAATAAGCACTAATATCCTCAATTCTATTGTAATTCTTCAATATATTATCATTCTAGAATATAAAGGAGTCATGATTAAAGGAAAAAGATAAGGAAATACATGGAAAATGCATACCTTTTCCAATGCTCAACACACCCCCCTGCTTACCCTTTTTCATGTCCTCATGAAAACCATAATTTACATGTAAATCAGTTAGAGAATAGGCTAGAGAGGGTTTTTCATTAAGTGGTCTAAAACCATGAATTGTAGCTAAAACTTCAAAAACATGCCCTATCTTCCCTTCAGGTAATTCATATTTGGCCTTATAGTCTGCTGCAGGATACCAGATAATAGGGCTTCGAAATCTACAACCTAGCCAATACGGGCCTTCCCTCAAGATGAGGTTACTATAGATAATTAGGCGGTTGGAAAATAACTCAAAATTTTTGTAATTGAATGGTTCTCTGTCTTAAATATTCCGACTGGAAATCTTCCATCAGAGTTTAGCTGCTACTACAGCCTGGTCTCTGATGGACAGAAAATATTCTACCCCATCCAGGATGATTGCTTTGTGGATGGGTCCCAATATTTGGATCACACCCTACTTTGTCATTAAGCTTTTCTGTCTAGCCCACAATTGTAATGGGTGTCTCAGTTCACCCATAACCTAAAGGTCTAACCCATTTTCTTGTTTCTGAAAAGTGTTATAGGCCTTGAGCCATTTTAACTAGTTAACAACAAATGAAATGAATGCTTGATATTGGATATCACCCACAAAAGGACTGGGATTTGTCTCCATTTCCTCAGCCAATATAAAATTGTGCAAATAAAATTCACAGAGTAGGCGCTAAAATTTTACTCCATAGAGTTTGCAGTAGCTTATAAAATCATCTACAATTTTTAGTTCTATAGGTTTTCTTGCCTTAACAGCCTTAATTTTTAACTGCAAATATCTTTCTAATAAAAAAAAAGCATAATTTTTGGTGGGGCACCTACATGCTAGAACATCTTTTTATAAAGAACAGAGAGTATCCATTTGATTCCTAACCATTTTTAATATATTCCTTACCTCTTCAACTTTCTCTTCTGCATTTCGACATTTATTGAAAGCTTCTGCCTCTGATGCATTGATGTCCTTTAATTGCTGCTATAAATATTGGTATTTCTTCTTGGGAATAGTATTTTCTTCGAGATTTTCTCTAGCCCTCTGAGCCTATGCCAAATCCTCTTGGAGTTTTGCTATATCAAGGTCATTTAACAAAAAAAATTATTGCAGCCTTGTGCACTTTCGGTTGAGGTAGTTGCATCTAGAATAGCTGCATGCTGTTCCTTGCCTTCTTGAATGGATATGGGCTCAGCTTGAGTCTCCATGGATTTTTCATTCTGGGGTTCCATTGGGATGGATGCATCCCTCATTTGTGGGGTTATTTTAGAGGTTTTTCCCATTTTTAGCACCCTAATCCTATGCCTGAGTTGTTTTACTAATTTTTGGAGCTTTTGCCGTTCCCTCCGCAGCTTCTCAAGTTCATTTGTCTTCTTCTTCTTCTTGGAAGGAACAACTGTTCCTTTTTCTGTACTTGGTTGCTTGGCTAGGGTTTGTTCTCCAGTGGCCATGCCCTCACCTAGGCTTGCTTCTATTCTTTCAGTGATCACATTCTCTAGGCTAGGTTCCTTAGGGGAAGTAACCCTAGTTTGTTCTGTTATTTGCTGAGGGGTTTCTTCTTCTACCTCTTCATCATGCATTTCTTTAGATGCGTCCTTGCTGATGACAGAATGTTCTTGCAATTGTTCTATCTCAATGTTGAGGTTGTGCAGACTGTGGGGTTGTGTATATTCACTCATATTGGCCAAAATTTGGGCCAATTCATCCTCCTGTAATGGATTCTATGGTGGGATTGCATTGGAGGTTACGGGAGGTTCTGATTCCTCCCTTTCTTCTTCGCTGGTATGGTTACTTTATTCTTCTTCCTGATCTTCTCCCCCTTCAAGTTGCGGGTGTTTCTCTTCTTCCTGAACTCCTCCTCCTTGAAGTTGCGGGGGTTTCTCTTCTTTAGAACTTGGTAATTCCATGGGTTGGCTGCTGCTACCTTGAAGGCTTCCCAACATTCCCCTGCTTCTTCTTAATCTGGAGGACTGTCTACGTTTCAGAGGTTCGTTTGCTGTGCTGGTGACTCTTTTTCGTTTTGGGGCAGGTTAGGTTGTTCCTCCATCAATTGAGAATACTAATTCTTCCCAGTTAGTCTGTCACTGAGCAATACTGTAACTAACTATTAATCGAATTAGACAGTGGTGGCTTACTACCATCCCTGTATGACGGGATTTCCTTATGCTCTGAGCAGTGTCATGCAATAAAAAATTTAAAAATGCAGGCAAATTCACAACGCATTTCTGTTTTAGTACTGCTAATAATTTGAGGTGGCGCGGTCTTACCACATCCTTTCTTCCATCACATGTAATGTAGCTTTGCACTACTTCAGCCAGTTCTGTCCATGGTTCTCCCATAGTTGCCGGCTGGACTCCTTTTCCTTTGACGATCAGGGTCTGTCCTTCGTCCCGAAAGATGTTCATGGCCTCTTGAAGTTTCAATTTTTTATGGGTCCATATGGGTCCAACTGCCGGTAGACCAGATACCTTGGCAATTACTGCATCTGTCACTGTTATTTGCCTACCTCTTACCATGGAATAACTCTCCTACAAGTTCTGTCAAAATTCGATAGCCACAGTTTCATGGGGTTGTTGTAGTCGTGTAAGGTATGTAATCCACCCTGCTCTCTCCAAAATTTCTCGTGTAGCGTCGGAAACTGTTAGAACTTGTGGTTCGCTACGTATTTCTCACCCTCCCATTTTGTCTAAATTCTACACACTATTAGTTCTTCATAATAATACACAGAAATGGAAATGGAACAACACCCCTTGCATATTAGAAAAATGTCGTTAAACTTGCTATTTCTGGGAATTGATGAACATAGGGAATTGACCCATATGCAGGCATATTTAAAAGTCACCCGCTCCCCCTTGAAATATGATAGGTAGCCCTCGACCGTCAAATGGAGGAGCAGCGTACTACAGGTAGTTGTACAACATAGAAAGGCATGCATAATTATGATATGATCAAAAAAATTATCGAATTATTGAAATCCAGGCATATTATGAAATCATGAATAGATATGAAATGCTATGTAATGATTCAAAAATAAGGGAAAGGACAGCTGACATAAATAAAAGTGCTTATGCAGTCATTATTCAATTAAACCATTATGATTGATTTATAAACAATATTTCATGTATAAAGGTTCAACAAAGGGGTTTAGGATCATAATCTCATTTGTAATTAAGATAAAGAAAAGGGTTTATAATTGCTATTGAGTTGTGAAAAATATGACTCCAATAACATCAGCAAAGCTCTGTTGCCCACAGGTGTCCATAACCTTGACAAAGTTTCTTTTTCACCCTTGGAACCATAACCCTTTATATATGCCTAGGAAAGTGCTTTGTGATGTCATGATGGAGGCCATTGTGCTGGTTTGGGAACCAGATGAATCAAAATGCCATTCACCAGGAAGGAATGAAAGGTGGGCAAGTCGGCTCGTGATGAGACCTCCTGTTCCAAGGACTTTTTATTTTTCTGAGTTGCCCATTGGATCATATCCCTGGTGTGGTGGCCATAACAGGAATGCCACTTCAATGATTTCTTATGATCATGGTAAGATGGCTTGTGATGAGATCCCCTATCCTCCATATGACATATCATAGAATTGTTAGTAATCATATATATATATATATATATATATATATATATATTTTTCCCTTTTCTTTTTATTTTATTTAACACTTGCCTATTTATGTATAAAGGATGGCTCAACACTCCTTAAGAGTAGGGATGGTGGAAGAAGTCTGAACATCTCAATAGAGGAAAGTATGCCCTTATTCTTAGTCAATAATAAAAGTCAAAGAGAATTATGAGGATTAGGGAAGAACCAACATGATAAAAATAATAAATCAAAATATTTTTAATGAAAATAAAGACAGCAAAGTGATATAGATAGTTGTGTCCTTTCCTTTTTTCTTATCAATACAAAGTAATTTATTTAAAGATTACAATTTCTCTTTGATATGCTGATTCTAGTAACCTCTAATTTTTGTGTCCTTGCATAAATTTGTATTTTTTCCTTAAAAGGATCATGAATAATTCACAAAAATTCTCAAAATGTTGTTCTAAAAAAGAAAAATGCACTCAAAAAGTGATGTTCTTTAGATGGAACAAATGTTGTTCTTTAAGAGGAACAACAAAAACAATCTATGGAAAGTTTGTTCCTTTTGGAAGGAACAACAGAAACAATCGAGAGAAATGTTGTTCTTTTTGAAAGGAATAACAAAAATAATCATGAAAAATGTTGTTCCTTTTGAAAGGAACAACAAAAACAATTAGCAAAAAATTTGTTCCTTTTGAAAGGAAAAATAAAAATATTCAGCGGAAATGTTGTTCCTTCTGAAAGGAACAGCAAAAACAATCGACAAAAATGTTGTTCCTTTGAAAAGAAACAAAAAAAATAATCGGAAAAAAAAATGTTGTTCCTTTTGAAAGGAACAGCAAAAAGAATCGGAAAAAATAATGTTCCTTTTGAAAGGAACAACAAAAATATTCAGTGGAAATGCCGTTCCTTCTGAAAGGAGTATCAAAAACAATCGAAAAAAATGTTGTTCCTTTGAAAAGGAACAACAAAAACATTCAGTGAAAATGGTGTTCCTTTTGAAAGGAACAACAAAAACAATTAGCAAAAATGTTGTTCCTTTGAAAAGGAACAGCAGAAAGATGAACATGTCACTGTTACTTAAGAGGAACGACTACTGTTCCTTAAGAGGAACAACAGTTGTTCCTTTAGAGGAACAACACGAGAAATAAAAGCACACAATATTGCTGTTCCTTTCTTAAAGGAACATCACGAAAAATAAAATCTGTACAAAAAACAGCTCATACAAGAAAAATTAAAAAGAAAACTCATGTACAAGTTTCAGAAATCAAGGAATTATTCAGTGAATGAGTGCTGAGGAGGAATTATCTTCCTCAGTAAGAATCTGTATTGTAGAACCTCTCCGTAATTGCTGGTAAAAGGATTCTCGATTAAGCGGTTTATGGTAAAGTTGTACTCGATGACCGTTTGCTTTGAAAGAATGTCCAGATCCATCAATGGTAGTTAACGTAATGGTGCCATTGTCATGCACTTTCTGTATCTCATAAGGTCCAAGCCATCGTTTCTGGAGTTTTCCGGGGAAATCCTAAAACCTGAAGTCATATAGGAGTGCCCAATCTCCTTCGTGGAAGATTTTATTTTTAATGAGGTCATCATGCCATTTTTCTCTCTGCTGTTGAATTAATGCAGTGTGCTGGAGGGTAGAGAGCCTAATTTCATATAACTCATTGATTTGTTGTAATCTGCTGACCTGGGCTTCATTTAAATCCAAACCCACCTCCTCGGATTTTCTTAATGTTTGAATTTCAAATTCTATTGGAAAGATGGGTTATTCTCCAAATACTAATTGATACGGTGAATACCCAGTGGTATTTCTCCATGTTGTTCAGTAAGCTCACAAGGCTTCCAACAATATTAAAGCCCAGTCATGTCTGTGTGATGCAACTATTTTTGTAAGTATAGATTCTATCACTTTATTCGTGCTCTCTACCTAGCCATTTGCTTGTGGGTGGTGTTGAAGCCTCGAAAATCGGGTCTACAACAAGGGGGATACCCACCCGGTCCGGACCTTGGTTAGTAGCTCCTTTTCCGTTTGGTATAGTGGGTCCAACTGGGGATAATGGGACCATTTTCCCAATATGTGTGTGTGTGTGTTGAGAATTAATGTTTCATTTCTAAAAGTTCCTAAATGAAATGCTTTTATTTTAACTCTAATCTAATAACATGCAATTGTATTCTAATAAACAGAAATGTCTAATTCTACACTAACCTGGGATGTAATATTTCTGTTATGCGATCTAAAATGATTTCAAATAACAATTGATAATAAAGATCATTCAACTGTTATAAGAAAAGAATTCAATAGAGATAAACCACTTCGTATAAAAATTTAGACGAAACAATTGTGAAAAACATATCGCATAATAAGCTGCTCATATATTAAGCATAAATAAATAGCTATCACCGTACAAAAGTGCCAAATGATAACTCAAGCATTCAAGCATCAATATATAAACAACTGAACATGAATATCACTTTAACAAAAAGGTAGAAATAGTTAAGAGATAAAATTACTATTTATAACTAGTTCTACTGATGAGCTTCAAGCAATAATGACTTATCTCTTCTTAATCCAACATCCACTAAGAGTACAAAAGTGCAACATCAGTAGTAGATATTAAATGAAGATATCAATAAATCTTGTTCCATTCATTCATCAAAACCTCCTCGGAGGGTGCAAAAGTGCATGTTCTGAGGACAAGTTTTTGACAAATTTCAGGACCCTTCTCTAAATGCATGAGAAGGGTTTAAATACTAATAACTAAATCTAAAAATAATTTATTACAAAAATGTAGGATACGGTTTAAATGACCGTCCTCATTTCAGGCAAAAATAAAGAAAAAATGATACTAACACTGAATCTAAAACTAAAACTAACAACTAACTATTTGTGAATTTGTTCTTTGAAATTGCAAGCGTTCATTTCAGGCGTTTAAAAATGTAGGATACGGTTTAAATGACCGTCCTCATTTCAGGCAAAAATAAAACTAAAACTAAAACTAACAACTAACTATTTGTGAATTTGTTCTTTGAAATTGCAAGTGTTCATTTCAGGCGTTTAAAAATGTAGGATATGGTTTAAATGACCGTCCTCATTTGAGAAGAGTTGACTAGCCGACTTCCAACTTTAACTGTCCTGTGAAAACGAAATCAACAAGAGCTGTCACCATCTTCTCGGCAGAATTAATGATACATTTGAGATTCATGCACTGGCTGTGTGGTTTTACCAAATATGCCTAGTAAAAATCCCTATTCAACTTAGTTAATCTTTTAATTGATTCTGCCTTTTCTTGAGCCTTATGTCTCCAGCCTGTCTGCAGTTGCTGTGCTTTCGGTAGATACCCTGGAATGGTTTCTGAGATTAGATTTGCCTTGCACAAATTTTTATTTATGCAGTCAATAACACTATTTGCTGTTGTGGCTGCTTCTTCTGCCGCTTGCTCTGCTTTCCTGATTTGTGCATCCCAATTGTTAAAGAGCATTTCTTTGTGATTGTCATTGATTATTGGTGCACCTGCTCTTTTTGCCTCCTCTGTTTCTTGCCAAGCCAAATATTCGGCAACTCTTTTATCAATTAAATCATAATAATGTCATAAGTCTATGACTTGATTAGTGATTTTATTTCTTATTTCGCAATAAGAGTTCCACTGTGATATTATTTGACATAATATTTCCTGTTGCTGCAGTAGTTGATCATTTAAGGAAATGGATTCTGTGATGAATTCTGTAAGCTTAGGATCATCCTTATGCATCTCTTGCATAACCTGTAACTGTTTTTCTCTTTAAGCCAAACTGTTCTGGTACCCTATCTGCATTTTTTGGAAGT
Source organism: Pinus albicaulis (assembly GCA_034641835.2). Lineage (NCBI taxonomy): Eukaryota > Viridiplantae > Streptophyta > Pinopsida > Pinales > Pinaceae > Pinus > Pinus albicaulis. The sequence continues at coordinate 1,221,727,471 of CM076570.1, read as the reverse complement.
CCTGCTGTAATTTTTCAAGCTGTTTCTGTGCTTCGTTGTTGGCATTGGCTTGTTGCAGTTGTTGTTGCAAAACCTGTACTTGATCTTCTTTCTCATTCAGTAATTTCTGTACCTCAGATGCTTTATCAATGGCCACAGAGACATATGCTCCTGTGATCTGAGATAATTTAGTGAGATTTTCAGTGGGATCAGTGGTAGGATCTTGCCATAGGATGTCTAATTGCTCTGCATCATGAGAGAGCACATTTTCTAATTTCCTTTTCTTTCTTTGTCTTCTCACTACTGCCTTGTGTTGTGGACTATAAAATACATCAAGAGGAGGAATTTCCTCTATCTTGAGCATAAGTTCATAGGATGGGGTAATGGGAATATGTTCCATTTCTGAGACATTTCTAATTGTTCCTGTGATTATATCTTTTGTTGCCTGTACATTACTCACAGGTGTCTGTGTATTCTGTCCTTCAATATTGATTAAATACATGAAAGTCTTCCATTATTTATCTAGCGTAGTTCTGACTGATGGTTTCTGTATGATGAGAGGGGGAATATTTAGTTGTGGAGAGGTCAAAACCTGTTGCTGTGGGAGCTCCTTTGACTGGGAAGTATCCATTACTGACCCTTCACTTTTATCATGGTAATCCACAATAGTAGCATTAACAGCGACATTCAATAATGGTAGCCATTCAGATGAAAATTTATTAATGTCTGGTTTCCCAAAAAGACTACAGAGCATAGCAGCAGCAAAGCAATATGGGCAGGTGAGAGAACCAGTACTATACATACCATGTTTGTCCTTTTTAAGTGGTTCGTCTCTCCTTGACTAGTCCTATGTGCATTCTGCCAGATTTTCATTTTCTTTAGCAAACTTCTCCATGAACTTTTTGTTATAAGTTGCCTGTGGCTCTGGTAAATGATACATGAGTCTCAAATCTTGTGGAGTAAATGAGCCAATGAGTTCTTGACCCTAAGTCTTAAACTGTTTGTTTGTAATGTCAGTGTTGTCTAGTACCCATTTAACCATGTCCATGTATGGAAGAATTTTGGGCCTTGCCGCTATCCGGTGCAAGAACGAGAAAGCTAGCTCTGTAATAGACGCCTTAGAAGAGCCATGTAAACCTGTAGTAGCTGTAATGTCCATTAATCTGGGATTCTCTTCCTCAAATAGACTGTACATGCCTTCCCAAGTAGTAATACCAGCATCTTTGTTACAGGTGGTGTCTGTATAAAAGGGCGTCATTTCTTTGTCTTCAGAACTCGGAGCCTTGTCTTTCTTTCCCATAATATCCTGAATACTGCTTTGTATAGTTCTCTGTTATTCGTTCCTGCAGTTTAAAAATGAATGGAGAATAATGACAAGAAAAAGGTGACGAGAAAGCTTTTAAATGCCGAAGACATATAAAATATACCACCTTACGTGAAATGCTTCTTTGATCATAAAAAAACCATATTTCATTAGTGATTGACAACCAATTCATTGATTAACATTAAAGCGCATAACCAGGCCTCGATTTATGGAAATTTTTTTTTCGTACAATGAGCCTTAAAGATCTGCGACAAGGCGATCGGCGATTTTCTTCGCAATATTGCAGATTGCAGTATTGCAGATTGCAATCTTGCGGAATCGCAATATCGCAATACCGCAATATCGCAAAATCGTTGTATCGCAATATATGACAATCATCCGTTAATGTTTTTCCTGCGAAATGCGATTTGCGATATGCACCATCGCATATCAGCGGTTTTGAGGTTTTGTAAGTGATATTTGAGGCATGCGATGCGATGAATGTTTTTAGTGCGTAGTTTCGCATTGCGATCTTGCAATCTTAGAATTCCGCTTGTAAGGAGGTATCCATTACCTTTTTGCGATGTGATATTCCTTTAAGGAATGATTTTTAATATATCTTATCATAAAACTTAAGTTTTTTAGATTTTTCAAGAGGTATTCTCCTAATTCTATGATAAGAAGTTTTATTGAAAAAAATAAATAAATACAAGCACTAATCAATTTTTAAATTTTTTTACTAAGGGCCCCCACTTATTTAATATTAGTGATAATAATAAATAAGAAGGGGGGTTGTTGCTGGCCACAACAATTGGTGATTCACTTAGAAGAACCAATTATCTCTGCTTTTCTTTTGAATTTTCTAAAATTCCAAAAAAGAAAATTTTTAGAAAATCAAACTTTATTATAGAAAGACAAAGTACATCATGCTTTTATCTATCAATGATATTTCATTTCTTCTATATTCAAATTTGATTATTTACTTCTTCATGCTAGTCCTTGTATCTACATCAGTCATTACTTGGTTTATAAAGATAAAAACAAAGGCTTCTCTGTAAATCAGCTTTAAATATGCTCATTTGTCATAGGTAGAGCCTCTGTTGCCAGCAGGCGTTTATAGCCTCGACAGGGTTACCTGTTACCCAACAATGATCATGTGTCCTACTTAGAGAAATATACAATTTTCAAAGAGGAATCCATATTCACACTTATTGCTTTTATTTTCTTTTTTACCCTTAAAAAAAATGTCTTGGTTTGGTAGCCAATTTATGACAGTGTCATTCACTTGATTTATAACTTTGCTGAACAAGTTGGCTCGTGATGAGACCCCTTGTCTTTTCATTGCAAAAATCTTGATTCATTGCCCTGTTGTGGTATGCAGTATTGGCAAAGTCAGCAAGCTATAATATATATGATCATGATAAGTCGGCTCATGATGAGGCCTCTTACTCTTTAAGTTAAAGTGTATCATTGGATTATTCCTTGAACGTTGTAATTTCCTAGGTGGGGAGGAAGTCAGTGTTTCCTTAAGATAGCTCTGGACGACAATAGTAGAGTTTTTTTGGAAATAACTTTTCTACAGAGAATCTTCATTTTTTTATTGATACCTTTCATTGGACTGATATAAAATAATTTCTCACTAAAGGTCGTTTTTTATCAAAATTTACAAAGTTGAAACTAGTATCATTTCTAGGTCTAAAGCCTTTAATTGTATCTTTCAATAATAATGATCAATTTTATAAAAGAATTCTATTTATACAAGTGAAAAAACAAAATCTAAAAGAGAATTTGTATCTTTTTCGTGAATTCCAAATGTAACTATTTACAACTGGTTTTATTATGAAAATAAAGAAAACTAATATACAAAATAGAAGAATGATCTCCTATGGAAAATATTTTTTGAGGATCTGTCCGTTAACAGGCAAATACTCTCTTTTTCCTGTTAAATAATGTAACATAAAAGTAGATGGAACTATGATTTCTGCGATTTGGAAAGGACCAAGCCAGATTCGTTGAAATTTCGTATGTTTTCCTTTTTCCTCATGAGCCTTGTCCCATTTTAAAACTAGATCTCCCATCTAAAAGTCCTTTCTAGATATCATGTTTGAATCAAAAGAAGCTTTTACTAATTCTTGGTGATGAGCATGAATTATTTTGGCCTATTCTCGTTGCTATTCTAGCTTAATTATTTCCAGCTGCCTTAGTTGTAAGGAAGAAGTTGGTGCTTCATCAGTATATTGAACTAAGGCCAAAGAGGGAATTGCTAGATGAGTTGGAAGAACTACTTATTTCCCATAAAATAAATTAAAGGGAGAAGTACAAATGGAGGCTTTCTGCATTATTCGATCTGCCCATAAAGCATATAGTAAAGACTTATGCCAATTTTTGTGATTTTGATCAATGGTTCGTTTAATGATTTTGATTAAGTTTTTATTTGTAGATTCAGCTAACCCATTCCCTTGTGGGTAATAATTGGCAGAGTATTTAAGTTTGAAACCCCTTTTGAGTGCAAATTCAGTGATAGCATTACTAGAAAAATACGATGCATTATCAAACATTAAAGCAGAAGGTAAACCAAACCTGGTGATTATGAACTAATATATGAACTCAATGATGTGCTCGACATTAGCAGTCTTGAGAGGAACTGCTTCTACCCATTTAGTAAAATAATCAGTTTCTATAAGGATATACCTATGCTATTTAGAAGAGTGAGGAACGATCTCACCTATTATGTCCAATCCCCATTGATCAAAAGGCTGCTCAATGTTGACTGGTTGTAGCGACAATGATGGTTTATTTTGTCTCCCAGCAACGGTTTGACAAACTTGACATTTCCTTACGTAGCTATGTGAGTCTTTGAATAGTGTAGGCCAGTAATAGCCTACGCAGAGGATTTTATGGGTAGTAGCGTCTCCAGCATAATGTCCGCCTGCTGGCCCATCGTGGAGTTCCTGCAAGACTTTTTCAGCCTCAGATTTCTCAAGACATCTAAGGAGAACATAATCATAATTCATTCTAAAAAGAACATCATTCACGAGCTGATATTTTTTAGCCTTCAACCTTAGAGCTCTTTTCTTGGTGTAATTGAGATTTGGAGGAGCATATCCATTCTTTAAATAAAATATGATATCAGCATATAATGATTCAACATCGTTTAGGCTTACCTCATACATTTGTATCTCTGCAGATGGTATTTTGGAAATAAGTGATGCTCCAGCTAGCATCTTGCAAAAGCCTTGACCTCTTACAATACTCGCTGGTTTGATTTCTACGTCATATTCTTGTAAGACAGTAACCCAATTGGCTCTTTTCTCACCCACATATTTCTGTACTAGGAGATTTATTACCGCTGGAAACGGTACTATGATTTTTGTATGGGTTTTAAGTAGAAAGGGTCTGAAATTTTTAATTGCTTTGAAAACAACATAAGCTTGTTTCTCTACATCTGAATAATTTAACTCAGCCCCTTGTAAATTTGAACTGAAGAAAGCAATTGGGGCTTCTACCTTATCTTGATTTGTTTGAGTGAGTATCGCAACATATGATTTATCAGGGGCAAATGTATATAAAATAAAAGGATTGGAAAAATTTGGAGTTGCTAAAGATGGAGAGTTAACAATTGCTTGTTTGATCAGATTGAATGCCTCATATTCGTCTTGGCCCCATTTGAAGTTTGAGTTCTTTTTAATCATTTCTTGTAAAGGAGACACAATTCTTGAAAAATTTGGCACAAATATTTTTACAAAATTAATTTGGCCAAGGAAATATTGCATAGATTTCTTGTTATGAGGTAGGGATATTTCAAAAATCTCCTTGATTTTGTCAGGATCAATATGAATTCTAGATTTTGATACTATGAATCCAAGAATTTTTCCTTCACCTAATGCACAAAAAGAATTTTTCGGGTTAAGTGAAATTCCATACCTTTGACAACGTTGGAAGATCTATTTTAAATCTCTAAGATGATTGTTTCATTTCTTGGAATATACAGTTATATCATCCAAGTAAATTACCACTGATTTGTTATCTAATCCCTTGAATGCGATGTCCATGGATCTCTGAAATGTGGCACCAACGTTGATCAGACCAAATGGCATCTTTTGATAAGCGTAATTTCCCCATTTGTTTTTGAATGTGGTTTTCAATTGATCATCGGGATGGACCAACACTTGGTTGTAGCTAGAGAAACCATCTAAGAAGGACATTAATTCTAATCCTGTGACTGCCTACAATATTTGCTCCATGGGAGGCAAAGGAAAATTATCGTTTTGGTAGGCTTTGTTAAGATTTCAAAAGTCAATACAAATTCTAATGTCTCCGTTCTTATTTCTAACGGGAACCATATTGGAAACCCATTTAGAATGTCGAACGGGAAAAATGATTTTGGCTTTCAATAACTTATTGAGTTCAGTTTTGATCTAGTTTTCTAAATTGAGATGGATCTTTCTCAGCTTTTGTTGGACAGGTTTTTCATCGTTTATCATTGGGATAGTATGTTGGATGATAGAAGTGTCATAAATTTTGAGTTCATCGTAGTTCCAAGCAAAGACACTTTTGTATTGTTTCAAAAGATGAACATACGCTAATTTTTCTTCAGGTGCTAGGCCAAGGCCTAGGTTGATATTCTGTGGTTTGGTATCAGTTCCTAGATTTACTAATTCATAGTTCAAAGTTGAACTTTGCAGTTTTGAATTGGTAGATCTTTTGAATCGATCTTTCAAATCATAAAGGTCTTCTAACTTGACCACTAACTTTGGCATAGCATTGTTAGTGCTATCTTGTTGCAATTGTATATCATGTTGGTCCTCATCAATTATCTAATTGGTGTAAGATCCTTCAGATGTGAGGAAGCTTACAATATCAGGATCATCGTTGAAAATCCTCCAATTGGTAATGTTATCAGGAATCGAGCGTCTAAAGATTAATTTGATTAAAAATCGATCAGGGCTATAGTCTTTTGAAGGAATGAGTTTGGAAGCTACGTTAGCTAGGAGGTCTACACTAGCATTCTGGAGTCTGGGGATTGGTGAAATATTAAATGCTATAAAGTGTTCAGGTAGATCTTGAACTAAAGATTGATAATGCTTTAAATGACCTGATAAACAATGTATAGTATTGCGTACTTGTCTGATTACAATTTCAGAATCTCCAAAAACTTGTAGATATTTGATGTCTTATCCGATTGCTTTGTATAATCCTTGGACTAAAGCTTTGTATTCTGCGGTATTATTAGTACAATCGAATTCGAGTCTGCAAGTTAGCATAGTTTTGTTTCCCTCTGGACAGATTAACATGCATCCTGCTCCTGCTCCTTCATTAGACTTAGAACCATCAAAAAATAACTTCCAAAATAAAGATTTATTTACAGGAGCATCTACAAAATTAATACATTTAGAACTATCTGTTTGAGAAAATTTTTCTATTTGAGATAAAACATAATGTTCTAAGTAAGGTGAAGTATGAGCATTAAAATTTCCTAAGAAAGAATCAGCTGAGTAGTTGCCAATGATATTATTGCTGTATGCTACCGGTTCATTTTCTCCTTCCAGTTCTGTTACTATGTATTTCTGATGTTTTTCTCGCTCAACCTTTATCTGATTTGGTTTACCATTGTAAGGGGGCCACATGTGCGGCCAATCAGTTGCAAAGTATCCATGAAGTTTTTTTGACCAATCTCTACTAAGAATTAAGCCATAAAATTCTGGAATATCTGCAACTAAAATGTCGATAACTTGACATACCTTTGGATTAGATGACAGCGTTATGGTAACCTGATTTAATTCGCCAATCACTTCAACTTGCGATTGATCTAGCTGAACTATGCGCACAACAAATTTTTGCGGTTGAATGTTCAACTTTGCACATATTGATTTTGGTAAAATATTAGATGAAGCTCCAGAATCCACTAAGCAATTATGCAAATTTTTATTGAAAACTTCATAAGTAAGAAGAAATGGGGGAGTATGAGATCTCGGCCTTCCTCCAATTAAAGCGATATTTTCTAGATCAACTTTAATAATCACATTAGTTGGAGGTCTTCCCATTTCATGGGAATCTTGAGAGATTACAGGGGCGGGCAAAGGTTTTTCTGGTACAACATGTAATTCTTTCAAAAGTACCTTTTGCTGGTGTTTTAACTTGCTCAATTCATAAAAAGTGATGTTAGCCCTAGTCTTCTTCATGTCTTCTACGATATTGTATTCCATTTCATCCGAAACGATCAACGTTTTTGATGGAGTTGATGAATCTGTTTGGACTGGGCTGGTTTGAGTCGCTTTAGATGTCGTTTTCTTGGCTGCGACTTTATCCTTAGTCATTGAGATTTTTCTCTTTGGCTTATGAGTAGGTTGAGGAGGATCAAGTTGATTTCTACTTCGAGTGCTCACTGGAAATGCCTCTTGATCTTCTTCATCTGGGAGGATGAAATCCCACATACCTTGTACATCTACAACTTCTTCTTCATCGGTAATTTATTCAGTAGCAATCTCCTCTTCTTCTTCTTCTTCTGATTCAGCACTTATGATAGCATTTGGCGGCTTTGAATCGGTCGAAGGGTTTCTTCTATAAGGTTTTTATGGATTTTTAGAAGATGTTTCTGCCACTTGTTTTTTAATGTAAACCATTTCATTGGACATGGTTTTCAGAACTTTATGCAATCCTTCTAAATCGAATGGATCTTTCGATTGTTTTTTCTTGGGGTCTTCCTTAAAAGTAACCTTCTTGGATTTTCATTCCTCTATCGCATTTTTCTTTTCTAGGGCTATGATACGTTTCTCTACTACTATTGCTTCCTTCATATTGTCAGCTAAAGTTGTTTTGTTAGCCCTATCAACGAAGATTGCTATGTTTGATGGTAAAGCACAGATGTACCATTCAATTCGCACTTCTTCACTAGGCTTGGAAGAAGTAGGAATTTTATTTAACAGTTTATTGAAACATGAATTAAAATCCTTGATATGTTCTTTTGACTTGGCCCTAATGTTAGATAGGTCATTGATCATTGTCGCTGTAGACCTGTCATCACCGAACTTAGTCAAAAATTGATCTTGGAAGATATCCAAAATAGTGATAGATCCAGATGGTAATGAGAAATACCATGATCTGGCTGCTCCTTGTAGAGTATAGGGAAAAAGTTAGACGACAACGTCTTCATTGGTAACTCCATTGAGATTTATGGACAACATAAAGTTATTTATATGCTCTTTTGCTAGCATGCCTGCTTCAGGATTAAACTTAGGCAGCCATTTTTCAGGATGGGTCGGTATTTGACTCAATGGCGTAGGCATTAAGACTGCCCCTAGATTATTCCATGGAGATTGGGCCATCGCTGAACTAACAATAAAAGAAAGTGTAGAAGATGATCCTTGCGGTTGAGAAGATGAGGATATTACGATTCCAGATGTTTGAGAAGGAGATGTGGAAGTTCCAGTGGATTGACGGACAATAATCTGAAGTGGAGGGGTGGATGGTTGACTTCGTGGTGAAGAGGTTGATATGGATGATGATGATGAAAGAGTCTCGCTATCAGACCCTTTAGGTGATTTTCTTGCTCTCTTCCTTGTAGGTAGAGGTAACTCGGTTGGCTAAATGCCAAACTTTTCACTCTGTAATATAGTGAGAGGATGAGCAGGGTTATATTGCGAAGTCACACTGCCTTGATATTTATCAGATCTTTGAGGTGATATTCAAAATTGCTGAAGTTTATGAATCAAAGATTCAACTTCAGGAGGTTCAATAGCAGATTCTTCTGAAAATTCAGGGTTTGTGGCAGTGGTTGTTGTTCTTTCGACTTCTGGCTTTGGATTTAAAGATTCTAGGTGCGATGGGGAAGTCGGGGGAGATGGTGAGAGTGATTTACTCTCAGAATGGTATTTAGAATTTGACTTACTTGCTATTTTTCTCTCTGTTGTTTAATTAATGCAGTGTGCTAGAGGGTAGAGAGCCTAATTTCATCTAACTCGTTGATTTGTTGTAATCTTCTGACCTAGGCTTCATTTAAATCCAAACCCACCTCCTATGCTTTTCTTAATGTTTGAATTTAAAATTCTATTGGAAAGATGGGTTCTTTTCCAAATACTAATTGATATGGTGAATGCCCAATGGTATTTATCCATGTTGTTCAGTACGCTCACAAGGCTTCCGACAATATTAAAGCCCAGTCATGTCTGTGTGATGCAACTATTTTTGTAAGTATAGATTCTATCACCTTATTTGTGCTCTCTACCTGGCCATTTTCTTGTGGGTGGTGTTGAAGCCCCAAAAAGCGGGTCTACAACAAGGGGGATACCCACCCGGTCCGGACCTTGGTTAGTAGCTCCTTTTTCATTTGGTATAGTGGGTCCGACTGGGGATAATGGGACCAGTTTCCCAATATGTGTGCGTGTGTGTGTGTTGAGAATTGATGTTTCCTTTCTAAAAGTTCCTAAATGAAATGCTTTTATTTTAACTCTAATCTAATAACTTGCAATTGTATTCTAATAAACAGAAATGTCTAATTCTACACTAACCCGGGATGTAATATTTCTGTTATGCGATCTAAAATGATTTCAAATAACAATTGATAATAAAGATCATTCAACTATTATAAGAAAATAATTCAATAGAGATAAACCACTTCGTATAAAAAGTTAGACGAAAAAATTGTGAAAAACATATCGCATAATAAGATGCTCATATATTAAGCGTAAATAAATAGCTATCACCGTACAAAAGTGCCAAATGATAACTCAATCATTCAAGCATCAATATATAAACAACTGAACATGAATATCACTTTAACACAAAGGTAGAAATAGTTAGGAGATAAAATTACCATTTATAACTATTTCTACTCATTAGCTTCAAGCAATAATGACTTATCTCTTCTTAATCCAACATCCACTAAGAGTACAAAAGTGCAACATCAGTAGTAGATATTAAACGAAGATATCAATAAATCTTGTTCCATTCATTCATCAAAACCTCCTAGGAGGGTGTAAAAGTGCATGTTTCGAGGACAAGTTTTTGAAAAATTTCAAGACCCTTCTCTAAATGCATGAGAAGGGTTTAAATACTACTAACTAAATCTAAAAATAATTTATTACAAAAACATAGGATACGGTTTAAATGACCATCCTCATTTCAGGCAAAAATAAAGAAAAATTAATACTAACACTGAATCTAAAACTAAAACTAACAACTAACTATTTTTGAATCTGTTCTTTGAAATTGCAAGCGTTCAACATTTGTTGGAGAAGAGTCGGCTGGCCGACTTCCAACTTTAACTGTCATATGAAAACGGAATCGGCAAGAGCTGGCGCCATCTTCTCGGCAGAATTAATGATACATTTGAGAGTCATGCACTGGCTGTGTGGTTTTACCAAATATGCCCAGTAAGAATCCCTATTCAACTTAGTTAATCTTTTAATTGATTCTACCTTTTCTTGAGCCTTCTGTCTCCAGCCTGTCTGCAGTTGCTATGCTTTTGGTAGATACCCTGGAGTGGTTCCTGAGATCAGATTTTCCTTGTGCAAATTTTCATTTATGCGGTCAATAACACTATTTTCTACTGTGGCTGCTTCTTCTGTCGCTTGCTCTGCTTTCCTGATTTGTGCATCTCAATAGTTAAAGAGCATTTCTTTGTGATTTTCATTGATTATTGGTGCACCTGCTCTTTTTCCCTCCTTTGTTTTTTGCCAAGCCAAATATTCGGTAACTCTTTTATCAATTAAATCATAATCATGTTGTAAGTCTATGACTTGATTAGTGATTTTATCGCTTATTTCGCAATAAGAGTTCCAGTGTGATATTCTTTGACATAATATTTCCTGTTGCTGCAGTAGTTGATCATTTAAGGAAATGGATTCTGTGATGAATTCTGTAAGCTTAGGATCATCCTTATGCATCTCTTGCATAACTTGTAACTATTTTTCTCTTTCAGCCAAACTGTTCTGGTACCCTATCTGCATTTGTTGGAAGTCCTGCTGTAATTTTTCAAGCTATTTATGTGCTTCGTTGTTGGCGTTGGCTTGTTGCAGTTGTTGTTGCAAAACCTATACTTGATCTTCTTTCTCATTCAGTAATTTTTGTACCTCATATGCTTTATCAATGGCCGCAGAGGCATATGCTCCTGTGGTCTGAGATAATTTAGTGAGATTTTTAGTGGGATCAGTGGTAGGATCTTGCCATAGGATGTCTAATTTCTCTGCATCATGAGAGAGCACATTTTCTAATTTCCTTTTCTTTCTTTGTCTTCTCACTACTTCCTTGTGTTGTGGACTATAAAATACATCAAGAGGAGGAATTTCCTCTATCTTGAGCATAAGTGCAGAGGATGGGGTAATGTGAATATGTTCCATTTCTGAGACATTGCTAATTTTTCTTGTGATTATATCTTTTTTTGCCTGTACATTACTCACAGGTGTCTGTGTGTTCTGTCCTTCAATATTGATTAAATCATTGAAAGTCTCCCATTCTTTATCTAGCTCAGTTCTGACTGATGGTTGCTGTACGATGAGAGGGGGAAGATTTAGCTGTGGAGAGGTCAAAAACTATTGTTGTGGGAGCTCCTTTGACTGGGCAGTATCCCTTACTGACCCTTCACTTTTATCATGGTAATCCACAACAGTAGCATTAACAGCGGCATTCAATAATGGTAGCCATTCAGATGAAAATTTATTAATGTCTGGCTTCCCAAAAAGCCTACAGAGCATAGCAGCAGCAAAGAAATACGGGGAGGTGAAAGAACCAGTACTATACATACCATGTTTGTCCTTTTTAAGTGGTTCATCCCTCCTTGACCAATCCTTGGTGCATTTTTCCAGATTTTCATTTTCTTTAGAAAAATTCTCCATGAACTATTTGTTATAAGTTGCCTGTGGCTCTGGTAAATGATACGTGAGTCTCAAATCTTGTGGAGTGAATGAGCCAATGAGTTCTTGACCCTGAGTCTTAAACTGTCTGTTTGTAATGTCAGTGTTGTCTAGTACCCATTTAACCATGTCCGTGTATGGAAGAATTTTGGGCGTCGCCGCTATCCGGTGCAATAACGAGCAAGCTAGCTCTGTAATAGATGCCTCAGAAGACCCATGTGAACCTGCAGTAGCTGTAACCTCCATTACTCTGGGATTCTCTTCCTCAAGTAGACTGTACATGCCTTCCCAAGTAGTAATACCAGCATCTTTGTTACAGGTGGTGTCTGTATACTAGGGCGTCATTTCTTTGTCTTCAGAACTCGGAGCCTTGTCTTTCTTTTCCATAATATCCTGAATACTGCTTTGTATAGTTCTCTGTTCTTCGTTCCTGCAATTTACAAATGAAGTGAGAATAATGACAAGAAAAAGGTGACGAGAAAGCTTTTAAATGCCGAAGACATATAAAATATACCACCTTACGTGAAATTCTTCTTTGATCATAGCAAAACCATATTTCATTAATGATTGACAACCAATTAATTGATTAACATTAAAGTGCATTTAACCAGGCCTCGATTTATGGAAATTTTTTTTCGTACAATGAGCCTTAAATATCTGCGACAAGGCGATCTGTGATTTGCTTCGCAATATCACAGATCGCAGTATCGTAGATTGCAATCTCGTGGAATCGCAATATCGCAATACCACAATATCGCAAAATCACTGTATCGCAATATATGACAATCATCCGTTAATGTTTTTCCTGTGAAATGCGGTTTGTGATATGCACCATCGCATATCGGTGGTTTTGAGGTTTTGTAAGTGATATTTGAGGCATGCGATGCGATGAATGTTTTTAGTGCGTAGTTTCGCATTGCGATCTCACAATCTTAGAATTCCGCTTGTAAGGATGTATCCATTACCTTTTTGCGATGTGATATTCCTTTAAGGAATGTTTTTTATTCTATCTTATCATAAAACTTAAGTTTTTTAGATTTTCTAAGGGGTATTCTCCTAAGTCTATGATAATAAGTTTTATTGAAAAAAAAAAGAAATACAAGCACTAATCGATTTTAAATTTTTTTTACTAAGGGCCCCCACTTATTTAGTATTAGTGATAATACTAAATAAGAAGGGGGGTTGTTGCTGGCCACAACAGGTGGTATGGGGTCGTGATTTTGTGCTGGATGTGGTAATTTTTTAATGTTGCAGTGATTTTATTACCTACAAATTGTGGTCCTCCATCTGTAACTACGTCCCTTGGGAGGCCATATCGCACAAATATTTGGAAAAGGAACTATATTATAGAGTCCTCTGTAGCTCTTGGAAGTGCCTCTGCTTCAACTTATTTAGTACCATACTCTGTTGCAACTAGTATGTATGTTTTCTGATTTGATGGTGGGTTAATAGGACCAACAAAATCGAGCGCCCAATGCTCAAATGGCTCGATTACTAACTGTGGGTTCAAAGGAATTTCATCAGACTGTCCAGGGCATCTGGGCATCCTACCCTTTGGCAACTATCACAGGCTTGCACAAACTTTTTAGCATCTTTAAAAATTGTAGGCTAGTAATAGCTTGTTTGTAAAACCTTGTGACTGGTCCTGTGATCTGCGAAATGTCCGCCACATGGCTCATCGTGGCATGCTCTCAGGATGTCGAATATTTCATCTTCTCAGACGCATATTTTGATGTGCATATCTTCTCCTGTATGAAATAGGTAGCCCCCAATGCAAGAGAATCGGGTATTGCATTGTACTATCTGTTTTCGTTCATTGGGCATTAGATGCTTAGGTAATTTACCTACTACTAAATAATTTGCAACATTAGCATACCATGGGGTTCTGGCAGTAACAACAAACAAATTTTCATTTGGGAACTGATCTTTGACTACTGCTACGTTTGTTGGTTTTGGCATTCGTGAGAGAAAATCAGCTACAGGATTCTCTTTTCCCGATCGATCCTTTATTGTGATGTCAAATTCCTACAATAGAATCAACCATCTTGTTACTCTACCATTTGCAACAGTTTTATTTGCTAAAATTTTTATTGCAGAGTGATCTGTATATAAAAATATAGGATACCCAGTTATATAATGTCTAAATTTATTTACAACATGTATTACAACTAAAAATTCTTTCTCAGTCACATTATAGTTTAATTCAGCAGGAGATAGATTCTTCCTAATATAATAAATTGCATATGGTTTTTTTATCTTCGTCCTACCCAAGGACTGCTCCAATAGCTGTGTCTGAGGCATCAGATGAAATTTGGAATGGAAAATCCCAATTTGGGCCCCTTAGCACTGGGGTTGTTGATAGAAGCTTTTTCAGATCCTCAAAAGCATGGTCACATTTATCTGTCCAATTAAAATCAACATTCCCTGTTAGTGCATATAGAGGTGCAACTATTTGAGAATAATGCTCTATGAATCTTCTATAATAACCAGAAAATCCTAGAAAGCTACGTACCTCTGTTTGTGTGGTAGGAGTAGGTATTAGCAAAAGTATCTGAATTTTAGCTAGATCTACCTGTATTCCAGTTGTTGAGATATAATGACCTAAGATGAGTCCCTCGATCATCATCATGTGACACTTTTCATGGCTTAAGTAGAGCCTGGTGTCAATACACCTTTGTAGCACCTTTTCCAAAGTTTCTAATGCTGGCTCAAAATCATCTCCATAAGGTGTGAAATCATCCATATATACTTCGAGCCCTTCATTTATTAAATCTGAAAAGATGTTGAGAATGGCCCTCTGAAATGTGGCAGGGGCATTGCATAGACCAAAGGGTAAAACCCTGTAAGAAAATGTCCCCCAAGGACAGGTAAAAGTAGTCTTATCTTGGTCTTCAGGGGCAATCTGAATATGATTGTATCCACTGAAGCCATCTAAGAAAGAAACGAATTTCTTTCCTACTAATGTATCTAATACCTGATCAATGAAAGGAAGGGGAAAGTGGTCTTTCTGGGTTTCTTTGTTTAGTTCTTTGTAGTCTACACATATGCTCCACTTTCCATTCTTTTTTGGCACCACTACTAGTGGAGAAACCCACTTGTTGTCAGATATTGGATAAATAAAGTTTACATCCAAAATTTTTGTAATTCAGCTTTCACAATATCCTTAAGATGAGGGTTTAATCTTCATTGGGGTTGGCGAATGGGTCTAACATCTTTTTCTATATAAATGTGGTGCGTACATAACTGGGGGTCAATTCCTTTCATGTCTGGGTAATCCCATGAAAAATCTCCCTTATATTTTTTCAGTAGTTGGACAAATTTTTCTTCTTGTTCAACAATCAGATTTTTGTTAATATTCAGAGTTTTTCCTGGCTCAATTTAGTATAGTTTTGCTATTGTAAACATAAGTGGTAGGTATTGATTGATCATGAATGTCTTTCAGGGGATCTTCTTCTTCTTCATTATCAAATGCTGCCTTGATTATGTGACATTGGAAATGGGATCTGGTTTTTTGTTGGTTGATAAAACTGTTAATGATGTCATCCTCTGTTTGGTGTTTAAATTCAAGGGCATCTTCTATAATTAATGGTGATCTAATGTTTTATATGAGGTATGATACAGGTTGTTTCTTTATTTTTATTATTGTTAGGCTTGGCTAGGCTAGAGGGTATAAGGCTAAATTCTTGAAATAACTCCCTCTAGTTATAGTCATGCTGCCTTGCCAGTAGCCAATGTAGGCATCAACATTTTCCAGCCAAGGTCTACCTAAGATTAAAGGGTGTTCATCTAGCTGGTTTTTGGGGTTAATAATCAGGAAGTCAGCAGGATATTCCCAGGAGTCTACAGATACCATTACATCATGTAGTGTGCCTTCTGGCTTGACTACCGATCAGTCAGCCAATTCCAATAAGGTTGTTGTTGGGTCTAATGACGTAATGCCAAGTTTTTGACAAGTGGTGGTTGTTAGGATATTAATTTTAGCTCCCAAATCAACTAAGGCATTTGGAAATGATTGTCCATTGATTTTCACTGTAACTATAGGATTGCCTGGGTCCTCATACTTTACAGGTGCTTCTCTTCCTGATAGTAAGTCAGATAGAGTGCCAACTACTTGGATAGTTGGGTTAGTTTTTGTTCTCCTCATTGGCTTTCTTATGCATAGTTCTTTGATGGTATTTGCATAAATGGGAATATCTTGGATAGCTTGGAGGAGTGGGATTTTTATACACAAATTTTTCAGTTCTCCCAGAAGATCAAAATCAGGATGTTCTATTGGACGAGGTATGATTAGTCGTTATGGGAATGGTGGAGAAGAGGTGGTTTCTTGCTCATGAGTTTGTTGTGTAACCACATTCTCCTTTTGCAGTGTTTATTTTGAAGGTAACAAATTTTCAACTTGAACATTTTTGTCTCCCTCTGATTCTATTATGCATCCAGACCTTAGTTGAAGGTCGTAAGGGTCTCCCTTAACTTGGTTTCTAGTTCTGGTGCTTCAATTATTTGAACAGATTGAACTGGTCTATTATTAGTGTTTGGGTTGGGTTGGGCTGGGATTTGCGGTCTTAAATTGGTCTGGGGATTTTGTTGCAATGTATATGGTACTGGCAGTGTAGGTGGAGGGAGAGGAATTGTTCCAGCTGGTTGATTCATAGATCTTTGCCAGTTCGACTGCCAGGTCTGACTCTACGAGGTGGAGGGGGACCATTGTGTTGGATATGTATTATTTTTCCAAAATGGTGGACAGTAAGGAAAGTTTGGCCAATTGGTTTGATTTGGCCATGGTGGTGTAGGAAATGGCTGCTATGACCAACTGGGAAAGGGTGGTTGGTTTTGCCACATTCCATTATATTGCTGAGAATTATACTGAGGAGACTGAAAAGAAGAGGATGGATCAATGGGCATACCTATTTGTTGTGGTTGCCATTGACGGCGCTGATTGAGTAGGTATATTGTTTCTGTTTCTTCTTCTGCTTCTTTGTACACTGCTTTCAATCTCAAGAGTGAGGGGAAACTTTCTGTAGAGTGATATTTCGTGCAGATGGCACAGACTTGGAGTGTATCCAACGGGCACTATTTATGGCTATGTTTCTTTCTGAATCTAGGGTAGAATATTGCCAAATTTTGTTCTGCTTCTGCTTGCTTTTGTTTAACTTGCATGATATCAAGCTGCGTTGTCAGTGTCCCTAGAATATCAGTTTTGAAATCTTCTAGTAGATTACCAATTTCTGTGCGGGTTATACCTCCACCGTAGGTCTTGCTATCCCTTGTGATCATGTCACGTTCTGCTAGTTTTAGTCTTGTGCTGCCACTTGAACTATTGATACATAAATCAATAATGTCAGAAAATTTTTCCTAATATATATCACCTTTGCCCATGATGTTTAATGTTTCAACCCATTGTTCCTTCATCCCTTTAATTAATTTAGTTTTTAACACATAAACATGTAAGGGCAAGGATGCATAGGGTGATCTTTGGAGGTTGTATTGAAAGCGTTCTACGTATTCCTCCAATGTTTCATTAGGTTTTGCTGTCATATGAAATATTTCATCCTTTAATTCCCTAGACCTACAATAATCTTGATATTTCTTTAGAAAAGTAGCTTTCATATGATCCCAGTCATTTATAACACCTCCACCTAACCCCATAAACCATCGCGGAGCTGCTCCTTTTAATGTGGAGGGGAATAATTTTAACTTTTGGGGATCGATGGTATAGTCATACCTTTTGTATAATACATCGAATTCAAAAAAAAATGCATCTGGATCTTTCGATGTTAAGCCATGGAATGTAGGAATATGCTGGAGAGGAATGGCCTTCATTGGTGCATTAACTGCAGTGTCCACAATGGGATATTGCAGTGTGGAAGTTTGGGGTGGTTGCTGGTTGTGGGCCATTTGATCAAATATGTGCCAATATCCTTCTGAGATTTCTAGGGAATTATTCCTAGACTGGCTAGAAGGAGTAGGGATGACCTTAACAGCACTTCCTTGGCCCGAGATAATGAGTGTCCCTTGCTGAACTATTATCTGAGGGGATTTTGGTTCTTCAGGTTCTTCAACTTTGTTTTGGATGATTTTTACAACACTTCCCTTATCTGGGTTGCTTAGTGTTTAGAATACTTCAAGAGGGGATCCTAGTTTTTCTATTTCATCTGTTTCTCCTTCCCCTTCGCGGAGATTACTAGAGTTCCCTTCTTGTAAAGAAATTGGGTGAGAATTCTCAATTTCTTGAGAATCTTGCTCTTCTGTTTGACTATGCACCTCAGCAAAAGATACAGATGGTGATTATGTGGCTCGAAGGGAACTAGTAGGTTGTCTAGAAGAAATTTTTCTAGGGCCTACTAATGGCTAAGATTCAGCTCTTTTAATGATATTGTCGATAAAGGTTGTTCGCCCAAGGGTCACTAGTCCCTTATGTTTTTCAGGTTTGGGAGGAATTTCATTTTGTTTAAATTTTCTAGTCATTCAAAAAAAATGCAAGCATTCATTCCTACCTTAAATTTTCACTCAATTCTACTGTGAAGCGAGTAGATGAACGAGCATGTTCCTCGCTTGGTATGCAAGTTCTTACCTTCTGTTTTTAATACCCAGTTCTTCCCTAGCAGAGAAAATCAAATATACATCACTCTTTTCTAAATAGCTACACTCTCCCCGGAAACGACGCCAAAATGTTGAGGTATAAAAGGTGTCCTTTTAAATCCTATTTATCCTACATTAATTATCAATCCAGGTACAGATTTTTATCTCAAGAGTGTACTCAGTCTGAGGTTGCAATTCAATCTAAGAGTAATTCTCTTCAACATGTAGTACAGTGTCTTAAATACAAGAGTAAATAGATGCTTGAAAATGAAATCTAATTACAACAATATGAAACTCAATGTTCTGAAGTTCAATCACTCACCCAACAATCATCAGTCAATGATGAAGTAGTAATAACTCTTTCCTCTATCAACTGATATAAATGAAATCAAATATAAATAAGGTAATCAATCTGAGAACGTAGGTAGTAACAACCAATGTCCTTTACAGTTGATGATCTTACATTCCACACTAAAGTAATTAAATGGAAATGGTAACTATGTTAAATCACTAACACTGCTAATGAAAATAGACTAAGCAAGCTTTCTGTAATAACACTCCAAAGCAAAACCAAAATCTTGCAAGAAAGAAATAAACAGTAAAGTTAATTAACATAAATGAACAACAAATCTATTTACTAGAAATGAACAGCAAACTATTCAATGAAATGAACAACAAACTATTTAATGGAAATGAACAACAAATCTATTTAATGGAAATGAAAAACAATCTATAATAGTGAAGTTCTATATCTAAAAATCATAACAATACAAATTATAAAGGAATAAATACTCTTATTATGTGGAAAGGAACAACAACGTGATTCACTGATGCAACACATAAATCATTAAACAATAAGCTGTAAACCAAGATAACTGTGAAGCAATGCGGTTAAAGGAAATGAAAACTAATGCAAACCGTCACACGAATGGAATTGGAAAGTAAAGGTACAAATAACAAGTGGATCCAGCAGGGCCAGGCCCTTAGCCGTCAGTGAAGCACCGCCGAACTACTCCAGCATCAAATAATGGAACGACAACCTAATTATGTATTAATCATATGTAGCAGAGTTTACAAGCAATCACACTCTGTTGTAATTAATTAGAGTCGATGAATCAATCATGAAATTATAAAAGTAAATCTGAATAATCATAATATGTCTCTCCCTGATTTCTACAACCGTTGTTCTTTTATAACAACCAACAGATGAAGCAAGAAGTATAGATAACTTTGAGCAGTGATCCCTCAGGTCGAGATCCTGAGGGATTCACTCTATCTTCCAACTTTAGTTATCGTTTTGTCCTCTTGTGTTGATGCCGTGCTGTTCCTTTCTTTACTTTGACTGTGCACTCAGATCTTGATCTTCCTGTCTGGATATGGCCTTTTTTTAAAGGGACAACAGTTACACCTACCTTGTCTTTTCCTCCCGAATGGCGGCTTCCTACTTCATCTAGTTCCTATATAGAAGAAAATACAATATTTATTTAATTTCGCAATAAGAACTAATCTCCTCAATTCTATTGTAATTATTCAATATATTATCATTCTAGAATATAAAGGAGTCATGATTAAAGGAAAAATATAAGGAAATACATGGCAAATGCATACCTTTTCCAATGCTCAACAGTAGGCGGGGTGTAAAATTTTCCAAATCGAAGATCATTAGGTTCGAATCTTGAAGATCTACGGCTCCTATGGCTGACAATAGTAATTTTCTTTGTGCCGGACATGATTGCAACACTTCCAAACTCGACATAAATGGATCCTATTATCTCAATGAGTTGTTTATTTAAATGGCTTATTTCTTGAATTCCTTGATCATCAAGATAGATTTATGGTTTATGAATTCATCTATATTATGCAGGTGCTTCTGATTCTTTCATTTTTTTATTGCAGATCCTGAAAGGAGACGTATTCAAAGAGATAGGAAAGAAAACTACAATCCATGCTAGACTACAGGTAAGTCCTAAATCCTTCATTATAGATAATTCTAGATCAAATTTAATCTAGAGAAAGTAGTTTACATCTATCTATTTTTTGCTAGTTATCATAGGATACTAGGGAGATCTGTCTTGTCCACAAGAACAATTTATCCATCCAACAAAATGGTGACCATACTCGGGATAGAATCCTATTTCAAGGGATTAAGTTCCACATACCAAGGGGTAAGCTCCTTTAAGGGAGGGATGAATGTACATGAAAGGAGAGAACTTTCCACCGAATAATTGCTTCCAGAAGATTCCAAATTCAACTAGCTAGGCTTCCAAATTTTACTTCCACCTTCACTTTACCTTTTACAAGAATCGGCACCTTTAATGAAGAAAAAGTGCGGTTGGTTATGCATTTTCTAGAACAAATAGATGTGGCACCCCAGGTAATACTAAGAGAAAGTGTGGTACAAGTATTTTTTTGACTTTTATAAGTTTTTCTCTCAATTTCAAGGATTGGTTTTAGGAACTTGATGTTTGTAGACTTCTAAGGGAGTATTGTATGAGTAATGATGAACCCATACAGATAGTAAAACGTCATGATGAAAATTTTAGTGTAACATGTGCCCTTAAATTATTATTGTTAGGTCAGCTAGGATTACATTGTGGCCCCACTAGGATTACATTGGGCCCCATGGAATCCTATATATAGAAAGGAGGTTTTGTAATTTGTATCATCCAAGAATTGTTCATTCATGTAATGTATTGGAGGTTTCCCCCTCGAAGTGGCTTATTTCTAAGGCATTGATATCTCTTTTATTCTATTTTTGGAGCTGGTTTCACAACACATAATGCTTGAATTTGTTCAATGCATGGACAACGGCCAACATATCCTTCTCAGTAGCAATATAATTAAGCTCGGCTTTGGACAAATTCTTGCTGATGAAATAAATTGCATAAGGGATTTTGTTTTCTAATTGTCCTAATGCTGCACCTACAGCTTTTTCTTATGCATCAGTGTGGATGTGGAAAGGCAGAGTCCAATTTGGACCTCAGAGGATGGTGGCAATATTCAACTGCTCCTTAATGACCTCAAAAGCCTCTTGACAAGGACTAGACCAAATAAACTCAGAATATTTGGCCAATAACCCAAATAATGGCGAAGCCATATTTCTGAAATCTTTGATGAACCTTTTATAGTAATAAGCTAAGCCTAAGAAACTCCTGACATCTTTCTTCTTTTGAGGAGAAGGTACCCTTTTAATGATAGTGATTTTGTTCGGGTCTACTTGTATTCCTACTTGGGATATTGAGTGTCCTAATACAACCCCTTTCTTCAATAATTCACACTTTTTTAGGCTTAAGGAGAGATGCATCTCAACACACATTCTTAGTACTTTACCCAAATTGGAGAGAGCTTCCTGGAAGTCATCCCCATATGGTGTGAAATCATCCATGTAAATTTCGATAGAGTCATGGACTAACTCAGAAAATATGCTCAGGACATCTCTCTGGAAGGTGATTGGGGCATTGCATAGCCCAAAGGGTAGGAATATATAAGAAAAGGTACCCCAAGGGTAGGTGAAAGTATTATTATCCTCGTCTTCAAGGTTGATTTGGATCCGATTGTACCCACTGAACCCATCTAAGAAGGAAAATAACTTCTTCTCTACAAGGCCATCTAGGACTTGGTCTATAAAGGGCAAAGCGAAATGGTATTTCTTGGTGGCTTTGTTAAGTTCTCGATAATCAACACAAATTCACCACTTCCCATTCTTCTTTGGGACTAGGACAAGAGTAGATACCCACTCACTGTCGAATATAGGATATATGAACCCCGCATCCAATAGTTTCTGCAAATATTATTTGACTATGTCCTTTAGAGTAGGTTCATTCTTCTTTGGGGTTATCTCACAAGCTTACATCCTTCTTTGATGTAAATTTGATGTCTTCATATTGAAGGATGCACCCCTTTCATGCCCTTGTAATCCCAAGCAAATGCTTCAAGATTTTCTTTCAAAAACTAGCATATCTTCTTCTCTTCTTAATTTGATAGGTTTGGATTGATTTTTAGAGATCTAGATGGGCCAAACTAGACAACCTTGGTGGTTTCAGAGGTTGTCTCAACTAATTTCACTTCCATATAAGGTTGGCTTTCAAACTCTTTGACTAGGGTTTTGAGAGGAGTGTCAGTGGAGGACTGGTTTTGAATGGCATGCTCGATGAGTTCATCTTCATCAAGCTGCCCCCTCTAAGGATAACACCTATGGTACACATAGGGGCAGTGTTATATAACTCATCTTCTTCATCCTCCAACCATATATGGAGATCATGATCAATGGAAGGCTGGGCTGGAGGATATAACACTAGTTGTTTAGACAAAGGCCCATTTTTATAGTCATGTTTCTGGCCCGAAAACTAATATAAGCATATGCAGTGGCTAACCAAGGTCTCCCTAAGATGAGAGGATAACCATTAAACTTGGTTTTTGGTTGCAGGACCAGGAAATTTGTAGGATACTCCCAAGATTCAATGGTAACCATAACATCCTCAACAATTCCTTCCGGAGTTACTGTGGACCGATTTGCAAGTTGTAGAACTATTGTGGTTTTCCTCAAAGTACCTTGGAGATTAAGTTTTAACATAGTTTCCTTGGTCATGATATTGATGGTAGCCCCTATATCAATCAGAGTGTTGGGGACTATGACACCATCTATATGTACATGAACAACTGGACTACCAGGGTCCAAATAATTTGGAAATATCACCTTCCCCGGCATTGGGTTAGATAGTCGTCCTACCACATTGATTGTGGGGGTATCTCTCTTCATCCTTCTAGGTTTCTTGAAGAAATTTTCTTTGATGAGCCTATTGTAGATAGGGGAATCCTTAATGGCCTAGAAAAGTGGTATCTTTACACACAAATTTTCCAATTCTCCCAAGAGTTCAGTCTCCTCTGGGGTGTGCCGACTAGGGTGGATCAAGCACTCAGGAAAAAAAGGTTGTTGGATCTTAATGTTATCTTATTCCTTTTCCTCCTCAACCTCTACAAGTGGAGATGGGGGGTGGTTGTCTAGGAGTAATATTCCCGACCTGAGATTTGTAGAAATTTGAATAATAGCTGAATTATTCACTGAGATTATCCTGATTACACACTATTTAAGCTTCATGCATAATACATAACCTCTTCTACAATTGATCATCAATATGCAGAAATAGAAAGCAGTCACATGCACTCATTAAAACATAATCAAGCACACATATCAACACATGATGTAATGGGGAAAGAAATAGCTGAAAATCCCCAACTATCTGTATATTATAATGATAGAGAACATGTAACAATACATAGCACAAAGCTCTCATAACTCTCAGCACTATCTCAATGCTACACACAAAACTAGCTCAGAAGATGAACAAGTCACAGGTTCAAATCTCCTCCACAAGTCTGCCTGCCTCTACTGCGCAATCCAAGTTGATTAATGATGAGATCCAAGTTTGAATCCCACTAGCTTCAACTGCGCAATTCTCATTGGCAATCTCAATCAATGTGTGTGCAAATCTCATGCACAGCCAATAGTCACAACTGATAGTAGACTCACCCTTTCACCCACCTCTAACACTGGTCTCCACTGAACTGTCCATGCATTGCAGTTAACTGATGTGTTCTTTAATTGATTTATGAGTTAATAATTAGTGAATTAATTAATAATTAATTCACACCACTCATCACTAGTGTATTTTTCAGTTAGACTAAATACAACTAGTTCAACTAAGTTAAACGGAACACAACTCCACCAACTGTCTCATCAACTCCACCAAACTCTGCCACATGAGTTCTAACTGAAGTCAACCATGCAATAGCTCAACTAACCCTTAGGGAAAGCGTATTTCCTTCTGTCAGCTGCATGTGCCACATCCAAGCATCAAACTGAAGTGCTCCAAGAGGATAAGATAATGTTTATAGTCTAAATATTATTAAGGGTTAATAATATTTGACTGTTCTATTTTTAGCCCGGCAGTCTAAAAATAGAAACCGTCCAATGTCTAAAAATAGAGGTCCATCTATTTTTACCAACTCGACCAATCATCCATAAATAGCATCCTGCAACTCATAGACCATGATCCATATGTCTAAAAATAGACATAGTCTAAAAATAGACTTTGCGCCAAAAATAACCTGCGGGCCCACTTAGTGAAGGCGACTTCATTTCACTAAGCTCCATCATCTTGTTGCATTTTCAACACTCCCTCTCAACAAGATATGGATTATTTGCAACCCCTATCCTGCCTCTATGGAATTCGAACTTGCTCCTGGTGAGCGCCTTCGTCAAGATGTCAGCATCCTGATCCTCCGTGGGAACATATGAAAGTAACATGATTCTCCGCTGCACACAATCTCTGATATGATGGTACCTGATGTCGATGTGTTTGGATCTATCATGAAATATTGGATTAGCCGAGAGTTTAATACAACTCTGGTTATCACAATAAATCACAGTAGGCTCCAAGTGTGACCCGAACAACCCGACCAGGATCTTCCTCATCCATATGGCCTCGCATGCAGCCAAGCTTGCTGCCATATACTCAGCCTCTACTGAACTGAGTGCCACGGATCTCTGCTTCCTGATATACCAAGAAAATACTGTCGACTCGATACTGAATATCCCTCCAGATGTGCTCTTTCTGTCCGTTGGGCTCCCTGGCCAATCTGCATCCGTGAAGCCACATAGCTTCACCTCATCCTCCTGTCTGTACCACAAGCCATATCCTGATGTGCCTCTAAGATAACGAAATACATGCTTGCCTGCCTACTAGAAGAGCTTGGTAGGCTTAACCATAGCTTGCAAAAGCTGGTTAACATCATAGCATATATCAGGTTGTGTATTGACTTGATACATAAGCGACCCCACCAACTGTCGATAAACAGTGGCATCCACTACCTCTGCTGAAGTAGCATCCTCCTTCTTCCAACCTCCAGGAAGAGGAGTATCAACAGGCTTGCAGCCATGCATGTTGAACTTCTCTAGTATCTCCCGGGCATACTTACCCTGAGAAACAAACAGTCCACCACTGCGCTGCCAAATTTCCAATCCCAGGAAATAATGAAGGAAGCCCAAGTCCTTCATCTCAAACTCTTTTGCAAGATCCTCCTTGCATGAGAGTATCAACAGCTCATCACCTGTCAAAATCAAATCATCTACATAAAGTACAATGATCAGCAACTTACCCTCCACCACAATCTGGTATAGGTTAGGATCCGCCTCACTCTTGGAGAATCCAAGTCCGGTGAAATAAATGTCTATCCGTGTGTACCAAGCACGAGGTGCTTGCTTCAACCCGTACAGTGCTCTCTTGAGTCTGCACACATGCGACTCACTGCTGAAGATCTCGAAACCTTCGGGCTGCTCTATGTACACCTCCTCCTCAATGACTCCGTTGAGGAATGCAGTCTTCACCTCCATCTGATGGATGTGCCACCCCATATGTGCTGAGAGAGCTAGGATCATCCGTATGGAAGAGTACCTTGTGACAGGTGCAAAAGTATCATCATAATCGATCCCCTCTATCTGTGAGAAGCCTCAGGCAACAAATCTTGCCTTGTAATTCTCCACACTCCCGTCGGCCACCTGCTTCACTTTGTAGATCCATCTCGAACCCACCACTGATTTCCCCTCTGGCCTTGGGACAATCTCCCATGCACTGTTTCTGAAAATCGAATCATACTCTTCCACCATGGCATCTACCCATGTGGGGTCCTCCACAGCTTCCTCGAAAGAGGATGGCTCTGTCACGATACACTTGCTCATAAGAGCCATGTATCCAGTATACCGGTCAGGTGACTGTCTCTGTCTGCGCTGTGATGTAGGTGCTCCTACAACCTTCTCTGCATCTTGAGCCAGTCGCTAAGCTTCTGTAGTGCGCTTCCGCCCTCTGATGGTTGGCGTTTCCTGAGTGGTCTCTTCCACTCCATGAAATTCCTCTTGTGGCTGATCCACATACTAAAGCTCATCCTTAGGAACTACTAGCTCCTCATCTGCATGCAAGTGTGGCTCCCTCTCAAGCGAACACTTCATGGCTTTCTCCTCATGAAATTTATATCCCGTCGCACAAAAATCTTGCGACTGTCTGGAAAATACACACGATAGTTGTGGGGCATATCAGTGTACCCCACAAATATCCCAACCTCTGCAGTCGGCTCCAGCTTCTTCCTGGCATCCTTCGTCACATGAATGTAAACAGGTGAACCAAAAATCCTCAAATGGGAAATATCAGGCCTCTTACCAGAAAATGCCTCCTCAGGTGTACTCATGCCAAGTATCCTGTGAGGACAACGGTTCTGCACATATACTGCAGTATTGCATGCCTCCGCCCACAAGTGAATGGGTAGGCCCTGATCATGCAACATCGCCCGTGCAGCACCCACGATCGTTCTATTCTTCCACTCAGCAACCCCATTCTTCTATGGGTTATGAGGTGCTATGAGCTCTCTTTGAATTCCTTCTGCACTGAAAAAGTCCTTGAATTTACTTCATAGATGAATTCTCGTTTTCGCTCCCTGCCTAAGAGCCTTCACATGCTCACGATTCCTTCTCAGCCGGCGCGCGGAAATCCACGGAACTTTGAATATGTCTCGCTCTTCTTACGCATGAGAAGATCCGGCCTCGAGAAAAATCATCAACCGAATCTTTAGTACTTGTGATTTCTTTGTCGAAAACTCTTGAGAAAAGGGGTCCACACACGTACGTGTGAATTCTCTCGGGATCGTCGTGGCACGACTGTCATTCTGAAGGTGGCTTTCACAGAATTTTTCAGTACACCTTGCCTAAACGTGATTGCAAGAGTGCCCTTAGGGAGCCCAGTATAAATCCGCTGCAGTATCTTCAAAGCTCCATGTTGAAGGTGGCCCAATCTCCGGTGCCAAAACTCACCATCATCCCAGCTCACCACTCCTTCCACCTTGCATGCTATTGTCGCGCAGCCATCTACTTGCAACTGATAAAGGTTCTTGACTCGAACCCCTATCTTCCGGGTCTCTCCAGTTGTCTTACTGCGCAGGAAATCCTTTCCCTCGCTGAAGACAACATCATACCCCTTGTCTTCTAACATCGCCACAGAGATCAGATTCTTCTTCAATCCTGGAACATGCATCACTTCCTTCAATACGAAGGGTTTACCAGACTCGCTCTCAAAGGAAATGGTACCGATACTGGTCGCACTGTATCTACCATCATCTCCCATCTCGATGTGCACTCCAAGATCTTTCTCATCCAGATATGAAAATGGATCTCGATCTCCAGTCATGTGAAAAGACGCACCACTGTCCAAGAACCATACTGATTGCATCACACTTGAGACCAAGCATGCGATCAGCGAAAAATCCAGCTCAAACTGCGAGGCTAAGGCCTCTCCAGCTGCAGATCCAGCAACCTGCTTATTTTTCTTCTTATGCGGACAATTTGTGGAATAATGTCCGTGCTGGTGACAGTGAAAGCACTTCACCTTGGACATGTCTTGCTTCTTGCCTTTCGCACCGAAATGAGAAGCTTTCTTGCTCTTCCCCTTCTTTTCTTTGGCAGCCAAAGCGCAATTTTCTTCATTAGATGCCTTTGATGAAGATCCGTCCCTGGTATTTCGCCTTATCTCCTCTTGCACAAAATCCGACCAAAGTCGCTTCCATCCTGGAAATTTCTCTCGACCATTGACGGAATCCTGATAGGCATGCCAACTCTTTGGAAGACCAAGGAGAGCCAAGCTCACCAATTCCTCATCATCTACAGTCACCCCCACACTTCCCAGCTCATCCCTGCATTGGATGAACTTCGTGAGGTACTTGGGCATACTGTCGCCTTTCTCCATCTTTATATGTCTAAGTTTATCCTTGAGCGCCAACTTCCTCTGGTCGCTCTTGCTTTGGAATAAATCTGTCAACGCTTTCCACATCAAGTATGGAGAATATTTTCCATGCATGCTGGATACAATGTGATCCTTCACGCCCTCCAACAGAATCCTTCGACATTTCACCATCTTCTTTTGCCAAGCCTCAACTTGAGCAGCATCAGTAGGCTTTGGGACCTCAGGATCTATGAACTCCTTCAGTCCTTTATCTTCTAATACTGCCTCCATCCTATCCTTCCATGCAACATAATTCAAACTGCCCTCAAGGGCATATTCCAGTCGCAATCCGTTGAAAGACATTTTGACTTGGACACCAAGAAAACAAATACTGCTGCAAATTCGAATTCCAAGCTCAAAACTCCAACTGCTTCTCGATCTAAAACCCGTGAGAACAAGGTATTTATAGCACATAGATCGAATGTAGGGGAATTTACTGGATATATCACCTTTCAGAGAAAGGATGGATCCAGAGGCTACCTGGCCCGCTTACAGACTCTGTCTACCGAAATAAATTGTAATCACTGTAATAGATCCGATGATCAATTCTCACTCTGATACCATGTAGAAATTTGAATAATAGCTGAATTATTCACCGATATTATCCGGATTACACACTATTTAAGCTTCATGCATAATACATAACCTCTTCTACAATTGATCATCAATATGCGGAAATAGAAAGCAGTCGCATGCGCTCATTAAAACATAATCAAGCACACATATCAACACAAGATGTAATGGGGAAAGCAATAGGTCATGTTAATACAACTGCGCAATTCTCATTGGCAATCTCCATCAATGTGTGTGCAAATCTCATGCACAGCCAATAGTCACAACTGATAGTAGACTCACCCTTTCACCCACCTCTAACACTGGTCTCCACTGAACTGTCCATGCATTGCAGTTAACTGATGTGTTCTTTAGTTGATTTATGAGTTAATAATTAGTGAATTAATTAATAATTAATTCACACCACTCATCACTAGTTTATTTTTCAGTTAGACTAAATACAACTAGTTCATCTAAGTTAAACAGAACACAACTCCACCAACTGTCTCATCAACTCCACCAAACTCTGCCACATGAGTTCTAACTGACGTCAACCATGCAATAGCTCAACTAACCCTTAGGAAAAGTGTATTTCCTTCTATCAGCTACATGTGCCACATCCAAGCATCAAACTGAAGTGCTCCAAGAGGATAAGACAATGTTTATAGTCTAAATATTATTAAGGGTTGATAATATTTGACTGTTCTATTTTTAGCCCGACAATCTAAAAATAGGAACCGCCCAATGTCTAAAAATAGAGGTCCATCTATTTTTACCAACTCGACCAATCATCCATAAATAGCATCCTGCAACTCATAGACCATGATCCATATGTCTAAAAATAGACATAGTCTAAAAATAGACTTTGCGCCAAAAATAGCCTGTGGGCCCACTTAGTGAAGGCGACTTCATTTCACTAAGCTCCATCATCTTGTTGCATTTTCAACAAGATTAACCTCCTATATCTCTAGGAAATAAACTAAATGGTATTTTTCTCCACTGGGAGCATGATGTGCCTATCTGTTGTTTGGGTTCACATTAGGCTATGCAGGTATAGGTAGCCTACGTGGAGCAACATGAGTAAGCTGAGGTTGAGGTTGGGGTGGAGGAATTAGAGCAGGTAGTTGATATTTTTGAGGC
Source organism: Pinus albicaulis (assembly GCA_034641835.2). Lineage (NCBI taxonomy): Eukaryota > Viridiplantae > Streptophyta > Pinopsida > Pinales > Pinaceae > Pinus > Pinus albicaulis. Next base: position 1,221,697,244 of record CM076570.1, on the reverse strand, counting down.
CTCCACCCTTGGGATGGATTGTTCCACTGAGGTTGTTGTGGAACATACTACTGAAATGGTTGGTTTACCAGCTGAGGATGATATAAAGGGTTAGAAGGCCAAGTAGAAGGTGTAGAAAAAGATGGAGGAGTGGGGGTGTAGCACGGTTGCATGGGTGCACTCTGATTGTTGTGACAATAAGAGTGAGGTGCACCTTGCATACCTTTTTGATATGGTTGAGGGCCCTAAAGCCTTCTCTAGTTGATGAAACAAAGTTTCTTTGGCATTATTTCCCTACCTTGATATACAACTTTAAGTCCAGGTAAGGAGGGACACTTTTCTGTGGCGTGATTCTCTTCACAGACTAAGCAAACCTCTATGACATTAAGTGGACATTCATTTCTTGGGTATTTCCTGGTACATTTAGGAAAAAATATGGCAAGGGATCTCTCTGCTTCCTCTTTCTTCCTTTTGACCTGCATTGTGTCCATTTGTAAAGAAAATGTGTGCAACATGTTATTCTTGAAGTCCTCTAGTATGTTTCCAATCTCATGTTTTATGAAGGTGGAAGAGCAAGGGGTATTGGATGTACTTTGTCTAGCTCTTCTCTTCTTCCTAAATTCCCTAGAATGGTTTCGGAAGACAATTTTGATTGTTTCATAGGGTTGTTGGTAGATATCCTCCTGATAACATATTCAAGGTTTCTATCATCTCTTCACTGATCCCTCGAAGAATTACAATTTTGAGTGAGTTAGGATCAAGAGTACAGTTGGCTCTCTTATAGTTCAATTGAAACCTCTCTTCATAATCCTCTAGGGATTCATCAGGCCCTAGAATCATCCTAAATATCTCATCCTAGTTTCCTTGGACCTACAGTAGTCTTTGTACTTGATGTTGAAGGTCTCTTCCATCTGTGCCCAGGTAGTGATGCTATCCCCTAGCAGACCCATGAACCAACGCAAGGTTGTATCCTTAAGGGTGGATGGGAATAGCTTCAAATTCTGATCATCAGAGGTGTATTCATAAGTCCTACAGAAAACAACAAATTCAAACATGAATGTGTCAGGGTTCTCAGAGGTAAGTCCATGGAAGTGTGGAAGATATGAGGGGCTAATGTTTTTCATCTCAGTGTCCCCATATACCTCTCTTATGGGAAAGGCTCTATGGGTCCCAGCCATGGTTAAGATAGGTGAAGAAAGTCTCTCAGTTGAAACAAGGTCTTCTTCTTCTTCCCCAATAGGATCCTCAAAAAATTTAGGAGGCTCTCTTATAGGGGTTTCATTCTCATTGCCACTGAAGAAGAGTGAAGGGTGGCTAGGAGGTGATGTGGGGGTTTTAGGTAAGGTTTGTCTTTGAGTATTCCTAGTACTACAAGGCATGAAAATCATATCTTTTTTGTACTTTTTCAATATTTTTGAAGTGATATGAAAAGAAAAGAAACTAGAAAAAAATGCTAAAACAAAATCAAAGTATCTACTAAACACCTCCCCGACAACGATGCCAAAAAGTGGTGATCCTTAGTATTGCACCAAGAATGCAGCAACTCCTAGGGGCTACCCTACTTTACTTATAAACCTGGGGTTTGTACAAACTTTGAGGTGACAATGTTATATACACAACAGATGCATTATGTTCATGTCATTCTCTTCTGATTCACAAAAGGGTGTTATTTCTTAAATTATGAGAAAAATTGGAAATTAAATTGCTAGAAGGAAATGATAGAAAGGAAAATGAACTAAATTTCTAGAAAGGAATTCCAAGAATGAAACTAATTTAATTTGCAGAAAATAGATAATAGAAAGGAAATTAACTCGAAACCACACTTAACTTGGCGAAACGGCTAAATGCACTCTACCTATCCTATGATCTATCTACCATACTTCTATATATGCAACTAAACTATCCATGCCTTAATTTTAATTTTAAAAAGAATTAATTTGCAGCTTATAGGGAAGAAAAAAGGGCTAAGAGGTCTAATGGGGGGTTTAACATATGAAATGAGGTTTTGAAGTGGAAATAGGGGGTTATACACTTAGAAAACTTTATGATAGCGTGGGAAATTGTTTTGGAGAAGACATAGAGGGTTAAACCCGTAGGAAACCCTATTATAACGCAATAAATGACTTCGGAGTGAGAAGAACTCAAAAATGTGATGGCAGAATGCGATGGATAGCGAAAATTGCAATGTGCGATGTCTAAATCGAAACTTTGCAAGTTTAAATGGATGGTAGTAAGGACTTAACAGAATGACTAAATGGTGCGCAGTGTGAAGAGTGACATGGCATATCGTGAATTGAAATATCATAAGTTTACAAGGATAACGATAAGGATTAATAGGAATAAACTAAATGGTGCGCAGTGCGAACTGTGAAGAGTGACGTGGTGGTTCGCGAATCGCAATATCACAAGTTTACAAGGTTAGTAGTAAGGATTAACGGGAATAAAATAAAATGTGCGAAGTGTGATTTGCGTTGTGGTAAAGGTTGCAGGCGGTGATTTGTGATGTGATAAGTTTTACGGGATGCGATTTGCGATGTGGTAAGTTCTACGAGATGTGGTTTGCGATTTGGTAAGTTCAACGGGATGCGATGTGTGATGTGGTAAGTTCTGCGGGATGCAATTTGCTATGTGGTAAGTTCCGCAGGATGTGATGTGTGATGGGGATGATGTGGCGATGGAAAAAGGTAAGAGTTGCGATTTACGATTTCAAAATCGCAAAGAATGAGCAGTGAGCCTTAACGGTAGAAGGTAACTGGTGCAAAGTGCGATTTTCGATTTTGCAATATCACAATCACAAGGAATGGGTGATAAGTGTTAAGGTAATCGTTAAATGTTGTGATTGCAAAGTGAAACGTACGGTGGAGGGAGTATAGAGGAGAAAAGGTGAAGGTTGGCTTTTCGGTGGTTTTGTATGGTTTTTCACATGTTTTTCGTAAAAAGGGTAAGGTGGCCATGAACAAAGAAAAATTGAGAAGTAAGGCTAAAGAGATTAAGGGTGCTCGAAAGAAGGTAAGTGAAACGCTAAGGTGAGAAGTAAAGGAGGGAAATGGAAGCGTAAGAGCAGTGCTCAGAAGTGAAGCACACCTATGGATTCATGTACGGGAAACATATAGAAATGCGGGATGAAATAGTGAAGGAAAGGCTTAGACTTGGTAATACAAATTCTTCCCCGAACTCGAACAGAAAGCAATTTTGGCCTGTGGGAAGGTCTTCCCCTAGGAAGATAGAGATACATAAAGACCCAGAAAAAGAAGAATTTGAAGTAATCCAATTCAAAGATAACATCCTGCCTAGAGGTCTTGTCCCTTTGGAGGAACTATTTGATTTCAATGATGTGGCCAGAAAAACCAAAGATGGAACTTACAGAAGCAAACATTGAGGAGTGCAATTTGGGTAGTGAGCAGGACCCCAAGATGATAAAGTTATCAAATACACTGCCAGCATCCACAAAACAAAAATACATCGCTTTTTTTAAGGAGTTCATTGATGTGTTTTCTTGGAGCTATGCAGACCAGAAATCTTACGATACTAATCTTATCCAGCACAAGATTCCAGTCAAGGAGAACTAGAAGCCTTTCAAACAGAAACTGTGCAGGATAAATCCTTTCTCAATGCCCTTGGTTTAGAAGGAGATAAAAAATATGTATGATGCCAAAATAATAGACCTAATCAGAGACTCTGAATGGGTTTCCAATATTGTGTCGGTAAGAAAGAAAATAGGCGAGATCAAACTCTGCATTGACTTTAGAAATCTGAACAAGGTATCACTTAAGGACAACTACCCTTTACCAAATATGGACCACATATTGCAAAGGGTAGTGGGCTCTAGAAAGATCTCTTTGCTAGATGGCTTTCAGGGTATAATCAAGTGCTGGTGCATCTGGATGGTCAGAATAAAACAACTTTTACTACTCCTTGGGGAACCTTCATGTATGTAAAAATGCCTTTTGGTTTAATAAATGTTGGTGCCACTTTCCAGAGAGAAATGGATATTTATTTTTCAGAAGAAATTGGTATTTTCATTGTGATCTACCTTGATGATATTACAGTATATTCAAAAACTGATGAAGAACATTTGGCCCCTTTGAGAAGACTTTTTGAAAATTGCAAAAGGTTCAGATTATTGCTAAATCCCAATAAATCATTGTTTGATCTTGAAGAAGGAAAGCTTCTGCGCCATATTATATTTGAAGAAGGAATCAAGATTGATCCTAGCATAATTGAGGGCATACTTCAAATGAGTTATCCCAAGAACATCAAAGAGCTTCAATCTTTCATTAGAAAGATAAATTTCTTGAGAAGGATTATACCAAACCTTGCAGAACTATTGATAAACATCATTAACATGCTCAAGAGAGATTCAGGAGTTAAGTCGAGAATGGAAGCTAAAAATTACTTTGACCTGGTAAAGCAGGCACTCACTAAAGCACCAGTTCTGATCAGCCCTGATTTCACCAAGGATTTCATTATTTTTTCCTTTGCATCAATGCACACTATTGTTTTATTATTGCTGTAGAAAAATAGGGAAGGACGGGAGTAGCCCATAGAATTTTTTAGCCAAGCTTTGAGGGATGCACCTTTAATGTACAATATCATAGAAAAACAGGCCTTTGCTTTGGTTAAAGCACTGAAGGATTTCAGGGTCTATGTCCTACATTCACATAGCATTGCCTTTGTGCCCAACATAGTTGTCAAAGATATCCTAATGCAGAACCCTAATGGGAAGAGAGGTAAATGGATTTCCATCATTATGGAATATGATTTGGAGATCAGGCCCACCAAGTTGATAAAAGAACACAGTTTAGCCAAACTGATGGTTGAAACCAATTTTCAAGCACTAGATATCAACATGATCCCTTCATTGGATGAACAAGAGGAGTTGGAGAATCCACCTATCAAAGAAGCATTCTTGAATTCTCCCTGGTACACAGATATATTATATGATCTATTTAATTTAAATGCTCCTCTTGGTTTGTCCAAAACAAAAGCTAGATTCTTGAAATTGAAAGCTGTAAAATTTTGCATCCTAGAAATTTTCTTGTACTAGAAAGATTCTAGGGGCATATTGCTTAAATGTTTACTTAAGGAAGATGCAGATAGGGTTATGCAACAATTTCATGAAGGGGATTGTGGAGGCCATATATACTGTAAAATCACTGCTAAAAAGATCCTTAGGGCTGGTTTCTATTGGCCTACTCTTTTCCCAGATATCCACAAAATGGCAGCTACCTATCACAAATGTCAAAATTTTGAAGGAAAAAGAAATTTTTTACCTTTTCCCTTACAGCCAATATCTGTTGAGGCTCCTTCCAACAATGGGGTTTAGACTTCATTGGAGAAATCCAACCCTCCTCCTTTTCCTAGCATAAATAGATCCCCACTGCTATAGACTATTTTACCAAATGGATAGAAGCCATTCCTTCCATAACTACTATTGACTCAGTGATTATCAAATTCCTTGAAGCTAACATCATGTCTATATTTGGTTTTCCTAGGAAAATCATCACAAATAACGCAACTTCTTTTAAGTCCAAGAAAATGGTGGATTTTTGCCACAAATATCACATCTCTTTGGGGAATTCAATAGCTTATTACCCTCAAGGTAATGGACTACCTGAATCCTCCAACAAGAGTTTGGTTAACATCATAAAGAAGTTGTTGGAAGACGATGAGAAATCCTGGCATAACAAATTGGTGCATGCATTGTGGGCTGACATACTGACAACTAAGAAATCAAATGGCATGTCCCCATACCAGTTGGTCTATGGGATGGATGCATTTTTCCCAACATCCTTAGGAGTGCCAAACATGAAAATCACTCAAGAGGTACAAGCTAAATAGAATGATGTACAAAGAAGAATAAGCCATACCATTCAGCTACAACAATCTAGAGAAAAGGTTTACAACAAAACTTAGGTGGTGCAAGAAAATATAAAGAAGATCTTTGACAAGAGAACAAAATCAAATTATTTCAATATTGGAGATAAAGTAATGAAATGGGATTCCATAAGAGAAGATAAAGGTAAGCATGGAAATTTTGACATCTTGTGGAAAGGCCGATATATCATTCATTTTTTCAGGGGAAATAATGCATTTTTTCTGCAAGAGATGGATGGAACAGAGCTGCCTAGATGTCTTGTCAATGGCAGGATGTTGAAACATTACTTCTCCTAAATATAGAGAAATTTCCCACTCCATTGTAAATACCACAAATTTTGGTTTGGATCCTGTTTTTAAAGGCCACCTTTTTTGTGCTGAAAAAAATGGCAAGATAGATTCATAAAATATTAAGAGAAGATTCATGGAAATTATTGGAGAGAAGAAGTATACAAGGCTACTGTTCTTGATGTTCTTAACACTTCCCTAAGAAGAAGTGCCATCCCCAACTGGAGCCACTGTTAGAGTCCTGTAATTTATAGTATCACAAGGTGACTGTATATTTCTTACTTGCAAATTTTCATATGGTACATATTTCAATATTCAAAATAATTTTCGAAGAAGATAAAAAGATACAAAAAGAAGAACAAAAGAGGGTGTTAAAAAAGGAAAAGGAAAGCCCCCAAAAAAATTAATATTTATGAAAGAGCTGCAAATCCAAATTCCACTGCTATTTAGAAAAGTTTGTTCAATCATACAGTATAAGCATGATTGTACAATTTTGAATTTATTGTTGATAGGTTAGAAAATGAAGATTCTCCAAACCATTTAATCTTGGCTTATCAGTAGATAGGTAGAAAATGACATTGGTTCAACAACTTAATCTGAACCAATAGGAGAAATAAGGGATAGATGGTATGTTATAAATTTAGAAGAAAAATGATTTCAGGGTCTGCAAGTATAAATGTACCCTAAAAGGAAGAAAAAGTGTTAGATTGGTACTTTGGGTAGGTAGATACATTGAAAAGGCATCAAAATTCAATTTTTCCTATGATGAAAGAAGAAAAAATAAAAGATAAAGGAGTCGTTATACTCCAAGGTCTGAAAGGGGTGATTTTATAAAGGTTAGGGACCTTATGTATGTTTCTAATCCTAAGTCCTGAAAGTGTTCATTACTCCTTATTTTCCCCTTTCTGCTCATATTTTCTTTATCCTAAGTCCTATCCAAGCCCTTCCAAATCCCAATCGCACATTGCAAATCACAAATTCCAAAGGATAAGAAAGAAATATCACAACAAAAGGGAAAAAGTGTGATTTCCGAAGAGGGTGGGACCTGATCGCATAACACAAATCACAAATTTTAACCTTTCACCTCTTGCTACTCATGACAAAATCTGTGATCTATGAGTCGTGGGTGGGCCTGCCTTTTCCTTGCCACGTCATCCCCTCTCGTCGCACATCACACGTCGCTAGTATTAATGTTTACCCTCGCTTCCTCACCACAAAAACTCCCCGAATGCGATCTATGGGTGGCCCCACCTCCCTGCCACATCACCTCCCACCATCGCCCTTCGCACATCACAGGATTTAACTTTTCACTACTTATAAACTAAAACTTTCGAACTGTGATTATGATATAGTATTAGGACCCCATATTTCTTACCACGACTACTCCCGCCTTCTCCTTTCATCCTATCCCATCACCCCCGCCAACATAGTCGTTGTGCCATAAAAGACTCGGTTTGTTAGCCAACAGACCCATACCACCTCCACTTCACCAAATCGCTATTTTAGAGCTAGAATTCAGCATAACTACAAAGTTTACTTTGTCTGTTATTTTCAAAGTGTTGCAGGTGTGAAATGAACATGTATTATTAGAGAAAGTGAGAGTTGTCGACAAATATCCATTTGTTTATCAAAGAAGAGTTGTCAGCTCTCTGTGAACCAGATTATAGTGCTCCTTTGGACTGTTCAACCCAGTCACGATTCGTCCCTGTCATATCCCTTCCCCGGTACTAATCCATAGTTATTTCCCTTTCTATGTTCCCCCTTCTGTCATCCCATTCTTCATTATAGGTTGAGAAAGGATATATATTGAAGAAGCATGCCTCCCAATAACGATGAAATGGCACAGTGGACACATCAACACTGCCACCGATTGATTAGAAGTGCCAGCATCACATCATTTTTAATGATCCAGAAAAGGCGGCCCAAAAGTAAAGTCAGATGTAAAATCTACCCATTGTTGCCTCTTTGCAATGATCTCAGCCACCTCCAAGCCACTTTTTGGATTCACGAAGAGCCCCCTAAGTTTTTCATTCATGAAGAGCAGCTAAAATTAACTCTACAAGCGGTGTTTTGTCAGAGATTTTTGTCCGAGCCTTGCATGGCCACACTTGTATATTTTAGTTTAAACTATAATTAATGAAGGTTGCCAAAGTAGATCATGGTAATCGACTTAAGTTTTAGTTAAATGTTGCTTGAATTTTCATTATCAAGGATTGGACATTGTCAAACTCTGAATTGTAAGAATCATTGTATTAAGGCATAATATTTTTTTGAGATGGGCATCAATAATAAGAGACCGTTCACAGGATTCTTGAGCTATGTTAACGGTGATGTTTTTTTCCTCTGTGTTAATGTTTTCTCTATCTTTCATGCTGTGCATTGATTTATCTGATCTTAAAACATAAAATTTATATTAAGATTTGATGAGAGAGCACATTATTTATGCTTGTGTTTACTATCTTAATGTTTTCTTCTGAAGTATGTTTAAATAATTCTTAATTTCTCTTTAGCTATCACTGAACTCACTGCTTTCTTTCATATCATATTCACACTGCCAGCAAGATATAGCCTGCATAGTTAGCTTTCCATGTGAATGCCCTTAAAAATTTGATACATAATCCAACCTTTTATGACTCCATAGCCTAATGGATTAAGTTTCACAATTCTATCTTTCCAACCACATAATCAATCAAAATAAACAACCCTCATAATTTCTATAACTAGCCTAATATTAGCATTTATATCCATCAAGCTAAATAATAAAAATAGAGAGAGCTCTCTCTGAGTCTAGGAAGGCTAGGCCCTGGACTCCAAAGTGGTTTGATGTTGTCCTCCATCGTTTATTCTTGCCAGTCTAATAAATTATAGGGCCAAAATAGTAGGAACATATTCCACTGCTCAGAAGAATTATGATATACCCAGTCGAGAGTGTCCCAAATCTCTTTGGAAGTACCCTTACCAGATACATGGAAGACTATATGGTATCAGACTCCATCTAGGATCCACTGCTTTTCCTTCACCATATATTTCCTGTATTCCTTTAGCTGATCTACATCCTAAGGAACTGTTGCCACATTATCTACATAGGATTTTAGGCCATGTTAATCTAGCAGGAAGGACATCCTATATTTCCATATGAAAAAGTTGGAGGCTCCCTACAACCTATCCTGATCTCTAATCCCAACTATGGCCATGTCTTAATCTGATAAAAAATATTCCTCTTTCACGTTGCTCGGTTGTTGAGTATACTACACACAGTGCCTTTTGGAGTGAGAAACTTTGCTCACAACTTCTTCCAATCCGCAAAATAAAAATTGGATTTCTAGAACTTGAAACCCCCTAATATAATTTCTCTTTGTGTGTTCCTTTATCTTCCACCCAATGTTGATTCTAGTACTACAAACTGCTGCAAAACCTTCTACGAAGAAACAAGGAAATTTCCTAGAAAATATTATTGAGTTGTTTCTTCCTCTGCCTATGGAATCACTATATCTAGTAAGTATAATTTTTCTGCCAACATGATCCTTTCCTACCGATCCCTCTAAACAATTAATTTTTTCTTCTACTTCTGAGCTTCCCCTTCTGATAAAAAATTCCCCCAATACCATGTGAAAATTTCATTACTAAAATTTCTATTGCAACAAGTAGAATTATTTATTATAATTATAAATTAATTATTTAGTTTATTCATACAAAAAAATGAAATAATCACATTGCAATATTCACAAAAATACTATGAAATATAAAAGCGTTGGAAACTAAGAAATGATAGCACACACATATAAAAAAATGACACTGTTATTTTTGGAAAAAAGTCCCTGAAAATCCCAACTTGGGGAAACTAGTTGAGCAATTGAGGGTTTTTATTATTAAGCAACATTGAGAAATTCTGAGTAAAATAAATATTGTCAAATTGGTGAATTTATCTAAGAAAAATACTGGAAATTATTTTCTGAGGGAAATTACCCTCTCCAAGCAATCTTGAAACTTGTCTGCCTCTAAAAATCTAGTCATCTAACCAACTATGCACAGGCCATGCGTCACCGTAGTGCAGTCCCTCAAATTCTCTTCCTAAATGAGTTTTCAATCTAGTCATCCTTCTCACTACTGAGTGGGAAAATTCTTCTCCAACTCCTTGGAATCCATACTCTTCTTCCTGGATAAAATATCGGCCTCCTCTTTTTGACTCTCCAGGACTGGAAAATTTCCCCTAGACTCACTATATCTGCTCCTCCCTATCTTTGCTTCCCTTATCTAGCTTGAAATCTTCTGGGAACTATTGTTTCTCTTTGGAAAATCGAATTTCCCAAGGAAATCGATATCATGTGTGTATGTTCTCCATCTAGCCATTGGTATCCTCTTATAATATCCATTTGGGACTCCAATGGCCAATATTAAACCATAATCGATGGCTCAGATCATTTCTGGATCAATCCATGTGAGTTTATAGATTATTAACACCTTTCTCAATTAATTCTTATTAATTAACCCCTTTTCCTAAGTTTAGACTTAGGAAATATTTAAAAATAGTTAATAATATAATTGAGACACTTCTAGGTGGAATTTCCATAAATGATTTCTAGGTTATGGAGAACCCATGTGTTTTAGCCTCTCCAAAAAGTCTCAATACTATAACACTTCTGATGCTACAAAAAATAATAGGAGAAACTTCTAGCTGCAAATAAGGAGCCTCGATCAAATCCACAAGATGTTGTGGAGCAACCACATGTGGAGGATCAGAGATAAGATCAAGTGGAGGAACCCACTCACAGAGAGCCTTTGAAAGAATGGAGGAAGAGAACCAGGGAGGTAAAAATATTGGTGTAGGATTCCTAGGAGCATGTTGGAGCTCCTAGCTCCTTATGCAAACAGAGGATATCACTAGAAAAATATACCAGATATATGGCACTTATGACATAACTAATTGATTATGTGACTTCTTTATTTTAATAAGCAGTTTCGCAGTAGGTGTGGGTATATTCCATGGTGGAGGAGTATGAATCCATCATGAAGAATTATTATTGGGAGGTTCTTCCTAGACCTAAGGGAAAATCTGTTATTGGCTCCAAGTCGGTGAATAAGGTGAAACATGTAGCTGATGGCAGTGTTGAGGAGTACAAGGCCAAATTTTTGGCCAAAGGCTTCTCATAGGTAGAGGGAGTTGATTATGAGGAGACATTTTTACTTATGGAAATATATTGCTTTGGAGGTGTGGCGGGAAAATGTACAACTATTTGTTGGTCAAGGGAAGTACACCTCTGAAATCCTTCAGAGATATCACATGTTGGATTTCAAACCCATGGAAACTACTCTAGATACTAACTAGAGGAAAGATGATGCTTATATAGGAGAGGTAGTAGATAGCACTATATATATACAATTGATAGGGTCCTTGATGTACCTGAAGAACACAAGGCTTAGTATTTGTTTTGGATTTAATCAGTTTAGTGAGCTTATAGTGGAGCCTACAAAGCTTCACTTGAAAGAAGAATAATATGTTCTCAAATACCTGAGAGGTGAAATAGAGCTTGATTTATGGTATAGGAGGACTAATTGAGGGAAACTCCAAGGCTTCACAAATGCATATTGGGAAAGGAATCCATAAAATAGGAAGAACACATCAAGAGCCATATTTAGTGTTATGTCAGCAGCAGTTTCTGGGTATAGCAAAAAATAAATATATGTAGCATTCAAATCAGCAAAGAACAAGTATATGGCTTCTAGTCAAGCGGCATGAAAAGTTATTTGGATGAGGAAGATCTGGGTTGATCTCTTCAATCAGGGGATAGATACTACATTGATTCACTATCATAATCATATTTGTTTCAAACTCTCTAAAATTCTAGTGTTTCGTGATAGGTCCAAGCATATGGACATTAGGTACCATCACCTAAGAGATTTTGTGTAGAGAAGGATCATCATGTTACAATACATTCCCATAGAGGTGTAGGATGAAGACATTTTGACAAATTATTTTTCAAGAGGAAAGTTCGGGTTCCACAAGAGCAAGATAGGGGTGGTTCATAACCCTTTTCTTGTTAAGAGGGATTGTTAAATTGTAGCAATAAAAGGCTTCATTTGAATTATTCCTTAGTCAAATGGTGATACACATCAAAAGGATGAATTGATTTGCAGTTAGAAGGAGTGACATGGCCAAGTCACTTAGTTAAATAATTCAAATTGAGTTTATGGGCAAGAATTAGAGTTGTACGTGATTTGATTGCTGGATCTAAATATCTAGTAGAGTTATAGTTAGTGAAACTCAGTTATCTAATATCTAATCATGAATAACATTAGTATGTTTTTAGTTGAGTGGTTGTGATTATTATTAATTCACTTATCTCTCAGTTAAATAATCAATTTCCTAAAAATATCCCTAATCATGCATGGAATTTAAATTTCCTAGTTGAGTTGGAGGAAAATGCACACTGTAATTATCAATTGTATACTAGTTGAGGGTACAATATTGACATTGGATCAAGTGATAAAATCCTCTAGGATTTGGGCAAGAAAATAGAAGGAAGGCTTAGGCATATTTTGGCTAAGTGTTGGTCAGAGAAGGTAGAGTGGGAGGAGATCAATATTGCAGTGCAAGTTGAGGTTCAAGGTTTGAAGTTTTCATTGTAATAGATCCATATTATCATATGATTTAATGTAAAAAAAGGAGGGGTTTTTCCCAGTTGGGTTCCCCAGTAAAAATAGTGTGTAACTCACTGTGATTGAATTATTGGGTGTGTTTCTATTGCATGTTTTCATTTCCATAGATAAAGTAGAAGAAATTTGTGTATATTATTTTAGTCTAAATTCATTAGTAGTTGCAAATTTGAAGTTATTTCTACATTGGGTGCTACTTGTCAAGGAGTCTTTGTTGTTTAAGGATTCATGAATTTCTATTGTTAAAGAGATGTATATGGAATTCCAAGGCAATTGCATAATAAACTTAAATAATTTTGAATTAAGTAAGGCAATAATTATCCTTGGTATCCAAGTCATATTCGATTGATACAAACATATCCTAAAATATGGATATCCGAAAGAAACGACAAGGTGAAGTGGTTAAATCAAACCAAATATGGATGGAAAAAATACATTTTTGAAAGGAATGAGTTAGATATGAAGGGCGGGGCCCAGTTTGGGTAAGTCGCATGAGGTTGGATGAGTGGCCAAACCAGATATCCAAGGCGGTGGCATAAATGGTTTAGCACTGAAGGAACCCTAATACATTCACAAAAGTTATGTTAAATACATCGAGGGTGAAACCACATTGTAATAACATTTGGGAGGCTTGGATAAGCGGGCCCTGTGCTAAATATCCAAGATGGTGTAAATCATGATCATTTATTGGGTGTAAAACTTTGGAAACAAAAATCTTCTTAAGAACTAGATGTAATGTAAACATAGAATAATAGGAAAAAACCATACATGGTGGGGATCGAGGGTTAGTGGATGTGGAAAGAATTAAATAGAGGTGGGTTTTCACATGGATGCCACATGGTAGATCCTTATCTATGTGGAAAGGAGTAAATGACTAAACTTCAAATGGGAATACATTTTGATTTGAGCATTGAACTGAGTTAATATTTACATCACTGGAAAGCTCTTGATGAGCTAGATGTATTGGTGTTATCCAAGGCTAAATATGCTAACTTTGGGAAAGAACGAAATTTATAACCTCATCTTCATAATGAAACCATGGAGGTCAGGTTAGTTGAAAGTAATACCTCTCATTTAACTTGGAAGAATCCAAGGGGGGTGGGAGGGAGAGTTACATATATTAACATCATTATATAATAAATAAAAATCAATGTCACAATTTCATGAATATAAATCAGTGTCACATGGTGTGGCATGTTATGGGAAAAATTTAGTATCACAATGTGTTGAATAAATCAACATTACAATGTGAAAAACAAAATAAACATCATAATTTAATCAGTTGAAATCAACATGGAAATTTTATGAACAAATAACAATGTTGTAATGTGACCAACAAATACAATTTTCACAATGTGAAAAACAAAATATATCAATTTTTTAATGAGCCCAATCCCCTCAAGGTCATCATGGAGGTCAATTGTGTTACATTAAGCATGTCATTCTAGGGAGCTAGAGTGAGGGATGATTGTAATGAGGTGAAGGGGTTTGTTAAAGAAAAATGAGAATTTGTGAGATAGATGGAACAAGAAAGTCAATTATATATCTTGGCAAAAGTTTCTTTGAATGTGAAATCTCCCAAGCTAATTAAGAAGGTCAATTCCATAGCTTCACACATGTATTTTTGGTTTTTCACAAAATTAGTACCTCCCATTCAACTTGGAATAATCTAAGGGGGTGGGAAGGAATGTTACATATATTAACATCATTATATAAAAAATGAAAAACAATGTCACAAATTTCATGAAGATAAATCAATGTCAGAAGGTGTGGCATGTTATTGGAAAAGTTAGTGTCACAATGTGTCGAATAAAGATAAACATTACAATGTGAAAAACAAAATCAACATCATAATAGCCACCCAAATTTCTGGAATTATCTTACTGATGCTGCTGGGTGGGATCACCAAACCCTAGGCCTCTGTTATTTTTTTCAGGGTTCCGCCTTGGGAAATTCCTTTTACGAGATATGGTGATCTCTCCGGACCAAAGAATGGAACCATTTAGCTCGAGGGCTTTGTCGAAAATTCCCGTACATGAGAAATCTATGAATGCATATCCCTATGGGTTCCCCAACATGTTTGTAGGAATGTTTGTGTGGTTCACTCTTCTGCAGTACAACTCAAAAAGTGTGTGCAAGTCCACAGTATCTACATAAACGGAGTACCTATCGAATCCATCTCCTCCTCCTTCTTGTTCAATCAATATTGCCTCCTCTTGGATACACTTGTATCTATTTTCATCATTAGTAGTGGCGCTATTAGTAGTACGAATGTAGCTGAAAAAAAAATTGGAGGACGAGGGAATGGGGAGGTTGTTTGTGTTTGAATATGGTAGTCTCAACAATCTGTTAGGATTGGCACTAACTCTTCTCGAATTCTTTGGTGGCTGTTGTTGCAAGGGAGGGTGAAACCCTCAGCTTGTATTATTTTTGGGATTCCAATTTCGGCGATTTCTATTGGTGCGAGACACTATGACCTCTTTGGAATGGAGGATGGAGCCATTTAGTTGGAGGAGGGCTTTAAAAATTCTGTCTACATCAGAAAAATCCAAAAAATTATACCCTCTTGGGTTCCCAAACTGGTTTGTAGGAATCATAACACCGTTCACCGTCCCGCAACTCTTGAAATGTATCTTCAACTCCTCCATTGTGCACTTGTAGTCCACATGGAATACACTTCGAATTATCCTTCTCCTTCTCCTCCTCCTCCTACCATTACTGATGTTACTTGTTTATAAGGTATCACCTCCTTGTTGGGGTTCCTATGTTTTGGCAGATTTGGCAATACCAAAAGATAAGACAACATCAAACCACTTTGGGGCCCTAGGATCTAGCCCTCCTGGACCCGGAGAGGGATCTCTCCAATAGAACAAAGAATGATATATCTTTGAAAGTTCAATTGAGATGTTAGGCTAGGTATGAAGCACAAAGGAGGGTTTAAAATGATTTGGTTGGTTGGTTGCTGGGTTGGTCATGGGATCATGGACTGAGAAAGCAATGGGAGAAAAGGAACAAAACAACAAGATGTTTCAGCTAATAATATAGGTCAAGAGAGTGCCATCCATTGGGCTATGGAGTCATGAAAGGAGAATTACATGCAAAAACTAGCCAAAGCTTTCAAAGGGCAAGTCATCTAATACTAAAGGATCACTTTATATAGATGGTGGGATGGAACATTAAGGATTGAAAGTGAAAGAAGGAAAGCGACCTAATTTTCTGTCTATAGATCAAGTCAGAGGTCATTTAACTCTAGACCTGCTCGGACATACTAATAGGCAACTCTCAAAGGAGGGACAAAGGGGTAGCTTATAGGTCGGACCAGAGGTCATTTAACTCCAGGTCAGCTTTAGCATGCTCCAAAGGAAAATAGAGATAAGATTAACAAAGGGATCTTAGGAAGGTCAGCTAGTTGCACAAGGATCCTAGTGGACAGGGCTAACTCTAATCCCCAGTGGTCCCAAATCTTCCAGCTTAAACCCAACAAGAACATCTGAGAACTGATTCATTTAATCCATACATCAGAGAGTAGGCAATGTCATCCAATACACTGGTTAAATCAACTGAAAACAATTCTCAGGTAGCACATAAAGCAGAAAACATTAAAGGTAGGGAGAGAAGGAAACATAGGGCACCTAACAAGGGTGAATCCTATGTTATACTTCTGTTGCCTACCAGAAGAACATGAAACAGTATGAAAATGTAATAAACAAAGTTAGGAAAAACATCACCAATAGTAATAGACCAGGATCCTGTGAAATGTGCTTTGATTAATTGATGCAAAACCAGTCATGTACAATAAGCCCAATGGCTAAATACGATCAAGACTTTCTCCTCCCAGCCTATTACATAAAAACTACTCTGTAACTCCCTCCCAGGACTGTTCTAATAGTCAAATTGAATCCATCTAACATCAACAGCCGAACAACTGAACAACAACCCTTACAATGTGTTTTTCTGGATTCTTATAGGAGAAATAGAGTAGAAGAGGTAGGTGAAGAATTAAATGAAGAATTAACGCTCAGAAGAGGAGGAAAACCACAACCCATTCTGCTTTAAATCTGTGCATTTACTTCTGGCACTCTGGCTGCAGTATTAATGCCATTCTCTGTTGACTGGACAAACTGGAGAAATAATGATGCTAGGGTCTCCATACCGTGTAACAAATGCTTTTGATGGTGTAGGACTGCTGAAAGGGCATAAATATTTATTTGGGCACAATATAGACTGAAAAAATGATGTGTACCATGTCCTTTCATGGAAGAACGCTCTGCTGATACGGAAACCCTGATAATATTATCTCTCTGTGCATTGGATCTCCTGTTCAATCCTCGGGGTCTTCTAATTGTACCTTTTCCTTCTAAAAATCCATGAAGAAGCTCATAAGTCTTCCATTTCTTGCCTCGAGCTCTCTGCTGCTCCTGTACTGTCTCTGTCTGTGAATTTCGGGCTTCACTGGCACCGGAGGGTTCGTAGAGTTTAAACTCTGTCCTTTGGTAAATTTATGGTGCAAACACCCCCAGACGTTTCCTGTAACATCAGGCTCTGAATATAGTCTTTGCACCTGGTCTTCATCGATCCCTCTGTCACTGTAACAGAGATCGCGCATCATGGCGGTCATTTACTATTGAAAACCCTGCAAAATAGGTGAACTGGTTGAGAAAACATACATGGGGGTGGGGGACACGATGGAGGCAGTGGGAGCATCCACATGCGAGAACGAACAAACGACGGAGAGCAATCGGGAGATGCGAAGGGTCGCGCGTCTGGAAATTGCGATTGTGAATGGGCGGGGGGTGCGATTGAGCGCTGGCCGTTGGATCTGGGGACCAGATCAACGGCTCACACCAAATCGGAGAGGACAAGCGATGGCCGCAAGGGCGATGGAGGATTTACGACGCGATCAAATCGCATCGCAAATTTTTGCGATTGATCGATCGAACTAACAAGTGAAAATGCGATCATGCGATGAGTACGATCTGTGATGGGCGGAAAGTGCGACGGCGCGATCAGATCGCATCGCAAATATTCGCGATGAAAACAGCAGCGGGTTACATATTATATAGCATAAACTTTACAATAGAGTTTATTTGTAATACATGGCGGGGTATGGAAAGGGGAAGTGGTTATAAAGGATTTGGAAAGAAATTAAAGGGGATTTTGGGGGGATTTGGTAAGGAAAAAGAGGGGAACAAAGGAACTTTGACAGAAGGGGAAAAAGGGGAAAAATATGGTATTTGCAAGGGTGACATGGGATAATAATGGGCCCTTTGAAGAGCAGAATTTTATAACCAATGAGGTTTCAGATAGAAATCAGCAGAGGGGACTTGTATAATGCAAAGCACAGAGAGACAAGGATGATGTGTCTTCAGGGGAGATGCATTCCTTAAAGGTCTCCAAAATGATATAGCCCCCAGCTTGCTTTTCAATAATTTCATAGGGGGGCTAACACTCCTCATGGAAGCACACGTTTTCATTGATTGCCCAGAATTTGCTGCCATCGCAAAACTATTTCATTGTTATTCTTTTGTTGTAAGATCAAGTAAGCTAATCCTACTAAAAAAATACAATCTTCTAAAGAATTGTTTTCTTTAGTAGGTGACTATATCTAAATTGAATATATAAATATGTTGAACCACTACATATTTCAGACGTGTTGCTTCAAGGATTGTGGCCGACATAAAACTAATTTGGCACAGGATCAAGGTTGATATTATTTGGTTAGGTTTATCTCATAAAAATCTGTCAAGAGAAACGTGGAATTATGTTGATATAATATTGTTGAAATTTATTTTAATTTATATTATATTTACACTGATAGGCATTCTATTGTGGGGTTCTTGGTTGCGACACTATAAAGATTCGTCGTCCTCTACAGCTGTCGCTAACCAAATTTTCCTATGTCATCTTCTACCTACCTGGCTATCCACATCTTCCTACCTGGATATCCACCCAACGTTATAGTCACTCTCACCAGATGACTCTATCTTTGTCTCTCTTGTCATGAACAATATGGCCATTCATCCCTCCCGCTACTGAAATCAATCTCTCTACTCAATCCATATCTCTCTACTCAATATGTCATTAACACTTAATCGCACCGATACTGAAATTAAATCTATCATTACTTGAAATGTAATGACATCAAATCTGTCATTGACAACACTGCCTTCCATTAACACCACTGCTTGACTCTGCTCTCCCATAATCTCTCTCATTAAGGCTGCCTAGCTCTACTCTCCAGCATTCCGATCAGATACACTTCATCTTTTATCTTCCACAATAAGATCTGATCAAAATATGTATGCGTTGTCTCTGTAATCTATCATTACTCTTCTATTTAGCCTCTTCATCTAGATCCTTATTTTATGCTTCCCTTCTCCTGGAATTTTTTTTTTTTTTTTTTCTCGTGAAATTGAAATTTTTTGTTGCTGGACTTTGTTGTTCCTGTTGTTCCTGCAATTTTTTGTTGTTGTTGATGTTGCCATTGTTGTTGTTACTGCAATTATTTTTTGGTTGTTGTTGCTTTTTCCTTCGCAAGATCCCTGCTCTAGATTTCCATTACCAAAAAAGTACAAGTATTGCATTGTCTACTAACTAACAATATATCCCTGTGAAATTAAATGTTATGTATACATGTTAGCATGCTGCATATATAAATTTTTTTTTCCAAAAAAAATAAAAAATTCATTGTTTAAATACAAACTGTTGTAAAGTATTCCATGCTGTAAAATAGTCCCTATGCAAGCTAAACTAAAAACATCTAAAACCCCTTAACCTAGGTTGTTTACTAATTACAAAATATAATATAGAATGATGGATTATCTATAATGGCTTTGAACTCTTATCTATCTTTCATATTGCTGCATAAACCAGTAACAATGGTGAAGTATTACCTACATTTCTAGTTCAATTTTCCTGCACAAACTAGATAGATAGATCCCTAGACCTTCAATCAGTACTTTACTTAGTCAATCAGAATAACTTAAAACCAACTGAGGATGGCATGGATTTTTTCTGGATATTTGGAGGGAGATGATGTGGCACCTTACCTTCTGGTCTGGATAATAGCTATCGAAGAGGTTGCTTCGAATTTGGTGGATATGAATAGGAAACTAGATATGATATCTACGAAAGCATCTGAGCGCACATCCCTTCTAGTCCTGGAGCCAGTTGGAGTAGAACCAACGGTAGTTCTTCATCGGTTAGTTTCACCCTTTCTCCTATTTCAAAACAAAAAACATATCCAGGCTCAGCAGTTGTAGCAGATAGTGATTCCTTTGGTTCTTATTAAATGATTGAGTGAGGCGATTCCATTCCTTCATAAAGAATTAGTAGCAAAACCCATTCTCTATACAGTTTCTCTACATACATGGTAGAAATGCCCGAACAGGCCCAACCTAGACCAGAGAATGGATTTTTTTTCCAATGGCCGCCTTGTTAGGTCTCTTCTATTCTACCTTTGCCAGGATTGCTAGATGAGATAGCCATGCTCCATTATGCGATAGCCATACTCCATTATGCATTAAATCTCAGTGGAGGAAGAGGAACCTGCCTGCAGGATAGTATTACACATTCCCAAATCGAAAATGGTGAATGTGTTGAGAATTAGATAGGGCAAACGTTAGTACAAATTATCTTATATGATAAATGTTTGTGTTAATTCTTTCCTTATTATATTTTTTCATTATTATGATTACGTTCAATACATCAAACAACCATCAAAACAATAATTTCAGTGACACTTTAGTTAGGCTCCAAGCCAGTGATAAAACCTGCAAATCTCTTATTATATCACTGTTTCAGATCTACATACTATACTGTCTCTTATTCGCATTGTATTCTTCTTTTATATGCACTGTGTCCTTCCCTTATCCTTTTTATAATATTTCTTTTTATCTGCATTTCTCCCCGATATGTTGGTAAACCGACTCCAAAAATAAAATAAAAGAGATATCAACACCTTAGAAATAAGCCACTTCGAGGGGGAAACCTCCAATACATTACATGAATGAACAATTCTTGGATGATTCAAATTACAAAACCTCCTTTCCATATATAGGAGTCCATGAGGCCACAATGTAATCCTAGTGGGGTCACAATGTGATCCTAGCCGACATAACAATAATAATTTAAGGGCACAATAATAACAATATGGGGGTTACAAGGGTACAATAATAACAATAAGGGGGTCACACTAACAACAATAAGGGACTATACTAGTAATACAGGGACCTAACATGCCCCTCTCCTTCAAAAAAATGTTGTCCTCAACGCTTGAGTAACTCTAGGTGCTTCTGTATAAAACTCTCATCCTCCCATGTAGAATCTTTAGTGGGTAAGTTCTTCCACTTGATGAGATACTCTGAAATTGATCGATTTCGTAGCTGTCGAGTTCTTGTTTCCGTGACTACTTCAGGTTCCAATATGGTTTTTCCTTCCTCATCGAGTTATGGAAATATTGTTTGAACTCGAAGTTTCTCCTCTATAACCTTTTTTAAGCATGAAACATGTAAAACTAGATGCACTCACGAAGAAGCAGGAAGCTACAATTTGTATGCCATAGTAGCAATCTTTGGCAACACCTTGTAAGGACCATAGTACTTTGCTGATAATTTATTATCCTTCTTAGCTTGCTTGAGGGACATTTGTTTGTATGGTTGTAGGCATGCGTACCTAGTCTCCTACATCAAAACTTCTCTCGCTGCGATGTTGATTTGCACAAATCACACAAATTTGTTTCATTCGATTTTGTGCCAAATTAAAGGATTATCCTTTAAGAGTTGGAGAACTTCTAGTTGATGCTTGATGTGATCTTCCACTTCTTGAACCTTGAATTTTCTCTTAAAGATGATGTGATGGATGGTGGATGATATCCATAAGATGCCATAAATGGGTTCATTTTTGCTGCAGTATGGAAAGAAGTGTTATACCACCATTAAGTGAGAGATAACCACTTGAACCATTGTGTTTATTTATCAGATACAAAACAACGAAGATATTCTTGCAAACATTTATTTACTATCTCAGTTTGACCACCGGATTGAGGATGATAAGATGAGCTACGAGCTAATTGAGTACGAAAATAAGAAAATAACTCCATCCAAAAATTTCCAGTAAAGACGGGATCTCTGTTGCTCACAATAACCCTTGGGTTTCCATGTAGCTTTTGAATTGTGTCCATAAATGTAGTAGCAACTATACTTTCTTTAAATGGATAAGATAATGCACAAAAGTGTGCATACTTGGTAAGTCTATCAACTACCACCATGATGACACTCTTTCCTTCGAACTTAGGTAAACCTGTGATAAAATCCATTGAAATATCCTCCCAACATTGACTTGTAATGGATAAAGGTTGTAGAAGACTCGGGGTCTTAATTGTCTCAACTTTATTTTGCTGGCAAACCAAACATTCCACCAAAAAATTTTGAATATCAGATATAAGGCCATCCCAAAAAAATTCTTTCTTCACACTGTGGTAAGTTTTTAAAAGTATTGAGGTGTCCTCCTAAAGGAGAAGTCTGCAATTCCAAAATAATCTTTTTTTTTAGTTGGGAATTCTTACAAAGATATAAGTGATCTTTGTACCATAAGGAATCATTTTTCTAACTAAATGTATCAGATGTAGTAGGATATTGCTGCAACTTTTGAATGAGTGTCCACACTTCTTCATCCTTCTTCCATTCATCTCTTGCTTCGGTTATCCAATATGGTTGGATAATAGAAATGGTACAAATAAATGCTTCCACCTCTTCATTCTTTCTTGAGAGTGCATCTACAACAACATTTAGCTTCCTTTTTTTGTATATTATTTCAAAGTCATAACCCAACATCTTTGTGACCCATTTTTGCTGCTCTTCTGAAGATAGTCTTTGTTCCAAAAAGTGTTTAAGACTATCATGATCAGTTTTTAGCTTGAAATGTCTTCCCATTAGGTAAGGTTTCCATTTCTTTAGTGCATGTAGTATTGCCAACATTTCCTTCTCATAAATAGCTTTCTATAAATACTTTCCTTTGATTGGACAACTTTCAAAAGCAATGGGTCTTCCTTCTTGCATTAAAATGGAACCAATTTCATTTCCTGAGGCATCACATTCCACAATAAAGATTTTTGTGAAGTCTAGCGTAGCTAAGACTGGTGCTAGGCACATTGCCTCTTTAAGATGTTCAAAGGCCTTAGTTGCTTCAAGAGTCCATGAAAATACATCTTTCTTCAATAATGTCGTTAGAGGTGCTGCTATTCTCCCATAATTCTTAACAAACTTGCGATAATACCATGTTAACCTGAGAAATCCTCACAACTGCTTTATGGTTGTGGGGGCTTTCCATTCCTTAATGGATTTAATTTTTTTAGGTTCTACCTTAACACCCTCGTGAGATACAATATGACCCAGATATTCCACCTCTTGTACTCCAAAGAAACATTTGGAGGTTTTTGCATATAATTGTTTCTCCTCCAATAGTTTGAGCACCATGTCAACATGTTGAACATGATCCTTCAAAGACCTATTGTAAATTATTTTATCATCAAAAAATACTAACACATTTCTAAGGAAGGGTTTGAAAATGGAATTCATCGACCCTTGAAATGTAGAAGGTACATTGGTAAGGCCAAAAGTCATGAACAAAAATTCATAATGACCCTCATGAGTTTGAAATGTTGTTTTCGGAATATCTTCGGTCTTCATTCTAATTTGATGATATGCTGAATGAAGATCCAACATGGTAAAATAAATTTCTCCATGTAATTCATCCAATAATTCATCAATCACAGGAATGGGAAATTTATATTTAATAGTGAGCTTATTGAGCTCCCTACAATCCGGACACATGCGCCATGATCCATCCTTCTTATTCACCAATACTACTGGAGCAGAGAAAGAACTTTGACTAGGTTGAATTATACCAGCCTCTAACATTTATGCAATCATATGTTCAATTTCTCTCTTTTGTACATAAGGATATATGTAAGGCATGATGTTTGGAGGAACACTTCATGGAATCAAATGAATAGCATGATGATCATGATCACGAATAAGTGGTATTCCATTGGGAGTTTCAAACACCTTGGAATGATTGTCCAAGAATTTTTGGAGATCTGTAGAAATAGATGATTTTGATGTTGGAACTTCTGGTGAGCATAATTGTGCAATTATGCCTCATTGTTCTTTCTTTAGAAGCTTTGTCATGACATTAGAGCTTATTATATTTCTCCAAACCCACCACCCAATACCCCATAATTTGATTTCCTTTCCTTTCGAAAAATATTTCAAGAAAATTTCTTGAAAATTAAAAGCTACCGTCCCCAAAGATTGTAACCATTGTACTCATAGTACAACATCAACACCTCCCATTGGGATGGAAAGCATTGGACTATTCAATACATATTCCCCCATGGCTAGCTTGATATTATGGCATTTTCCAGAGCAATTTATAGTTCCTCCATTTGCAACCATCACTTGACATTCTAGTGCTGGGTATAGGAAACAATTCAATTCCTTGGCTACCTTACAAGGAATAAAATTATGGGTACTACCCAAATCAATCAACACCATTACCTTTTTCTTCTTGATATGTCCTTCTATCTTGAGAGTTTGAGGAGTGGTAATTCCTGCCAATGCATTACATGATATGGTCAGACTCATTCCTTCTTGTTCTAGGGTTGGTTCCTAGTGTATATCCTCTTCTTTCGAACTTTATTGTTCATTTTCTTCCTCCTCTTCACAATCTAAGTAAAATAATTTCTTCTCAACACACTTATCACCTTTAGTGTATTTTATATCACAACTGTAGCAAAGCCCCTTTTCTCTTTTTTCTTCCAATTGTTGTGGTGTCAACCTTGTAGGTTGTGGAAATCTAGGAGTAGCAACACTTCCATCTTTATAGAAGTGAGTGGTAGGCTTCCTTGTTGCCATAATTTTACATCAAAATTTTCTTGCCAACCTGAATGCCTTATCTAATGAATCAGGTTCCAAAATGCAAACTTCATGTTGGATGTTATCCTTTAAAGTACCTATGAAGAGATCAATCCTATGTTCCTAAAGTATTACCTTATTGGACTATTATTCTCTTGGGTAGCTAGCCCTCAAAGAATATCAGTCCCCGAATACACTTATCTTGAATGCCCTAACACATTCTCAAAGAGTATAGAATGCCAGATGATTATCCAATCCTCCATTCTATCTTCCCAAGACCATAATGATGTGTCTATCTCCCTCTCAACCAGGGAGGACCTATTCCACAAGGGGATGTACTAATTCCATACAAGGAATGTACCTAATCCCATTCTTAGGAATTACCACATTTCTTCCAAGTAAGAAACTTATCATCAGGCTCTCTCTTAACCAGGGACCTCCAGCAGCAATGGTGAGACACCCAAATACTCATGAATAATTCCTATCCTCGATTTCTGGATTTCTATTTTGAGGAATCTACAAATTTTAGCTTCATAGGGAAAATATCATCCATCACTTTAATCCTAAGTCATGTCAACTATCAGAAAGTGATTTGTCAGTATTTCTTATCTGGTCCACCATTATGACATGCTTGCTTTCCTTCGAATCATCTTCAAGGATCATACATCCTTACTCATGATTAGTAGCCCTACACAAATTCATCCAAATAAACATATACATATAAACTTTTGAAACAAAAGTTACCTCAGTGATGATATTTCACCATGAAATCTTACTGTGGGCATCAAAATCCTTCATTCATGTTTACACATCTCCCCAGGTTATTTATTATCAAGGTTTCTATCTCTTCCATCAGAGACTTCATATTTTTCTTGGGAGAAATTTCTAGTCAAATCTTCTTGATCTTCTTGATCTTCTTGGATGTTGATTTCTTCTCTATGGTTGCATATCTCTGTGATCTCTTCCTTTCATCACACACATATTTCTTAAAAACTTTCAATCAGAGTTCCTTGATTATAGTTGGCCACCTCATATTCCATATGAGGACATATTATGTTGATTTCATCTAGTGTGAATTTATGCTTTCCTGCATCCTTGCAGAGGAGGAGATCCTTTTTCCTTGACCATATTTCTAGTGATCTATATTACTTGAAACCATTCGACATGTCAATATAATATTAAGTACAAGTATACATACCTCATTTTTTTTCTTCATGTCATTGATGTTCCTTTAAGAAGCTTCCTAGATTGAAAGATATTCAATCCCTTGATCTATTCTTGTGTCATCATATCATCGTTCATGAATTTCATAAGTTGGAGTTTTGTTGAAACACTTCCTTCTTCTCTATATTGGTGAATCTTCTAAGAATATTTCATTAGAGAATATTGAGGATCTTAAAGATTCATATCCGGTAGATGTTTCCCTTGTAGGATGTGACTTGCTCTAGATGACTTCTTTTTCTTCAAAATGTTGAGTTCTGCAAAAAATATTTCCCTCAACTTGTCTTCTTCCATAAAAACACTAAGTTGTTGAATGAGGTAACTTACTTATCCATAAATTTTTTTACACTCATGATCACCTGAGTTCTTGTTTCAAATGATGTCACACTGCATCCTATTATTTATTGTAGACATATCTTATGTAGGATCTAGGATCCATAAATAGACTTATTGGGAGAGACACCAATCTTTAATGATCTCTTACTCCGTTTTTCTATGAAATTTTTTCTTCCATCCTTTCTAGTTTCATGAACTTTATTTCATATATTTGACATTATCCTTTAAGGACCATCTTTTCTTGTACTGTTCATAATTCTTCTTCTAGCTCTTTTTGTGTCTCCAATATTGTTCGTGTGAGAGAGCCTTAAGAGTTTCTTTCCATGAATTCAAAGGAGACCCTTATCTATGACTTTATTTATGAGGACTATGACTATCCTCCTTATTTCTTGCAAGGACCTTTGGTAATACAACCATCTTATATATCTCCATGCACAATGAAGTCATTTAACCAAAATTTATAATGAAAATGAAAGATACTTACTTTGCACGTGAAGAGAAGATATTCACCTTGATGCTTCCTTGAATGATCTTCTGCCTAAGCTGCTCCAAATTAAACTATGTGGTATGACTTCCATTTGTGTAGTCGAACTTTAAGATTCTATTCTTCCGAGGCTATGACCACCATTGGTAAGTTGAGATCATGTCATTGAGTTCAACAATATATAAGAATTATATTTACTAGAGGAAGCACCGAATCATATATATAGAATTGAATTAGTATTGTAAGTGCCCTTGACTGATCTGAGTTTTAGTACTGAGATTGGTGGAATTTCATGATGTACTGTATTCAGGATCCTGTCTCACTTATCTTAAATACATGTATCTGTGGTGGAGTCTGAGTATTGTGTGCATGTAAGTATAGTGTATGGGTAATACTCCTTGACTGAGATCTGCGCTTGTTTAACCCATGCATTTGAACTGAAGTATCACTGATATCCATTTCTTGTAACCAAAGCTCTGATACCATGTTGAGAATTAGATAAGGCAATCATTAGTAAAAATTCTCTTATATGATAACTGTTTGTGTTACTTCTTTCCTTATTATCTTTGTTCATTATTATGATTATGTTCAATACGTCAAACAACCATCAAAAAAATAATATCAGCGACACTTTAGTTAGGCTCCAAGTCAGTGCTAAAACCTGTAAATCTCTTCTTATATCATTATTTCAGATCCGCATACTATACTATCTCTTATCCGCACTTGTACTCTTCTTTTATCTACACTGTGTCCTTCCCTTATCAGCACTGTAATCTTTCCCTTTATCTGCACCATCTCCTGATATGCATTTGTACTTATCTCCTGTTGTAGGTTCACATATATCTGCACTCCTTAACTCATATGGATCTGCAATGCTTCTGAGGCTTATGTCCTCAAATCTTACTGAATTTAATTTGGGATTCTCTCTGAGATTACTCTGTATCCACTGCAGTGTTATCCACAATCTTTTCCTGAGAATTTTATCCACAAAATTCAGAGGTAAAAAAACTTATCTCGTTCTGTTCTGCGTAGCCCAGTGGGGTATTTATAGTTGTCACAATCTGTAATTTAAGTCGACCTGTGCATGAATAGGTGTGACTATTTCTTAAATCGACTTGTTCAACTGTTTAAGAGGCCAAATTATCCAAGGATTATTCCAGCAAGGTGACAATTGTTTTTTACTGTATTTGGAGTTGTCTTCAACTTTGTATTGAGGGTTGTAGTGAGCTTATTCCACAAGGTCATGGAGAATATAGCTAGACTTACTTCAAACCTATTGGACATCAAGAAGAAGTCCATCTACTTAATAGATTATGTTCATGAACCCATGAAG
The DNA here is from genome assembly GCA_034641835.2 of Pinus albicaulis. Taxonomy (NCBI): domain Eukaryota; kingdom Viridiplantae; phylum Streptophyta; class Pinopsida; order Pinales; family Pinaceae; genus Pinus; species Pinus albicaulis. The sequence goes on along the minus strand of CM076570.1, from coordinate 1,221,669,157 downwards.
CAAATACAACAATAATATATATATATATATATATATATATATATATATATATATATATATATATATATATATATATATATATATATATATATATATATATATATATATATTATTTTGACTTCTTCTTTTTCATAATTTCATAATTACATAGTCAACATGAAGACTAGCCTAGTTACACATTTCAACATAATGGTTAGGTGGCCTCGTACAAGACTTGCACCTAATTGCAAATGCAATAGTGGAGTTATGGAAATAGACTAGTCGGGCACCTGGCGGACCACATGGTCATAGCTACATCTGCCAAGATCTAAGTGAAAAGTTTCTTTTTATAAACTGTAGCCCTAAGTATCTCCATATTATAATTTCCTTTTCATTATGTTTAAACGCACTTTATTAGGAAAGGGTGGGCGGTGGCTTCTGAGGACCTGCTACATTCACCATGAGACATTAACCCTTCGTCTGCAGTAAAGTGGTTACTAAACATGAGTCGCTTGTGTGGAGGTGAGATTCAAACCCGAAACAATATTCATACTTCTCTTTGTGCCTGAAGTCGGTTCATATATAGTGTTAAAAATTTATATTGTTCCTGGTTTTAGTTATTGTGCCTTTCTCCCTACTCGAAATAACATTATCTACAGCGTAGGGTAACTCTTTCATTGATTTGACGCACAAGATTTTTTTCTTATTTAAACGATATTATAAAGGACAAGTAATCCCTAACCATATGTATCATCTGATCCAACTCTCTCTGTGTGCAAAGGAATGAAATCTCTCAGTGTGCAAAGGACTGAAATTCTCGCATGCGGATTGTTCCACAAAGATATTTTACAGGGACGTTAATACCGCTAAAATTCTTCTAGACAACAATATGTATGAAAAACTAGATGCTTTTGGTATTTCAAGGGTAACAAAATGTTACTCCATATTTTTTACTGTAATTAAAATCAAAATCTTGATGTTGTCTGATCAAAATCAGATCTTTATCTTCACAAAATGTTCTTTGTTAGTAAATTGCAATGACTATGAAAACAAAGGCTAGATTGAGATAACTGTAATAGATAAAGACCATGTCAAGTTTAAGAAGTATCAATGGATTTGTCTTGAAAAACAATTCTATGAAGTTGAGTTGTGATTTTTCTAGGTGCCCTGTGATAGAGTGACTTCTTTTTCGTTAGGGATTATTCCTACTAGTGTGATGAAGTTCACATATAACATCTTCTGCGTAACTTGGGTTGTCTTTTGAGTTTGCATAAATTTTGTCACATGGACCTCTATAGTCGTGATTTTGCTTCTGATTTCGTTCAGTATTTTCTTTCATCTTCAACATCTCCTTCTCTTTTTTCTTGTAAACCTTTCTCATCAGTTTTAATAGGGTACAACAAGAAGTCCACTACTGCCATATATATCTAACAAAACTCACTAGATATGTCATTAAGAATTCCCTCTTCTCACTCTTTCATTTCCTTTTTTAAAACTTAAAATGTATACATTATTGTGGAACATTATGTTGCATGTATCTTCTTGATTTTGGTATCGCCTCCCTCTTGTTGCTTGGTCCCATGTGGGCTCTCTCCCAATTTCAAATTGATCTGACACTTAATTTCCCTCTTTTTTCCTTAACTTTGGCACATAATCTCAATGCTTGATACCTATAAACCTCCAACAACTTATGATTTTGAACAAACTAACAAAGAAATAAATAAAATTTAGAACACGTAAATTCGAATTCACCATTGTCACAAGTCGCAATAAGACTATTAACCCGTCCATGGAAAACATAGGGGAGGAGGAAAACTGTAAATGACTATTGAGATTCATTTACAGGTTAGGATATGGTCATATTATGACCTTTCTTATCACTAGACTCGTTGCTTCACATCTTCTTCTGTCAATCTATTCAAAATGAAATATCCTACAATATGATAGATTAATTTTTTCAGAGGATAGGCATACATATATAAGTGTTCTTTTGGATTAGTAAAATGTATAATTACATAATATTGAAATACATATATTACAAAGATTGATGAGTGGACAAAGAGTGGATGGACCAAAACTTGACATTAGCTTTAAAAACATAGAATTTCATTCGAAAATTCTGCACAGCCTGGAACAAGGTGACATTTTAGTGGCTTATGCTTCTATTACAACCATTTTAAATTCCTTTCTTTTCTAAAAGGAGACAACAAAAAATACCTTTCTTGTCTAACATGAGACAACAATTCCATGACAAGATTACAAATTTACTTTGTTGGTTTAACTAGTCTTTGTCTCTATTCTGAAATATGTCTTTTTGTTGTGCCCCTTTGATCTATTTTATCTCCTCTCCTCCTATTTCTCTTTCTCCCTTTGCAAGAAAAATCATGAACTAGTTCTAAATTCTCACCATTTAGTTCAATAGTAGTTCTACCATCCAAAAATAGATCTTATAGAGAAACTCATTGACTATTTGTATCCTCTTCCTCTTTCTCTCTTTTCCAGAAAATTCATGAACTATTTCTAACTTCTCACCATTCAATTCACTAGCAGTTTTGCCATCCAAAAATAGATGTTATATAGAAACTTGTTAACTGTTTGTATAACATTGCAGGCACTTGAACTGTTTTGGTTAATCTTTCAAGCTTCACACCCATCTATTTCACACTCTTTTAAAATTCAAAATCAATATTTACATAAATAAATGCATAGAAAAAATTGAATAGTCTTACAAATAAAACATAAAAATATCAAATAAAATATTTCCCAGGAAATTGTCTACATCATAATGAATCATAAGTGACAAGCTGCCATCGAGATTCTTGCCTACAATGGTGATGGTGGTCAATACTCTATGGGTGAGAGAATGAGATAAGGTCTCCAGAATGAGTTCTCTAACTCTCTTTCTATCTCTTTAAACTGCATATATAGAAAAAATTTCTCCCTCGGGAAATTTGACTTAGGATAGTTTTGGAGAAGGGAAAGAAGGCTTGTTAATTTGGTAAACTTTGCATGCTTTTGAACGGTAGCCCTTTTACTGTTTATTCCTTCCCTGTAGCTGCACTTATACTTTCCCTGTATACCTTTTACATCACAACAGTTATATGATGCTACTAAATGGAAGTAGGTTGCATGTTTTCTTTAACTCACCAGGGAATTTACCATCAAAATAAAACCTCCAAAATTTGGAAAAGCAACCAGCTTTATGGATTTCAATCTGTAAACATCACAGGGAAAAATTAGCCACTTATGGATCCACATATCATAGCTCTCCTTTTGAATCATTTCATGAGAGTATGGGATGTGTGATCACTTGATGTCTCATGTAAATGAAAAAAATGGGAAGTTCTATTTCCAAATTTGTCTAAAATTTGGATAGATTGCTCAAATTAGTCATTGAATTTAGTCACTTCAACTTGAGAGATGAATATGAATCTAGAATAGCTAGAAAAATTTCTTTTGTTCAACATTTGAGCCAGAATGTTCTTGTTGAGATTTATCTCTTGTAAAAAAAACGGTCTTCCCAACTATATCAACATTGGATCTAACCTCAGTTGTCTGGTGTGAGATGATCCTACCCACAAGTCACTGGTGAGAAATTGATAACATATATCATATATGTAACTCTAATGATGACTTCTCCAATCTCCATTTTTGAACTATTACTTACAAGTCAAGGACTCTATTTGCGGCATCTTTGAGATGTCTTAGCATTATGGTACAGGGCAAGAAGGGAAACATTGAACATTTTTTTTATGTGAACCCCCAAGAGGAATGTGCAAGTACCTAACAAACCATATATTCTAATATGCATGCCAATTTTTCAAAAGCCTTCAAGTTCATAACAATTGTTGATAAACTGAGGCATGTTCTTAGGCATCTCAGTACCTCCAATCAAATCTCACAAAAGAAAATACCTCTAGATAAACTAGAGAGTTTTAGCAACAATAATGAGTCATTAACTCAATCAAACATAGACAAACAATCCATTGAAATCCATACCATGTAACAATATTTCCTAGTCATTGTTAAATTTTCGTAGTTGTGGTAATTATCTTTCACTACCAGTCAAACCTACAGAAAAAATGAAAAAAAATGCAATTTAAACTTAAAATTCAAATTCTGCCTCCAAAAGTACAAGTTGGCTAAAATTGTTTAAATCGACCTAGCATGAAATGTGTGCCCCTTGGGGCACCAAAACATCATTTTATATAACCACTCGACCTCCTCACTTATACCACAAATTAATCATCACTATCTACTATTGCTTGTGTTCGCATGTGCAAAAAAAAAACAAAAAAAATTCGAGGCAGAATTTAAAGGACGCATTTATAAAACAAAAATTGAAAGATGAGTTCTTCTATGACAGAAATTAAAGGAAGGCCCAAAAAAATGAAACATAAATTCTCTTTTGATCTTCCAACAAGCATACACAACTCACCCTTTCATTTCCATACCCTAATTCTAAATTTTGTTTTTATTTCTTGCTCCCTTGAATTTTTCCATTTGTTCCTCACTTCCTCACCTAAATTCCACCATACAAGTTTGTTCTTTTTTCTAAAATATGATTTAATAAAATTCTATATGCATGAAGAGATGTGTCCCTTAGGGCACCAAAATATCATTGTATATGTCCACTTGACATCCTCACTTAGACCACAATTGGATCATCATCATCTACTATTGTTTTTGTTCGCATGTGTAAAAAGGTGAGATTTTCTAGGCAGAATTTGAAAGACACATTTATAAAATAGAAATTGAAGGATGATTTGTTTCCAAGACAGAAACTAAAGAAGGCCCAACAAATTAAAACATAATTTCTCCTTTGATTTCTTAACAAGCATACACAACTCACCCTTCCATTTGCGTACCCTAATTCTATAATTAGTTTTTCTTTCTTGCTCCCCTGAAGTTTTCCATTAGTTCCACTCACTTCCTTACCTGAATTCCACCATGTAGGTCTGTTATTTTTTCTAAAATATGAGTCAATAAAAATCTATATTTAAGGGAGTTTGGATCCAAGTTCTATCTAAAAAATAAGAAACACCTACAAAGGTGGAAACTAACATATTATATATTTCCCATTGTAGGATCTATCTGGACATGGACAATCTTTGCCACTTGATAGTTTGACATCTGATATGCCTGATCCAGTTTTCATCAGTATCCAAGGTTACCAATAATGCTTATTTACAAAAGTTCTATATTTCCAAAATTTTGCTAATGTCAATAGGTCAACCATCCATATGCATTAGATTCCATGTCACACACTTGACTTTGCTACCACATCAACTTCATGATTCTCACCACTATGGCACTCTACCAAGTATTTCTTTATAGATAAGGTTGGAAAAAAAATGGATTAATAACCCTGTAATTCACAAAAAGGATAGAGTGGATAGAATGTGTATCATAGAAACACCCATCATTGCAATTCATTATTGGATCCATAGATATATAATTTATGCAACAAAGGAGGGTCACATCACCTTCATACATAACACTTCATAGTATAATGTTGCTCCCCAAAATTTGAAACATAAATTCTCCTTTGATATTCCAAAAAGCCTATGTAGCTCACCATTTCACTTGTTCACCCAAATTCAAATTAGTTTTTATTTCTTTCTCCCCTAAATTTTTCCATTCGTTCCACTCGCTTCCTCACATGAAGTCCACCATCTAGGTCTGCGTTTTTTGTAGAAGATGAATTAACAAAATTTTAGAATCCAAAGATTCTAAATCCATGTTCTATCAAAGAATAGGAAACACCTGCAAACATGGAAATTGACATATTCTAGATTTCCCATTATCTGGCATCTATCTAGAGATGGAAATTCCCCAGCACATAATAGGCACATTGCAAGTACTTCTACATAGATGTCACGTCCTCTGCCTTCCTGAAATTATTATTGGTGTATTCTAAGTTCTTGCATAAGGAACTTACAATTGATTGATCCCACCATGCTCAACTAAAAAATCGTCCTTATCAATAAGGTCACTAATTTCTATATTCGCCTTGGGTGTTTTTTTTAGTAGTCCAAGATGGTCTCTTCTTTTTGCATTTTGGTTCTCATTCACAACTATGGTTAGCCATTATTTTAATTCCTCTAATGGAAACCATTTTATTCTTTCTTATACATCATGGCAGGGACACATCTCTACGCATTCATTCTCTTGTTTGTTGGGCCACATATATCATAGTTGTTTTGAATGTTCATAACTGCACATAAATTTATATTTCTGCTTCCTACATTGCACAGATGAACCATGCTGCCTATTTAACTGTAATGTTGCTCATCACTACTAAATGTGTTTAGCTAAGAATGAAATCATGATGCCTATTTAACTGTAATGATGCTTGTGACTGCTAAATGTGTTCAAATAAGAATGAGATCTTGAAAAATAAGTTACTTCAGAACTTTCTACACTTCAAAACATAAAATTCCATTGGACATTTCTGCAGAGCCTAGAACAATGTCAGCATTAAGTGCCCTATTGTTTTATTATAGCCATTTGAAATTCCTTTATGGGCTTCTTATGGCCTTATTCTAAACACTTGTTCAATGCGAAAAACCCATGAACCTGCACAAATATATTCATGCAATCATGTTGTGTTGTAGCAGTAGACACAAACAAGGTGCTTCTAAATGGATGCCACCTCCTCTACCTTACTGAAATTATTATTAACGTATTCTAAGTTCTTACATTAGGAACTTACAATTGATTTATCCCACCATGCTCAACTAGAATCTCATCCTTATCAATAAGGCTACTGATTTCTATATTCTCCTTGCACGTTCTCCTAAATGGGCCTAGTATAGCATCTGTTTTTCACATGTTGGTTGTCATTCACAATTATGGTTATCCATTCTTTGAATTCCTCTAATCAAATCATTCTATTCTTTGTTATACATCATGACAAGGATACATGTTTGTTGCATTTATCTGTTCACATACAATGCTGATGGAACTACCCTCTATTTGTAACGAGATGTTTCCCAGTTCATCTCAGGGAAGACTATATGTACTATCCCATCCACCCTTGAAAAGGGGTTTACTAAAGAAATATTGTAGATCACTATTAAAATTCAAACTATTTTTCATTCCATCCATATTTTTTATATGAATGCAGGTTGAAGAAATGAGGAAGACAATATCGAATAATTTTGGTTTTTAAGTTCCTGTGGTTAGAATCTTCTGAAGAGCTTCCCGGATTATCCACAGTATCAAGAAACATTTTTCGACGTTTCGAATCCCAACGGGGATCCATCTTCAAGACAATGGAATGAAGAATTTGAAGAAGGGTTTAATTCATTAATAGTGAAGAAGGGTATAACAGGAGCCCACCAGAGAAATTAATTTTTAATTTTTTAATTTTAATTATAAATTTTATTTTTTAATTTAACTAAAAAAACCAACAATTTTTATTATCAATTTTTAATATTTTATTTCCAATTTTAATAATTTAATAATATGAATTAATTTAATTTTTATTTTAATATCAATTAAAAAAAAACTAATTACTTACTAATAAGTATTAACATTTATTTAAAAATGTAAATAAGTATTAATATAGTAAATAAATTTTTATTTAATTATGTTTATTATTTAATCTAATAAATAATATTAAAATTAATTTATGAATTAATTTAATTTTTATTTTAAAATCAATAATTTATAAAAATAAAATAATTATTTAAGTATTGACATTTATTTAAAAAAATGTAAATAAATATTAATACAGTAAATAATTATTTATTTTTTTCATTAATTATGTTTATTATTTAATCTAATAAATAATATTAATTTATGAATTAATTTTAATTTTATTTTAAAATCGATAATTTATAAAAATAAACTAATTATTTACTAATAAGTATTAACATTTATTTAAAAATGTAAATAAATATTAATACAGTAAATAATTATTAATATTTATTTAATTTTAAAATAAATATTAATACTTATTAGTAAATAATTAGTTTATTTTTATAAATTATCGACTTCAAAATAAAATTAAAATTAATTCATAAATTAATATTACTTAAATGGTTTGTATAGAAATGACAGTATCATTATAATAAATAAGAATAAATAATTAGTTTATTTTTATAAATTATTGATTTTAAAATAAAAATTAAATTAATTCATAAATTAATTTTAATATTATTTATTAGATTAAATAATAAACATAATTAAATAAAAAATTATTTACTATATTAATAATTATTTACATTTTTAAATAAATGTTAATACTTAGTTTATTTTTATTTTAAAAACAATTGATATTAAAGTAAAAATTAAATTAATTCATATTATTAAATTATTAAAATTGGAAATAAAATATTAAAAATTGGTAATAAAAATTATTGGTTTTTTAATTAAATTAAAAAATAAAATTTATAATTAAAATTAAAAAATAAAAAATTAATAATTAAATTAATTCATATTATTAAATTATTAAAATTGGAAATAAAATATTAAAAATTGGTAATAAAAATTATTGGTTTTTTGGGTTAAATTAAAAAATAAAATTTATAATTAAAATTAAAAAATTAAAAATTAATTTCTCTAGTCGGCTCCTATCATACCCTTCACTATTAATGAATTAAACCCTTCTTTAAATTATTCATTCCACTGTCTTGAAGACGGATCCCTATTGGGATTCAAAACGTCGACAAATGTTTCTTGATATCGTGGATAATTTGGGAAGCTCTTCAGAATATCAAATAACAATTCAATTTGTACAAAAATTTGTTGCTTTCTTATCACTTTTTTAGATTCTATGACATCTCAAAGTATTCAATAAGCTTGAAAACTTGTTGTCCTTCAAATCATCAAATTCCATTGCAAACTTCTCCAAAACTTGTAACAAGATCACAGTTAACTCAATTATGATTTTATTAGAGCCATTGGACTTTTAACCTCTAAGTTTCCCTTTGTAAGCTTCTAATAGACACTCATTCAATAGCTGAAATCCATCAAACTTCTCAAATTTCCTCAGACAATCATACCTTGATGCAGCAATACTCATAACCAAAAGAAGGTACTTCTACATGCCACCTCCTTTGCCTTCCTAATTTTTTTAATAAACTACTTTTTAATGAGAAAATTACAAATAATTCATCCCAAAAGAGTCAACTCGATCCTCCTCCTTATAAATAAGACTATTCATTTCTAGATTCTCCCTTGGACTTATTCTCTTACAAAATGACTTTACACCCTTGTTGCTCTAATGTTGCTTTCTATATCTATTAGATACTAACCAACCTAGGTTTAGAGCATGTTTCAATATTGCAACATCTTTATGAATCTCCAACCAAAAATCCTACACAAGCAAGCACCACTTCTTAAATTAAATAAAAAAAAAGCAGTACCATCATGTTTGCTAAACATTAGGTGCATTGTGCTTTCACACATTTCCCACAAGTCAGTTTATGCCAAACTTTATTATGAATATATGTTCGTAATGAACTTATTCACACTCATTTATTTTCTAGCATTGTAATATAATAAACAAAAATCAATGTCATGAATATAAATGAGTGTCACAACAGTGTGGCATGTTATGGGAAAAAGTTAGTGTTGAAATGAGTCGAATAAAAACAAACATTACAATGTGAAAAATAAAATCACGCAATTACGCCTCGGTGTTCTTTCTTTAGAAGCTTTGTCATGACATTAGAGCTTATTATCCTTCCTGGCTTCCCCGCAATACCCCGTAATTCAACTTCCTTTCCTTCTGAAAAAAATTTCCAGAAAAGTTCTTGAAAATTAAAAGCTACCGTCCCCAAAGATTGTAACCATTGTACTCCTAGTACAACATCAGCACCTCCCATAGGAATGGAAAGCATTGGACTAGTCAATACATATTCCCCCATGGTTAGCTTGATATTATGGCATTTCCGAGAGAAATTTATAGTTCCTCCATTTGCAACCATCACTTGACATTCTGGTGCTGGGTATAGGAAACAATTTAATTCCTTGGCTACCTTACAATGAATAAAATTATGGGTGCTATCTGAATCAATCAACACTATTACCTTTTTCTTCTTGATATTTCCTTCTATCTTGAGAGTTTGAGGAGTGGTAATTCCTGCCAGTGCATTACACGATATGGTCGGATTCATTTCTTCCTCTTCTAGGGCTGGTTCCTGGTGTATATCCTCTTCTTGTTCATTTTATTCTTCCTCTTCACAATCTATGTAAGATAATTTCTTCTCAGCACACTTATGACCTTTAGTGTATTTGCTATCACAACTGTAGCAAAGCCCTTTTTCTCTTTTTTCTTCCAATTGTTGTGGTGTCAACCTTGTAGATTGTGGAAATCTAGGAGTAGCAACACTTCCCTCTTTATAGAAGTGAGTGGTAGGCTTCCTTGTCGCCATAATTTTACATTCAATTTTTCTTGCCAACCTGAATGCCTTCTCCAATGAATCAGGTTCCAAAACGAGAACTTCATGTTAGATGTTATCCTTTAAAGTACTTATGAAGAGATCAATCCTGTGTTTCTACAAAGTATGACCTTATTGGGCTATTATTCTCTTGGGTAGTGTTACACGGTAATTTGTCACCGTCCCTACCATTCCTAGATCCCGCACAATGGAGGACCCATTTTGTGACCTGTGAACATTGTCATGCCTTGAAATCATCATCAATGCATTCCTCTAAACATGAGCTTCAATTTCCCTAAAGACATCTCCTTGCAAAAACCATGAAAACATCTCCTTTTGCATTGGCGCGGGCAGACAGTTCATCACTCGCGCCAATGGGGAAAATCCTACAAAGAGGCCGCGCCAACTGGCGCTCTGTCCCAGAGCAGCAGTCGCGCCAGCCAATTTAAGGAGTGTTTTTTAAATAAAGATGGCAGAAGTTGTGTTTCAACAAACTTAGAAACCATTGCCTATCTTGAGTTGGGAGGTTTGGCTGCGGGAGTTCCATGGAAGGGAAGTGGTTTGCCACCTCTCATGGAACCTTCCTTGATGATAGGGCCAATCCCACAATAATAGGGATCCAAACTCCCTCCTTCCCCATCTATAAAAGCTTGCCTATTGCCATTGCAAGCTAGTCTTGAAGTGCCTAAGCTTTGAATCTCCAAATTCCCAAGAGCCTTTGTGTTGTAAGAGCCCTCTTTCTTCCCTTAAGGCCGACTCAAGTAAGGAGACTATCGTCGAGAGACTCTAGAGAGGCTTGCCCTTTCCCTGGCGAGCTTTGTGAGACGTGAACGACTGGGGACCCATCCGAAGGAGACCGCGGCGTCAGAACATTGGTTGTACTCTCTTTCGATTGTTTATTAATGAATGACTACCGGTTATGGTTCCACTCTGTTTTTCACTTATGTTGATAACGGGTTATATCCTTTCTGACTGATATATAGTTGCGTATTCTGGATTTTATGCTTGTATTCATGTTGTTTCTTGCATGTGCAGGTGTCCATTCACGGAGATCGTGGGGATCGTGATCTGCCGAGGCTGAGGAACGGGAACGCTGTCTCTTCTACGAATCATAGCACTGGACTCTAGGTAGGCCTCCATCATTGGCTTATTTATTCGCAATTAGGAACTTGCGCTGTAGCATTTGATGATTGTTGCTAGACCCCTGCTGGGCTAGTAGGGATCGCCTCTGTCCGCAGAGGGGATTTACCTCCTCAACAATTTGGCGACTCCGCTGGGGAGCGTCTAGATTTCACTGTCTCGTTTGGATTGTCTCGTTTTGATTGTTTTATGATTTTCCTTGCTTGGTTAGCCTTCTGGGCTGGGTTCTTTTGCTGTTTTTTGCTTCTTGGTTTGCTTAGTTTACATTGATCTGCTTCTGGAGTAGTTCTTTTTTATTTTTGGCTGAGAAACTCGACTGGCGTGCTTTTTAGCCCGACAGTCGTGCCAATTGGCGCATGTTGCTTTTGTTTTGCCCGCGCCAATTTCCTGTTGGCGCCAGTTGCAGCCTTACAGTCGCGCCACTCTTGTAGGGTATTTGAGTTTGCTCAGTTTTGAGCTCTCTAGGTCTGGTCAGTGTTTTTCTTCTTGATTTTTCGACTACCTGAGTGTGTTGGAGTCCTGTTTGACTGGGAATTTGCCTTCGTCCTTTGGTTGTTTGCTTTTCTCCATCGATTTCACGTTTTAAGCCCTAGGGCATCTAGTGGCTTTGTGTATCGAGCCCTCCTTGGGAGTTTTGGTGTTTTGTTTATCCAGTCAACTCTCTGATTGCTCCTCCGCATTCTCTTAGTAGTTGTTCACTGTTTTGTTGCGATTTTTGGGTGATTTCTCGTTTCTTCATTCAAATTTCATTTGGTCTTGCTTTGGGCCTAGATCACACGGTCCATTGGAGCCTTTGAGTCTTTTTCTTGGTTTTGAGAGACTTTGGTCGATTTGAGATCTGATTGTTTGTGTCATTGAGTGAAATTTGTTCGTTTTTCTCTCTCAATATCGTTTCTCAAGTTGCTTCTCTTTTATTTTCAGTTTTTTTAGTGCATCTAGCTATCAAACATTGAAAATTACAAAAAAAAAATCTCTTTTGCTTTTGGTTGATTAGTGCAAATTGAAATTTTTCGATTTTACTAGTAATTAGTGATTTGAATGAAAATTTTCGATTTCATTAGTTGCATTAGAGATATCATTGTTTGTCTTCCGATCATTTTGTTTGTGTAAAAAACTCTCAACTCTTCTGTAGCTAGTTTTCATCGAACGAAATGGTGTACTGTGGCATGTAGCTTTGCATTTAGGAGTTTTTGAGACAACACATTCGTTAGGGCCTGAAAACTGAAACGTAATTGAAGATCAACTTTAAAATCTACTCAATTTACACTAAGGCAGCATTGGAATCTAACGAAACATATTTAGAGGTCTAGGCTAGAGACGTGTTCCGACGTCTTTAAACCTAGTAGTTGTCGTTCGCCTTTTGGCTTTAGACAGCGCTAGTATGGACTTGTGCTCCCCGTACCGTCGAGTATATAAAGGGAGACCCCTATAGGTTTCAATCCTTTATCCATAGGAAGCCGAGTCTGCCGCCCTATACCCGTGATACACCGAACACAGCATTCGGGGAGATTGCCTGCACGTACGGAAAGTCCTTGGTTGATTTCTTTTTCATTATTAAAACCAAGGTGTATATTGTAGTTCACGGTTATTTGGTACACCCTTTGTGCCTAGTATTCCCGAGCAGTCATTTGGTCTTTTCTGACTCCCTAAATTTGAAAAGACCGTCAAGCGCTTGTGTCAAATCTGAAAGAGATAGAGTCATCTTTTATCGTTTCTCGACTCTTAAAACATGAAACGGTGAAGTTTCTTATTTTTCAATGTGGTAAAAATTAATCACCCACGATTATACGCCCTGTTAGATATTGCTTGTTGACCGTCTGATCGTGTGTCTTGACTCTTTTTCAACCCGTGTGTGTGTTTGCTTCTTTTTCTCTGGTCGTTTGCCACAGTGGCGAAACCTTCGGTTTCGTCTACTGGTAGTCCTTACACGGACGATTCTTCAGAGGCTTCCCAATCCTCTGCTAAACCGCAGCAGCCTATTGTTTCCGAGTTTCCTGACGGGGGACCGATTCTTGCTGAGCAACCCTTTGGAGGACCAGTTGAGTTCAATTGGCCCTTTTCGGACCCTATGTCTGAATTGAGATTAGGAGTTGATTTCCTTTCTCTTACATCGGGTTCGCCTTTTGTTGATGTTGTATTTCCTCCTAGTCCTCGCCGTCTCTTGCGAGATTTAACGGCAGGATCAACCATGAGTGATTCTGGTGAGGAAATCCCAACGTCTGGTGAAGACTATCAGCTCTTCCCATGAAGATTGTTTCAGGGAGACAACTCTGAGCTGGCTGACATGTCAACAGCCAGTCCCTCTTTACCACAGGGATACAGATCTTTGGGTCAGATCATTTCCACCGCAGCCTCTATGGGAGTGTCAGCTCTTTCTCCGAGGCCAGCTGCTACTACGCCCGGGGTGTCTCCTCAGACGCCCGTTACTTATGTTCTCATCCGGCCCACTGTCTGTGTGGCCGCCTCTTCTCCTGTTGTCACAACATCCGTTGCGAGGGCTGTGCCAACTCCTGAAGATGTTTATCTAGCGACTGCTATACCAGAGAACATCTCTCCGGAGGAGTATCGGTTGTCTTTGCAACAGCCGAACGCCGAGGTTGGACCATCCTCCCAAGATCCCAACCGCTCTTACTTTTCGCACTATGCACAGGATGGTACACCCATGTATGCTTTCCCAGGTTAGTATGATGAGCACGGGGAGATTTTACGTCTACCCGCTCCTGAGGCTTACCTCTATGCTCAAGGTTTACCTTATAACCAGGCTTATAACCCGCAAGGATAGCCTTTCCAAGGCCAACCTTCGGGCCAACCTGGCTATCTTCATGATCCACAGGGGCAGCCCATGCAAGGCTATCCTGTCGAACAACAAGGGCCATCGTACGGTCTGCAAGGACAGTATTATAGCCCTTCCGGTCAACCTGTTCAGCCTCAGCCGGGGTATCAACCGGGACCGGTCTATGGTCCTGGGGGGAAAATCCAGCCTTCTTTACCTATGCAACCTCAGTATCCTATTGTTTCTAACGTTGCATATCAGCCGGGACCATCCTATGGTTCCGCTTCAGGTCAAACCAGTTTCCAGCAACCACCTGGTCCTGTTCCTCCACCAGGCCAAGCGGCCCATCCGACACAACCTGGTGTTCCACCTCCAGGCCAACCGGTCCATCCGGTACAACCTGGGGCTCATTCACAACCAGGCCAGCCTGCTCAACCGGCGCCACCTGTTTATCCGGGCCAACCTGTTCATTCAGGGCAGCCCTCTCAGTCGGGTCAACCTGTTCACTCAGGGCAGCCCGCTCATTCTATTAACCCTGCTCAGCAGCCGACTCATTCAATGTCGCAGCCAAATCAACAGCTGCGCCCTACTTATCAGGCTTCGCAGGGTTCCACTTTTCAGCAGCCTACTCATCCTGAGGGTATTTATTATCCTCATGTTCAATCTCAACCGAATTATAACCACCCCAGAGGCTCTCAGTATTATCCTCCTCCTCCCGGTTTTACCTATACTCAGCAGCCAAATCCAAATGCTGCTTACACCAGGCCGACGTATAATCAGGGTCCGTACCCTGGTTATCAGGCCCCACACTCTGGTTACCAGCATCCAAATCAGTCTGGTTATACGACCTACACCCCCTACGGTCAGAATCCTACGGGACAGAACCCATGGGGGCAAGGATATTCACAACCATTGTGGAGTATAGGTAACGGTCCTCATCCTGGGTCTGGCATGCCGGTCAATCCGCCATTGCCGTTCTTGGCCACCTTGGAGTTGCCGGATGTTTCAAAGTTGACCAATGATCCAATTTTACATAATCCATATTGGCCTCCGGTTCCCACCAAGATACCAGGTGATTGCCCCAAGTTTGAGGGAAAAGCTGGAGAGGACCCCCAGGCGCATGTGATGACGTATCATCTTTGGTGTTCATCTAACTCTTGGGTCGACGATTCGATTCGCCTGCGCCTCTTCCAGCGTACTTTAACTAGAGCTGTTGCTAAGTGGTACATAGAGTTATCCCACGGCATTTTCCAAGATTTCAATTCTTTAGCCATGGCTTTCCTCACGCACTTTCAGTTACCGGTTCGTTATGAAGCCGGGACGCACCTCCTGACTTCTCTGAAGTAGGATAAAGCCACTCACATCTCTGATCACATTCATGAGTGGCGGCGCCGTCGTAGACTGATCAAGTTTCACATACCTGATCAGATACTAACTCACTGGTTCACCACTTCCTTCGTGAATAAAATCGCTCAAGATATTGTGATGGGAGCGTGTGTGACGGAAGAACAAGCCATTGCGTGTGCCCAATATCTGGATCTTGTATATTCTCAGTCCGGCACGCTTTATGATATCTTGCCTGATGCCCCGTGGTCCGGAACCTCTAAGGCTCCACCTACCCCTGCGGTGGATGGTGTCATTGGTTCTGTCTCTCAGAATTCGAAGAAATCTTCGAATGGGAAGCAGAAGTCTAATTCTTCCAACAATGCTCCTGCTAATCCCGCCCCGTCCGATTCTGGAAAAAGCACGGAAGTGAATGCCGTTCAGGACAATCCTACGGAGAAAACTTTGAAAGGGAAAAAGAAGGGCAAAGGAAAATCTAAATCTGATGCCCCAAAGCCAGAATCTAAATCTCGCACTGAGGATGGTTCTCAGCATAAACCGAAGTACCCTTTCCTCATTTGTGAAGGGGACCATTATACTAAGGATTGTCCATGACGATCCGAGGTTAGTCAACTTCTCAAGGGCTCTAAAGGGACTCTGGCAGTTCTAAAAGATCCATTCCCATCTCAGCAGACCCAGATGGTTGAACAGCCGTCACCATCTGCACCATTTGGGTCCCAAGTTTTCATGATGAAGTTTTCTGCACCTATCTCTGTCGCTACGCGTTTGAAGGATTACAACGAATCACGGCAGGCACCTAAGAAGGCAGTTGCGGATGGACCGCCTCCCCCACCTGTCTCTGGTTCGTTGGAAATCGAGAAGCCTATTCCTAAACCCGTTGTGAAGCCACCTTCTAAAGGTGTCTTACGAAGATATTCTTATAATCCGAATGCTCGTGCCGCTCAACACTACAGCATTGTTGAGGATTTGGCACAGGCACCCTCTGCTATGTCTGCACTAGAAGTTCTTCAAAGTTGTCCTTCGCAACGTAAGGCTTTACTGTCTGCGATCGGTGGCATTGATCCCGCCGACTCGAGTCTTCTCACCTTCGATTTCGGACTCGGTAAATACACGAAAAGTCACTGGGAGTCAACTTTCAGCTCTTTTCTGACTCTATAAACATGAAAAGATTGCCGAGGCCCTTGTCATTTCGATCCCGTTAAAGTGGCTGAAAATCAACATCTACCCAGTATACATTTACCCCTTTTTCGGGCTGGGATGGATTACTTACGAAAAAGGAATACCCTAGCCTATCGCGACTAGGAGGTTTTCTCAGACATAGTTTTCTACCTTTTCAGATCTGAGGAACTATTTACAAAAAGGGACCTGTGGAGTTTACTTTTCTGCTGTCTTTTCAAACTCTCTAAACATGAAAAGACATCGAGTTCTCCCTTTGTCAGACTCGTTAAACCCTGATGACATCGGATCCAGTCGAAATGACGTTCTCCGAGTTTCTCCTTCCTAGGACTCGTTAAATGCACTAGGATGGATTCGCCCGAAAGGCGGACTTATATCACAAGCATATGATATCCCCTTCAAGCTTGTTATCAAAAATAATTGGGGTACTCGCCAGAAATGGTGGGGGAAAAAATGGAACCATCATCGTTGTCGTCGGCAGTATGTCGCTCTTGAACATGGCACTTGTTTGCATTCGTGTCGGGTTGGGGACATCTCATCTCATTTTTTCACTTGCCTCCGTGGGTTTGGATAATCCTTTTTGACCTCTCCTCTGCTCATTGCCTTGTCACCATGACCTCTGATCCGTTGATGTCAAATATGCTGCCAAAACCACTATTTGTGCCGTTATGTGTTCAAGAGAAGTTGGCCTCTGCAAATATCAACCTTCCTCTGATTCTCATACGATCCCGATTCACAACAAAAACATCATGTTCCTCTGTCTCGTGTCGATGATGTGGGAAAAATTATGGCCCACCTTCGATCAAGGTCACTTCCTGTCGACTTCAGCTCATTATCCAGGAAGTTGATCTAGAGACTCCTTTATGGTACCTTGGAGCCTGCATGCCTCAATGGCAGGTTCGTCACATTCGACGTGGGGTTTTCATCATTGGCCTCCGATCGAGTGATTCTATGGGTGTTCGACGCCAGCTCATTGATTCACACGCCGTAGATTGTACCTGTAGTACCTTGAGGGCCATTGTCATTATTGGTGGTTCCTCTCGCGTCTGTTAACACCTCTCATCATTGGCTGGTAATCAGACGATGTTCTTGCATGTTCGACTTCAGCTCACATATTCGCATGCTTGAACTTGTACTTTATTTGGGTCGAGATGGAGCGCAAGACCCTGGATTGTGTCTGTTGTAATCCAGGCTGCAATTGTGGATTATTATCATTATGTACATGACTCACTGATTGGATGGCTGCGACCATACCTGAGTCTATTTGTTTGATCTTAGTTGGATGGCTGCGCCCATACCCAGGATCCGGATTATAGCATACTCTGTTTCGGATGGCTGCGTCCATACCACATATACATCATGTACTTGAGATATCAGTTGTATCTTTCTGCGCAGGTTTTCCGACGGCGGGCCTTCAGTTGAACATGTTCTCGTAAAGCATTTCACCCCTCTCTCTCTCGGGCCTCATACTTTAGGGGGCATCTGTTACACAGTAATTTTTCACCGTCCCTACCATTCCCCGTCCCGCACAATGGAGGACCCATTTTGTGACCTGTGAACAATGTCATGCCTTGAAACCATTATCAATGCATTCCTCTAAACATGAGCTTCAATTGCCCTAAAGACATCTCCTTGCAAAAACCATGAAAACATCTCCTTTTGCATTGGCGCGGGCAGACAGTTCATCACTCGCGCCAATGGGGAAAATCCTACAAAGAGGCCGCGCCAACTGGCGCTCTGTCCCAGAGCAGCAGTCGCGCCAGCCAATTTAAGGAGTGTTTTTTAAATAAAGATGGCGGAATTTGTGTTTCAACAAACTCAGAAACCATTGCCTATCTTGAGTTGGGAAGTTTGGCCATCGGAGTTCCATGGAAGGGAAGTGGTTTGCCACCTCTCATGGAACCTTCCTTGATGATAGGGCCAATCCCACAATAATAGGGATCCCAACTCTCTCCTTCCCCATCTATAAAAGCTTGCCTATTGCCATTGCAAGCTAGTCTTGAAGTGCCTAAGCTTTAAATCTCCAAATTCCCAAGAGCCTTTGTGCTGTAAGAGCCCTCTTTCTTCCCTTAAGGCCGACTCAAGTAAGGAGACTATCGTCGAGAGACTCTAGAGAGGCTTGCCCTTTCCCTGGTGAGCTTTGCGAGATGTGAATGACTGGGGACCCATCCGAAGGAGACCGTGGCGTCAGAACATTGGTTGTACTCTCTTTCGATTGTTTATTAATGAATGACTATCGGTTATGGTTCCACTCTGTTTTTCACTTATGTTAATAATGAGTTATATCCTTTCTGACTGATATATAGTTGCGTATTCTGGATTTTATGCTTGTATTCGTGTTGTTTCTTGCATGTGCAGGTGTCCATTCACGGAGATCATGGGGATCGTGATCTGCCGAGGCTGAGGAACGGGAACGCTGTCTCTTCTACGAATCATAGCACTGGACTCCAGGTAGGCCTCCATCGTTGGTCTATTTATTCGCAATTAGGAACTTGCGCTGTAGCATTTGATGATTGTTGCTAGACCCCTGCTGGGCTAGTAGGGATTGCCTCTGTCCGCAGAGGGGATTTACCTCCTCAACAGTAGCTAGCCCTCAAAGAATATCGGTCCCTGACTACACTTATCTTGAATACCCTAACACATTCTCAAAGAGTATCGAATTCCAGATGAGATGATTATCCAATCCTCCATTCTGTCTTCCCAAGACCATAATGATGTGTCTATCTCCCTCTCAACCAGGGAGGACTTATTCTACAAGGGGATGTACTAATTCCATACAAGGAATGTACCTAATCTCATTCTTAGAAATTACCACATTTCTTCCAAGTAAGAAAATTATCATTAGGCTCCCTCTTAACCAGGGACCTCGAGCAGCAATGGTGAGACACCCAAATACTCATGAATAATTCCTATCCTCAATGTCTGGATTTCGATATTGAGGAATCTACAACTTTTAGCTTCATAGGGAACATATCATCCATCACTTTCATCCTAAATCATGTCAACTATCAGAAAGTGATTTTTCAGTCTTTCTTATCTGGTCCACCATTATGACATGCCTTCGAATCATCTTCAAGGATCATACATCCTTACTCATGATTAGCAGCCCTACACAAATTCATCCAAATAAACATATACATATGAAATTTTGAAACAAAAGCTACCTCAGTGATGATCTTTCACCATGACATCTTACTGTCGACATCAAAATCCTTCATTCATGTTTACACATCTCCCCAGGTTATTTATTATCAAGGTTTCTATCTCTTCCATCAGAGACTTCATATTACTTCTCGGGAGATCTTTCTAGTCAAATCTTCTTAATCTTCTTGGATGTTGATTGCTTCTCTATGGTTGCATATCTTTGTGATCTCTTCCTTTCATCACACACATCTTTCTTAAAAACTTTCAATCATATTTCCTTGATTATAGTTGGCCACCTCATATTCCATATAAGGACATATTATGTTGATTTCATCTAGTGTGACTTTATGATTTCCTGCATCCTTACAAAGGAGGAGATCCTTTTTTCTTGACCATATTTCTAGTGATCTATATTACCTGCAACCATTCGACATGTCAATATAATATTAAGTAAAAGTATACATACCTCATTTTTTTCTTCATGTCATCTATGTTCCTTTCAGAAACTTCCTAGATTGAAAGATATTCAATCCCTTGATCTGTTCTTGAGTCATCATATCATCGTTCATGAATTTCATAAGTTGGAGTTTTTTTCAAACACTTCCTTCTTCTCTGTATTGGTGAATCTTATAAGAATATTTCATTAGAGAATCTTGAGGATTTTAAATATTCCTATCCAGTAGATGTTTCCCTTGTAGGATGCGACTTGCTCTAGACGACTTCTTTTTCTTCAAAATGTTGAGTTCTACAAAAAATATTGCCCTCAACTTGTCTTCGTCCATAAAAAAACTATGTTGTTGAATGAGGTAACTTACTTATCCTAAATTTTGTTACACTCATGATCACCTGAGTTCTTATTTCAAATGATGTCACACTGCATCCTATTATTTATTTTAGACATATCTTATGCCGGATCTAGGACCCATAAAGAGACTTATTGGGAGAGAGACCAATCTTTAATGATCTCTTACTCCCTTTTTCTATGAAATTATTTCTTCCATCCTTTTCGGTTTCATGAACTTTATTTCCTATATTTGAAATTATCCTTTGAGGACCATCTTTTATTATACTGTTCATAATTCTTGTTCTAGCTCTTTTTGTGTCTCCAATATTGTTCGTGTGAGAGAGCCTTAAGAGTTTCTTTCCATGAATTCAAAGGAGACCCTTATCTACGACTTTATTTATGAGGACTATGACTATCCTCCTTATTTCTTGCAAGGATCTTTGGTAATACAACCATCTTATATATCTCCATGCACAATGAAGTCATTTAACCAAAACTGATAATGAAAATGAAAGATACTTACTTTGCATGTGAAGAGAATATCTTCACCTTGATGCTTCCTTGAATGATCTTCTTCTTAAGCTGCTCCAAATTAAACTATGTGGTATGACTTCCATTTGTGTAGTCGAACATTAATATTGTATTCTTCCGAGGCTATGACCACCACTAGTAAGTTGAGATCATGTCATTGAGTTCAACGAAATATAAGAATTATCTTTACTGGATGAAGCACTTAATCATATATATAGAAATGAATCAGTATTGTAAGTGCTCTTGAATGATTTGAGTTTTAGTACTGAGATTGGTGGAATTTCATGATGTACTGCAAGCTCTTAATGTGGTATCATTGATCATACCAAATTATGATAGTATCACAGTTCTATCACTGTGGTAGTACTAATGACCAGAGTCTTGTCTATTTAGTCATGCCAAGAATGTCACTGTGATATGTGATTACCCTTCGAACTGTAGTATATCACCAAAATTTTCAGAATGAGTTCGAGATGTGGAGATGTATGTAGGCCTAGACTGTATTCAGGATCCATGTGTAACATCACTTCAAATACATGTATGCCAAGATTGTGGAGATACCATGACTGTGTGCATGTAAGTATAGTGTATGGGTAATACTCCTTGACTGAGATCTGCGCTTGTTTAACCCATGCATCTGAACTGAAGTATCACTGATATCCCTTTCTTGTAACCAAAGCTCTGATACCACGTTGAGAATTAGATAAGGCAAAAATTAGTACAAATTCTCTTATATGATAACTGTTTGTGTTACTTCTTTCCTTATTATCCTTGTTCGTTATTATGATTATGTTCAATACATCAAACAACCATAAAAACAATAATATCAGCAACACTTTAGTTAGGTTCCAAGCCAGTGCTAAAAGCTACAAATCTCTTCTTATATCACTATCTCAGATCCGCATACTATACTATCTCTTATCTGCACTTGTACTCTTCTTTTATCTACACTATGTCCCTCCCTTATCAGCACTGTAATATTTCCCTTTATCTGCACCGTCTCCTGATATGCATTCGTACTTATCTCCTGTTGTAGGTTCACATATATCCGCACTCCTTAACTCATATGGATCTGCAATGCTTCTTAGGCTTATGTCCTCAAATCTTACTGAAGACTCTGTATCCACTGCAGTGTTATCCACAATATTTTCCTAAGAATTTTATCCACAAAATTCAGAGGTGAAAAAACTTATCTCTTTCTGTTCTGTGTAGCCCAGTGGGTTATTTATAGTTGTCACAATCTGTAATTTAAGTCGACCTGTGCATGAATAGGTCTGACTGTTTCTTAAGCCGACTTTTTCAACTATTTAAGAGGCCGAATTATCCAAGGATTATTCCAGCAAGGTGACAATTTTTTTTCACTGTATTTGGAGTTGTCTTCAACTTTGTATTGAGGGTTGTAGTGAGCTTATTCCACAAGGTCTTGGAGAATATAGCTAGACTTAATTCAAATCTATTGGACATCAAATTGTTTGTTGGAATTATAATATATGTGGCTAAGAATATTAATAACTTGCTTAAAAAATTTCTTAAAGCTTGGGAAGTATTTATGAATTCAAGTGGCATGGAAAATATAATTTTTCTCTTATAGAATATCTTCATAAAGATGTAGAAAATGATGAATTTTTTTATAAAAATGTAATAAGTAGTTTTGTAGCAAGGGTATCAAGTATGTACAAGCTCACAAGGAAGAAATAATTCATTCCTTCTAAAAATAGATTGAATTAAATACAATCTAGCAGGATTGAAAGGACAAATATCCTTCAATAATCCATAGCTATCTATGACACTCAAAAGGAGGAGAAGTGGATTTTTTCTAAATGCTATTTAAATAGTAAAATAACTCATGTGACCACCCTTGATAAGGGGAAAAATGTCTCTAACTATGGATCAAAATGAGTCAAAGCTAAATACACTCATAATTGTTTGGGGTGGTGAGTTTGATAACCTTACAAATTTCCTAGAGGAAGAGATTAGATGTGGGTTGGCTAGCTTCATTAATGAAAATGAAGACCAAATGGCCACCATACAGGAAATATGTCATGAATTGGAAGGGATTGAGGATAAATTGTTCACACTTTGTTACATAATATATAATGATATCACTATTATGACACTACAATGAAGAATGGCTCAAAGGTGTATTAGAAGATGAGTTGTTCATAATATATGTTAAACAAGAGATAATGACATTACCATTATGAAACTAAATTGAATAATGGCTTAAAGATGCATTAGAAGTGATAAATATCCTTCATAAGTTTTAATATATAATAAATGGTTGCACCATCTAAGGTTATTGTTCAAGATGCCTACTAAAAAATGTTCTGTGAGAAGTAGAAAGAGATTTTGTCCATATTTTGTAATTTTCATTTTTGGTTTCCTTTTATTAATAAATATATGGTCTATTAGAGTCCCATTCCATTCCAATAACATAAACACATTTCATTATTTTTTTGAATACATATCATGTGTCTTTTTTGTACGCATTGTATTTAATCATAGGCAACCAGTTTATATTAATTTCACCTAGGGCTATTTTGGAGCTCATAACTTTTGTGATTTTTGGTTTTTATTAAAGCACAAAATATTGAGTATGTGTCTCCTTTACATCCTTCCAATATGAATGTCATGGAATCATTTAAATTTCTTTGAAATGGACTATTTCTGCTACTCCAGATTTTATGTGTCTTGCTTCAAATATTTACCATCTGCTTACTTTATCTAGATGAATAGTTATGATGGACTGGATAATTTTTCTTATGTTTCTTAAGTTAAAGCATTACTCTGGTCTTTTATTCTACTGCCTATTCCACTATTATGAATTATTGTGGTGAATGAAAATTTCTATCATCTAGAATTAAAAATTGCCACTTGAGTAAGAGAAAGAGGAGTACCACCTCTATAAAAAAATTAGAGGGTATTTATATATCCTATGAGGTTTATCCTCTTTTTACTTTAAATATTTTTAGAAAAAACATAAATATTCCAATTTATGTGGGAACTAATATTTGAGTTTATCAATTCCCCTACAACACCTATAAATATGATGTATATGCCTTGTGTTCCTTATGCTAGTGTAGTTATTATTTTTATGTGGGTTATGATTTGTTATCTTGAGACAATTCATATAAAATATTAGATGCGAAGAGGTTCTTCAAGTATTTTTGAGGTGCTTCTAAATATTATATTTATTACCATCATGATTTTTCATGGGACCCTCACTCAATGGATATATAAGTTATGTGTTTCAATTGTTCGGTGGAGAAGCAAGTTAAGCGAGAAAATAACAAGTTGTACTCACTTTGTACACTTTTGAGGTAGAGTATATGGAAGCTACTCATGCTTTTAATGTTTAATGTGATAATTATAGTTCCATTTGTATAGATAAGAGCCCAACCTTTCATATAAAAAAAACATATAGGTATCTAGTACCATCTCATTAAAGACATGGTAGAGGATGGAAAGGTAATACCAAATAAAGCTAACAATTTGTGATAATGTTGTAAATGCATCGATGAAACTAGTGAACACAAGTAAATTCAAGTGTTGTTGTGAGTCTATGGGCATTATGGGCCCTAGAAATTGGCATACAATTTGATGTTTTCTCTCTTACACTCTTTCAAGGTGTATCGAAAGTGGGAGATCTTCATAAGTATTTAATGGATATATTTTTCTTTGGGAGATCTTCATAGGTAAGGATTAGAAACTGGCATGTGTAGTTTATTTAGGGTTCAATTAGCTATCAATTGTTCTTGGTTTTTTAATGTAAATTATTGGGATACCATTGTGCAACTAGTGTGTAATTTTTCCAAAGAGTAATAATGCTTAGGTAATATCGAAAGTGGGAGATCTTCATAAGTATTTAATGGATATATTTTTCTTTGGGAGATCTTCATAGGTAAGGGTTAGAAATTGGCATGTGTAGTTTATTTAGGGTTCAATGAGCTATCAATTGTTCTTGGGTTTTTAATGTAAATTATTGGGATACCATTGTGCAACTAGTGTGTAATTTTTCCAAAGAATAATAATGCTTAGGTAGTTCAAGTCCTTCCTTTGAGACATGATATGCACACTTGTTGTAATTTTTCCAAAGAATAATAATGCTTAGGTGTATTGAAAGTGGGATATCTTCATATGTATTTAATGGATATATTTTTCTTTGGGAGATATTCATAGGTAAGGATTAGAAACTAGCATTTGTAGTTTATTTAGGGTTCAATGAGCTATCAATTGTTCTTGGTTTTTTAATGTAAATTATTTGGATACCATTGTGCAACTAGTGTGTAATTTTTCCAACGAATAATAATGCTTAGGTAGTATCAAAAGTGGGAGATCTTCATAAGTATTTAATGGATATATTTTTCTTCGAGAGATCTTCATAGGTAAGGATTAGAAGCTGGCATGTGTAGTTTCTTTAGGGTTCAATGAGCTATCAATTATTCTTGGTTTTTAAATGTAAATTATTGGGATACCATTGTGCAACTAGTGTGTTATTTTTCCAAAGAATGATAATGCCTAGGTAGTTCAAGTCCTTCCTTTGAGACATGATATGCACACTTGTTGTGCTTTCTATAAAAATGATTATAGTTGATCCAATTAAAGTGATAGATATTTCTTTGAACTATATTGCTAATGGAAGGAGATAATTAATCATTGCTCCTATTTCCCCACATGTTGGTGTTCCATGCATAAATTTTAGGGGGGTTTTCTTACGGCAAGGTATTCATGTCGTTAGATGTTGCATGTATGATAACCCCTACCTCTTGCTATCTAGAGTATATCTTGCTATCCAAAGTATAGAAGTTATTTATTGTATTATTATAAGGGATTATAAGTGGAGAATTGCCAATAGGTATTTAGCGTCTAGCTCAAATCTAGTAAATTGTGTATATAAATTTGGGTTGATGTCCATAGCCTTCTAAGAGGTAGTAGAATGATGCAATTACAATCAAACCCTTTGAAGAAAACATTTTTTTTCTCCCTTATTTTCTTGTTGAACTTTTGGGTTCGAAAAGTTATGAATTGTGGAAATGAATATATATTTCTTTCTTTTACTAGAAATGTCATATAACTTGGGGTATTGGCTTCCATTTTTCATTGTATCTCTTAGACTAATGTATTTACCTTATCTCAAATGAAACTACTTCCTATACCTTGCATGAAGTCAATTGACATGTGAGTTTAGTAAACCATTACATGAGATAATATTTATGTTAATTCTAGAATAGGTAGCAGCTAGAAAGACAAATTATGTTTCTATTCCAAATGACCATATGTTTACTCTAAGGCGATGGCAGGGACCTTATAACTACAACATGGTGTCGAAATCTCTAGAATAAATTCACAACTCAGCTAGATATTTATTTACTAATTTTGGACATATTGTTGGAACCCAAAAGGTTTTTCCAAAGTTCAATGTGCTACTCCTTGAATGGTGTGACCATACCAAATTTTTCCAACTTGTAGTGGTCATGTGATAGTCACGGGGCTTATGTACGATGGTGAGGTGGACTGTGAGGATGTTGCTTTATGATCCAACGGTGGAGATTGGATGGAATAACCTTAACCCTTTGTTAGGATCTCCTTTCTACGAGTCACGTCGAGAAGCTACCGCCCGAAACCACTTCACATCCTGCTGGACCTTACCATCGAATTGACATGGTAAGAATTTTGGTTACAATTTTGGTACATGGTAAGAATTTTGGTTACAATTTTTGTGATTATATATTCGGTTCCTTTGCATCGCATTCATCCTTCACTTGTATAGTGCGAGCTTTTTCCTAGTTTTTGTAGTATGGTTATGTTGGAGGATAGTATAATAAAATTATAAAAAACAAGCCTTTTAATTAAATGTGAGAAGGATTCTGAAGGTTAATTATTAAAATATAAATTGGAAATTATAGAAAAAATAAAAAGACAATATCATGTTGACTATTTACTATTAAAAAAAAAAGACACACTGAACATATTTTAAATAAATAGATTATAAATCTTTTAACTAAATTTTATTGAGTCAAAGACTGCTGTGAGGAACTGTGTGGCGCAGTGGGGCGTTGGGCGGCTTGGTTGTCATAGTTTATGTTTTCGATATTAGCAGGGGCACTGGTGCTCGTGCTTACTCCTATTTTTCCTACGAAGGAGGAAGATGAACCAGGTTTTTGCGGCTGCGGCTGAACTGATATGTCGGTATTTGTATTTGGATCTCCTATTTCTTCTCCGAAGAAGGAGGAAGACG
Organism: Pinus albicaulis; assembly: GCA_034641835.2. Taxonomy (NCBI): domain Eukaryota; kingdom Viridiplantae; phylum Streptophyta; class Pinopsida; order Pinales; family Pinaceae; genus Pinus; species Pinus albicaulis. Next base: position 1,221,641,657 of record CM076570.1, on the reverse strand, counting down.
AATCAGGTTTTTGCGGCTGCGGTTGAACGGATCAGTTGGTATTTGTATTTGGATCTCCTATTTCTCCTACGAAAGAGGAGGAAGACGAATCAGGTTTTTGCGGCTGCGGCTGAACGGATCTGTTGGTATTTGTATTTGGATCTCCTATTTCTCCTACGAAGGAGGAGGAAGAAGAATCAGGTTTTTGTGGTTGCGGCTGAACGGATCTGTTGGTATTTGTATTTGGATATGGTGGACGTGATGATCTGTTGGTATTAGAAATTTGCATGTGTAGTTTATTTAGGGTTCAATGAGCTATCAATTGTTCTTGGTTTTTTAATGTAAATTATTGGGATACCATTGTGCAACTAGTGTGTAATTTTTCCAAAGAATAATAATGCTTAGGTAGTTCAAGTCCTTCCTTTGAGACATGATAATAATGTTTAATGTGATAATTATAGTTCCATTTGTATAGATAAGAGACCAACCTTTCATATAAAAAAAACATATAGATATCTAGTACCATCTCATTAAAGACATGGTAGAGGATGGAAAGGTAATACTAGATAAAGCTAACAATTTGTGATAATGTTGTAAATGCATCGATGAAACTAGTGAACACAAGTAAATTCAAGTGGTGTTGTGAGTCTATGGGCATTATGGGCCCTAGAAATTGGCATACAATTTGATGTGTTCTCTCTTACACTCTTTCAAGGTGTATCAAAAGTGAGAGATCTTCATAAGTATTTAATGGATATATTTTTCTTTGGGAGATCTTCATAGGTAAGGATTAGAAACTGGCATGTGTAGTTTATTTAGGGTTCAATAAGCTATCAATTGTTCTTGTTTTTTTAATGTAGATTATTGGGATACTATTGTGCAACTAGTGTGTAATTTTTCCAAAGAATAATAATGCTTAGGTAGTATCGAAAGTGGGAGATCTTCATAAGTGTTTAATGGATATATGTTTCTTTGGGAGATCTTCATAGGTAAGGATTAGAAATTTGCATGTGTAGTTTATTTAGGGTTCAATGAGCTATCAATTGTTCTTGGTTTTTTAATGTAAATTATTGGGATACCATTGTGCAACTAGTGTGTAATTTTTCCAAAGAATAATAATGCTTAGGTAGTTCAAGTCCTTCCTTTGAGACATGATATGCACACTTGTTGTAATTTTTCCAAAGAATAATAATGCTTAGGTGTATCTAAAGTGGGAGATCTTCATATGTATTTAATGGATATATTTTTCTTTGGGAGATCTTCATAGGTAAGGATTAGAAACTAGCATTTGTAGTTTATTTAGGGTTCAATGAGCTATCAATTGTTCTTGGTTTTTTAATGTAAATTATTTGGTGCCCTGTGATAGAGTGACTTCTCTTTCGTTAGGGGTTATTCCTACTAGTGTGATGAAGTTCAGATCTAACATCTTCTGCGTAACTTTGTTTGTCTTTTGAGTTTGCATAACTTTTGTCGCATGGACCTCTATAGTCATGATTTTGCTTCTGATTTCGTTCAGTATTTTATTTCATCTTCAACATCTCCTTCTCTTTTTTCTTGTAAAAATTTCTCATCAGTTTTAATAGGGTACAACAAGAAGTCCACTATTGCCATATAT